>JAQHUG010000209.1:1582662-1619244 GCA_028555095.1 Dicrostonyx torquatus
AGAGAGAGAGAGAGAGAAAGAAAGAAAGAAAGAAAGAAAGAAAGAAAGAAAGAAAGAAAGAAAGAAAGAAAGAAAGAAAGAAAAGCATGACTAATCTCAGAAAACCAGTATGGAAAATCCAGCCCAAATACCGAGGTAATCAATGTTGCTGGGGAACATGAAAGTTAGTGTTGATTTTCTGAGTATACAATATCTGCTTACATAGTTCTCAACATTTTAAAAGGCATCACTGACAGTAAATGCAGCTTTTTGACCCTGATAAAGAAAACATCTTTCTAAGTAATTTTTAGGGAGAACACCTGAAGCTGATGATGGTGAGTATGCCCCAGAAAGAGACAGCGGTTTACAGGTGTTCACTTACAAGCTAGAAAAGGCCAAAGGAAAGTATTATTGTGTATGTCAAAGATGCCTAATTGTATGTTTCTAGGGAAAAATTATTCAAAGAAATCATTGTTTTCTCCACTCAAGGAAAGATTTTGGTCTGTGCCAAGTATTGCATGGACTATTTATACTAACAATGGTAAATATTCTGTATTTGCCATTAAATATTAATGTGTCTGAATTATATCTGCGAAAGTTCTAGAAATCAAGTAACAAATGATTGAATTTTCTGTTATCTACCAGCATGTTCTCAAACAACTGCACTCTTAACACCTGCTCTGAAGCAAAAGCCGCCTATATGCTAGGTTTACCAGGATCAAACCCAGACATAGGAGAGGGCACTTGTGCAATAGGCCTGAAGCCATAGGTTGAGCCCCCACCACCACAAAGACTGGGAGTAGTAGCTCGTGCCTGTAATCCCAACACGTTGGAGGTGAACCAGGAAGATGATAAAGTCAAGGTCATTTTGGAATACAAATGAACTGTACCAAATTGAATAATATTTTTTTAAAAAGCATGTGAAAAGATAAAAGATACAGGGTATGAATCCAGTTTTGTCAAATTTGATAAATTAGTTCATCAAAAAGATGATTTTTTAAAAAAAATAGCAGTCATAGTACGAGAGCTGTTTTTGTAGTGAAATACATTTATATCAAAGTAATAAAACTACTTGCCAAATAATTTCCAGTATTGTGATATTCTAAATTTTACTCAAACTACATATCTTTTGAAGATTTGCTATTTTCAGATTTGCACATGTATTAGCATTTTTATCTCTTTTTACATGGGTAGACAAAATGTCCAATGGAGACAGTAAAACCATGGCTTCTCAAAATCAATTACATTGCTGATGAATCTTAAGTTGTAGCCACACCTCAAGGAACAGGAAATAATGCCATTGGAAAGTTTAGTTGCATTTCTCCCAGGTTTGCTTTGACAGTGAGAAAATGAGAGGTGACAAGAATCTGAGTGATTAAACACAATTCAATAACATAATGCATCAATAATGTATAAACCCTACTCCCAAGCTAATTTTTTTCAAAGCAGGGAATTGTGCTTAGACTTTGTCAGCTAGACTCTTTAAAGAATGAGCTCTTGTTTTTGGGGAGCAATGTTGATTGACATCAAGATTTTTCTTCCATGTAGGAGGAGCCTTTTGTAATGGTCTCTGAAAATGTCTTGGGAAAACCGAAGAAATACCAGGGTTTCTCCATTGATGTTTTGGATGCCCTATCTAACTACCTGGGTTTTAACTATGAAATTTATGTTGCACCTGATCACAAATATGGAAGCCCACAGGAAGATGGGACGTGGAATGGATTGGTAGGAGAACTTGTTTTTAAGGTAAGAATTCGTTTATCTCATTCCCAAACTTTCAGCTATAATCAGCGAAAGCTGTTTTCATATGAAGAAGCTTGGTGAAAAATATTTGATTGTGGTATTTAATGCAAAAGACTCACCCAGTGTCACTTAATGAACACTGTGAAGAGAAAACTGGATGGCAAAATAAAATATAAATTTAGTATCTCCTATAACAGAAAACTAATTGTAATCCTCTTTCTGTCCGTATACCTGTCACATTCTATTGACTCTCAGAATTTTCTAATATAGGTAATTCTTGGGATCAGGCAGTCATTTGAAGGGAGTTTATAGGTATATTTTTCCTTCATCTGCCCATCTCTTCTATGCCAGTCTTTATCCTTTGACACATTAGTTGTTAGCATTCTGCTAGAACTTCAGTTGCCAGTGGTTTGTGAACTGAGGTGGATCTTCGATGACTGTGTTATGTAACAGTCTTCCTAACCTGCAGCAGTACCTGTTCGAAAGTGTTGATCACCCTTCAGTATCTCTCTACTCTTTACAGAAGTAGCATCGAGAGAGAGGTAGAGTGCACAAGACGGTAGGAAAACATGGAAGTGAGGAAGTGAACTTTTAAACACACACATTCTTGGGAGGACACACGCATATCCATGCATGCATATATAGCCATAATAGGAAAAAGTGAAAAGATAAAGAAAGGGTAACTGCTTTTGTAAATTTTGTTTGTTCTTATATAGAGAATTGAATATTATTATGAGCCAAGAGGAAGAAAAGGAGTAACTTAACATAGAAAAAGACGTGAATGTATAATAAACGTATGAGAGTCATTGGAAGTTAGTTTGAGAAATGGTTTTGTGAGGGAAATTTGTTGCTTTCATACTGAAATATGATGATGAGTATGTGTCTTTGAAATCTGAGGAAAGAAGTTGAGAGGTTGAGGAAGATCACACTGCTTCGAATAACTTAACAAAAATAAGTCATACGGTGTGTGACAGTGATGGGAACAGGTGTTACATAAGAGTCTGTAGGAGGCCAAGGTGGGACAAATCTTTAATCCCACAACTCAGGAGGCAAAGGCAGGAATATCTTTGTGAGTTTAAGGCCAGCCTTTTCAACATGGTGAGTTCTAGATCATATGACACTACACAATGAGACTCTATCTCAAAATAATAAAACAAAATAAAATAATGCTGGAAGATAGTGAAAGAGTAAACTAGTTTTTAAGAGACTTAGGAGGTTATTAATGCTGAGGATGGAGCTGCTGTTTTCCATACTTTTCAGATCTTAAAAGGAGACCCATCTGGAATGAGTTCAGATATTAAAGTTCATTATGTCTTAAAAATTCTAAGATAAACAGAAAAATATCAATCTTTTCTTTTTAACTCTTATACCTCAAAATCCTTTTATTTATTCTGTTATCCTACTGGCAACCCAAAAACCTTGATTTAAAACAGATACTAGGTAGTGGGGGAGCGGGAGGGCCAGGAACAAGGGGAGTAAATGTAAATTTTTCTTTTAACAATAAAAAAAAGAAGTTTGGAACCATGAGGTCCTTTCCAGATAAACAAATAAACAAAAATTACAATATTAAAAAAATAAAACAGATACTAGCCATGGTTACCAGTGATGAATTTACTAACAATTTTAGCTTCAGAGAATCTTTAAAGTCTCTCTAAATCACAATGTCCAGTTATGTGGAAAACAGTCACTATGATGGGTTAACCAGAAAAATAATTCCAGGAAAGTTATAAGGAAGGAAAGTAAAGTTGGTCTCATTAGCTGATGATGATAGATTGGTGAAACGTTCCCCAGGTGATGTGGTTAAAACTGTAATACATTCAACATAAATTTTGCAAGTTGATTGACAGGTTTTGCTAATAGGTCAGATAGGGAGGTAGAAGAAAGATCAAAGACAGTGTTTTTCGTCTTATCTATCCAACCATAGCAGTAGAAGACGTCCTTTGTTACCTTGTCTTTGTGGATTCACTTGACTTTTCTCTAGCTGCTGTTATTAGGTTGCACCTACAGAGGTTCAATTACTTTTCTTCTTCTCATTCATCACTTACTTTTTTATTTATATACATGCAAAAATACACACAAATACATAATGCACATACACATACATACATATGTGCATACATACATGCTTAATCTCACTGCTTCTCCTTTTTCCCCAAGTCTATTTCTGCTTTCTTGTGTGTGTGTGTGTGTGTGTGAGAGAGAGAGAGAGATAAAGAGAGAGAGGGAGAGAGAGAGAGAGAGAGAGAGAGAATGTGTGTAAGTGTGACACAGAGTACATGTGAAAAGGTCAAAGGACAACTTTTGGAACTCAGTTTATTCCTTATAATGCGTGGGTCCTAGCAATTGAACCCGGGTTATCAAGCTTGGTAGCAAATGCCTTTATGCACTGAGCCTCTTTACTGGCATAAATCTAAATCTAATCTCCACCTCTCTGAAGTTGACTTGAGAGGGATACCCCTGACTAAGATAGAGGAAAATAGGGAAAGGAATACTGAGGGGAGTAGTTTTGAATATTGAGTAAAAAACTAACATTTTATAGATGAGTAATAGAACCCAAGTAACTGTCAAAATTGAAATCTTCTTAAATTATGCCATAAAATGGAAACAACCACTCTTTCTATGATCTAGGATAAAAATGACAAGGCAATGAGAGTTTAAGAAGCTTGGTCAAAGACAAACAGCTAATAGAGTAAGGTCTAAGGTCTGAGCCAGTGCTTGACTCTAGAGCTGTGGATAGGCCTCCTTGGAGCCATCCAAACAGAAAGTGAAATAAGTAATTTGATATACGAGTCTGGAGTTCAGACAAGGGATCTTGAATGGACACACATTTGAGGCTCATCAGCATATAGATGGAAGTTAAATTGCCCCTTTGCCTTTCTTTGCCCCATTTCTCTTCTATCTCCAATCTCCTCCACATCTTTGCTCCTTCCCACTGCTTGAAAAGGCATTCTCATCTCAAATATAACCTTTCTGTATTTTCTAAGTTAAATTAATTAGGTGTCTTTGGTTGCAAATGACAATACAATTGAAGTGAAAAGATAATTTAATGGCTCACAAAGCTAAGCTGCCAGAGACAAGATCCAGGCATATTTCATTAGGCCTTGGAATTTCTTTCTGTCCTGCAGCTCTGCTTTCTTGGTGTAATCCCAGTTCTCAGACATCTCTCGTTTCTTGGAAGTAAGGTGACTTTCAGCAGCTCCAGGCTTAGGTTTCAGACTCTTATCTATCCCAGTATAAACACTGGATTTCTCTTGCCAGTCTCTGTGATTCAGAACCTCAGCCCAAGTACACACTGGCTCAGACCATGAACTATTGTGTCCAAGTGGAGACAGTGTTCCCAGTATCAAAGAGCACAGCATGCCAGTATCCACCACGAAAGCAGGGAAGGCTGAGTAACTCCATGTAAAATGTGTGGAGTAAGCAAATGCAGTACTGTCCAAGGAAAAGATTGCCCAACTAGAAAAAGGGGGGATGGTTAAGAAGCAAAGTAAACACTGCTGTTTTTATGTGCAAGGATAATATTGAGATTATGAAGAAACTATCAGTAGTTGCACATACACAAAGAAACCAGCAGTAAATTAAAAATTAAAGTGAGGATATTAGTTAAGTTACAAACAATAGGCTGCAAAGTGTTTAGGAGGCCAAATGAAGAACTGTCAGTGTTTGTGCGTTACAGGTGTATGGAGAGATTGTAAGGTCCATAATGAAATTCTAAGACCACAGCAGAAGAAAATTAACAGAATAAACTTTCGCTTTCCAAGGAAAAAAAAATGATGGACAGGATATACCCAAAAGGAAATCTATTGCAATGGAGTTTGGCATTTAATAATGCAACAGCACAATAGGCAGATGGAACACGATTGCTTAATGCTTTTACAAAGATAAGGTGTGACTCATATTACACCTTTAGTCAGAGTTAACTTTCTGTTGTACATATCATTGTAAAAAACATCACTTGACTTAAAGACAAGTTCAGGTCATATAGGTGACAATTCTGGCAATTAACACACATCAAAATTCAAAACTACAAGTTGGCAGTGACTACATGGTAATTACTAGTATATGCACAGAACTGACTCTTGCTAACATGATCCTTCGCACTTTGTATTTATTAATACTTAGTGCTCACAACTGAAGGAATAATTGCGACCTCAATGTTGCAGGTAATAAAACTAAAAATGGAACTTTAAGTGGCCACATAACCACATTGGGAGTCTGTGTTTTAAATCCAGAAATTCTGGTTCCAGAATCCAAGTGCTAACAACCTTTTCACCAATAAGTTGAAGGAAGAAGAATTTATGTAGTAATGTAAATACATATATGTTGGGTCTGGAGAGATGGTTCTTCCAGAGGACATGGATTGATTTCCAGAACATGCATAAAGTATCTCTACCCTCTGTAACTCCAGTCCTGGGTGGGGGAGTTTCTAACACTTTCTCTTTCCTCATGAGACATTAGGCATATACATGATAAACAGACATACATAAAAGCAAAACACCCTTTTGCATAAGATGAAATGATAATAAAAAATTTTAAATATATATGCATGAATCTATAGAGTTTTAAAGGGTCATTTTTAAAAATGTGGAATAGGTATGCTCACAAGACAAAATCTGTCGCAGGGGTTGAAATTTAGGAAGAAAACTAAGAGCAGCTTGGGCAAGTTGAAACTGAGTGATATCTATATAAAGTATGAGAAAATGTAAGATGGGTACAAACATTTGACTTTTAAGAAAGGAAAGAAAATGCTGGCTTACAAGATATAAATATATATGTGTGTGCACATATACAGAAATATATTTAGAAATAGATATCTTATTTCCATAGTCTTTCTTCTGGAAGGCAGAAGGCTGAGACTATGTTTACTTTCTATGCCAAGTGCATCAGAGTGCCCTATATTTACCCATTCATTTGCACACATTTCTGAATGCACATTATATTCTGGGCATCGTGATTGCCATCATAAAAGTAAATGCCAGATATTTTTCTTATTTTTAGGCATTCCATAGACTACACGAAGAAAAATTATAAGTAAACAACAAAAACACAGTGTGACAAAGGCTCAGGGTGCCATGGCAACACACAGACCAGGGAGGAGCTCCTGCCTGGAAAGAGGAAAGGATTTCATGGAACAGGAATATTTGGGCTAGGTCTTCAAAATGAATAGGAGTGTAAAAGGCAACAATGACATAGTGATAAAATGGATTTGTCATATTCAAAAATCCAAACTTCATTATTTAGCTGGTAAAAGTTACGCAAGGCTTTTACATGTAATAAAAGTGTGATCTGACTCAAAATTCATAAAGATAGTTTAGATAGGCCTGGGATAGCACTGGAATGAAGATAAGACTTTAAAAAAACATATTGGGAAATAATGAGATGTCTATAATAAAATGATTGCAACAATGAAACAGAAAGACTGATTTAGGGAAAATTGGTTAGTATACTAAGGTACAATTATTAGAATCAAAGGAAATAAAAGGAATGAAGCATGCTTGCAAGTAGAGGAAATGTACCAGTGACAGCCTAACAGTAGAGTAATAACTCAAAATAATAACACACTGGGAAAGCACATGCAAGAGATAGACTTTGACTGTGGGCACTGTGATTCCCTTGTACCTGATGGGCACCCCAGTGGGACTGTCTAGGAGTGGGTTGTTGATGAACATCTAGAACGCAAACAGGTAATGTCTAGGACTGAAAGGAGCCTATGAAAACACAATCAGAAATGTTGGGTTAATGGGAGATCATTCCCTGAGTTATTATTGAAGCCCTCAAGTTACTCCACTCTGAGCAAAGAGGACTGGTGGCATTGTTTCTGCTACTGGGTAAGATAAAGAGTAGAGGAAATAGAAATTTGTCTGTGAGAGATAGCTCAGAGAACAACAGCATGCTGATTGCTGATGTGTCCCTCTCCCCAGCATCTGCACAGGAAGAGAGGGCTTTAATGGCTCTTGGCATAGATGAGGTTTACCATCCTCAAAGCCAGGCTGATCTGCAGGGAGGCACAACAAACAACCTCCTTCTCATCATAGTTTCTGAGAAAGTCCGGTTGGTTGTGGCAGAATGCCCATAATTTCTGAGTTTTAGAAAGAATTAGTATCTGGAAGGAAGCCAGAGGTTTCTGTGTGGAAGGTGAATGCATAACATCTCTACATTCCCCCTTGTCTTTTCCAGACAACACAGTATCCTTGAAAATATCTTTAGTCACCACCAATGTGTTAGTCACCAAACCAGAATCTGTACCCATTTCTCACTTGCACATGACTGCCCAGCAATGGATACTGATGGACCTTCTGAAGTGTGATGTTGTTTTGCAAACAAAATGTTTTAGAAGAGAGGAATAGAAACAGATATTTTAAAAGAAAGAATTCCACATAGGTATCTTAAATCAAACAGTGACTAAGATGTTAATTCTTTCTTTTTATTCATTCTTTCTTTCTTTTGCATTCCAACCACAGTTTTCTCTCCCTTCTTTCGTCTCAGTCCCTGTCTCTCCCCTCACCCCTTTCTGCCTCTTTATCTGCATCTACTCCTCAGGAAAGGGCAGGCCACCTATGGCTATTGACAAAGCATGGCATACCAAGTTGCAGTAAGACTAATTACCTTGCCTTGTGTTAGGTCTGGGCAAGGTGAAAAAGTATGAGGAATAGGGTGCAACAGCCAGTAAAGGAGGCAGAGACAGCTCTGTTCCCACTGCTAGGTGTCCTACAAGAAAGCCAACCTATACAACTGTCACATCAAGGACACAAGATCCTATGTCAGTCCAGTGCAAGTTCTCTGGTTGTCTCTTCAGTTTCTGTGGGCCCCTATGACCCTTGATTTGTGGATTCTGTGGGAATACTTGAGATGTCCTTGAATCCCTGACTCCTACAGTCCTTCCTCCATGTTTTCTATAGTAACCCCCAAGCTCCACTTAATGTTTAGCTGTGAGTTTCTATGTTTGTTTCCTTCAGTTGCTGAGTGAAGCCTCTTTGATGAGTATTGGACTAAGCACCAATATATGAGTATGGCATAATATTGTCAAGCATCATTACATTGACATTTTCCCCTCCAAGTGAATTTGGATCTACCCTACATTTCTGAGCCATCCAGCCTCTGGGTCCTGGTGTTCTAGGCAGTGTTAGGGGTAGGCTCACTCTTATGGCATGGGTCTGAGGCTGGACCAGTCATTGGTTACCCACTCCCACAATATGTGTCATCCCTTATCCCATAAACTGGACAGGCTGTAGGTCAAAGATTTTATGGCTGGGTCAGTGTCCCAATTCCTCCACTGGAAGTCTTGCCCGGTCATAAGAGATGACCAGTTCAGCGATTAGATTTTAAATTAGGCTAAACAGATATTAACGGGCTAACTGAGTTTCCCAGAGTATACTAGATGTAGACCTGAAAGGAGTTCAGACAGTATATGTGGTAAGAGGTTTTGCCAATCGATATGTTAAATGTCTGACATCTGTTCACTGGATACCTATAGAGCTGAAACATAATCATAGCAGAGCACATACCCTGTGTGTGGAAGGAGAAGTCTAAACATTTCCCCAAATATTTGTTGTTGATAAGGAGGTTTTAACACTAATGAACACAAAGGATGGGGCAAGATCTCCGAAAGGAGAAATTAGATAGAAGCAAATCCCTTAGCGGATTGTCGCAGGAGCAACTTTCTGAATTTGCAGGTGATATTTAATTGGCACACATTACAAACCTCAAGGAGCAGTTTAATCAGATAAAGGACTCGAATCATTAAGCACATGATGTAATAGATGGCAAGCATCGATAAGTGGTGGTAATAAGACTTGAAGCTAAAGACCACAAACTGGGTGCCTGCCAGAGGGTGCGATGCTGTCTAGGGATGGCTCTGGTTTGAAAGACAGCTTACAGGCAAGGACAAGCAAAACCCTGCGAAACTATGTGTGGAATTGAAAAGATTTTGTAGGTGAAAGGTTATAAATTAGCAGACTACTGCATCAGTCAAAGCCAGAGTGATATAAAGACCAGAGCGCAGATGAGAAAACCCTATAACTGGGGATGTATAAATCCTGACATCTGCTGTTGGCTATTGAAATGCCATCCATTACCTCAGCTTTCATCTGTCTCAGGACAGGGATCCGGGGAAACTGAGTGAATAAGATGACTTCAAGCACATAAAAGAATACACTTGTGAGTGACGATATTCAACATACATTTTAAAAGACATTCCAGCCATGAGATTTTCTGTGATTCAGGATACACAGTTGGAAGATACAGGGTTTAGTTTGCTCGGTCATTTTTCCTTAGGATATAAGCTCCATGAAAACCACAGCTGACGTGACAGTGGAAATTACAAACATGCAGAAATGTGCCTCCTGTGGAGGTGGCACAGCGCATTGTTGCTCAGGAATGTCACTCATGTCATAGAAGCTTCATAACTTCTTTCTTTGGGTCTTGAGTATGAAGAGAAAGATAAACTCCTGCATGGGAAACTTTGAAATATTTCTTCCCTTTACAGCAGTCAGTATACAGACCCCTTCTGAGGAAATTTTGTTAGGTTTTACATGCTAATTTTCAGAATGGATGTTTGGGATAGAGCCATTTCTTGAATGACAGTTGAGATTAACTCTGTCCTTCCATCATGACACTCCAGTCATCTGTGGTTATGAGTCTCAGGAATTTTGAGATTTATTTAAGGTTTGATCATTCAGCTAGGCAGTGGGGATGCACACCTTTAATCCCATCTCTATGGAAGCAGAGGCAAGTGATCTCTGTGAGTTCGAGGACAGCCTGGGCTACAGAGCACATCTCAGGACATACAGCACTGTTACACGGAGAAACAGAAAAACAACAACTACCACAAATTTAGTAATGGTAGGCTTTAAATGTATGTCACTCCTTAAATACAAATACAAAATAACCAATACTGCACTGTGTCAAGGTAGGCAGTGATCCATGCTGACTGCAGAGGCTCCATATGCACAGTGGTGTCATTTAAGTGGACTGCTCAGATATTTTCCACCTTACCAGATATGGCGTGTGTGACTGGGGAGTGACCTATATCACTTGCTTTAATTTACAGACAGTCTCTGAGGGCTCATTCTCTTCTCACTTATGAGGAATTACATTTTTGTCCTTTGTGCAGAACACTGCATACATAGAAGGATCCCATGAAAATTGCAGAGTTTTTGAAGTCTTCATTATAATTAACACAAAAATCCATTCCTTGCCTTTGGTTTAAATTTTATCAAAATGCAGGTGTGCAATGCAATCACTTCAAGTAAAATTGCTTTTGCACACTCTGTCTGCAAGTAGCTTTGAGATGACCCACCAGAAAACAGAACATATCTGCTAAACAAAAGAGTGATTTCTGATGATCTCTTTCTTGGAGTTGCAGCAGAGCTAAAAATTTGATGTTATTCTTTAAGTTGCTTGTAATGCTATAACATAATGCCTGAAATACGATAGTATATAAATAATGTGGAGTATTCTTCTTGCTTACATTTAATATGTATTTTTTGAGGCCCAAGGTGTTACTGGAACTCTGAGAAATATTTACAATGCAAGAAAGAGCTCCTGCTCCCCAATAGTCGTATAGCAAGGTAGAAAATGGGGAGAAAAAGAGAGAAGGGGGAGGCTCCAGCATAAACTGCACATTTTCCTTTTATGTATCCCATTTCTCATGCACTCAATTGGTCAAGTGGATTCCATTATCATTCACAAATAGACCACTTGCAAATATGTTTCATCACTCAAGCCCATCACTTAAACTACAGATTTGCATCACCTAATACTCATCCACCCTTTCCTGTGATGTGTCTAGGGCAACCTCAAACACTACATGTTCCAAGCTGAATATACAGTTTTTTCCTCTAACCTGGTCTGCCTCCAACACTTCCCTATTATGTCATTACAGTATATGACAAATTCAGTCTTCAAGTTTCTTTATTTACACCTCATGACTTCTTTGGATTCCCTCCTTTCTGCCATACCTCACACATGATGCATCAACAATCTGCATTTGACTGCAAACTAAATCACTTGTCAGTACTCTGCCACTGTCAACAATCCATTATTATCTTTTAAAGAAACACTTCCATTGCCTGATAACCCTGACAACACCTTGCCTTTTTCTTTGGTGACTATTTTTAGATAGAATGGTGTCTGTAAATGTTTCCTATTTTTCTCAGTCAGAGTTTAATCCCTCAGAGATAAATCAAGTGAAGATGAATAATAATAATTTAAATAAACACAAAAAACAGAGAATAAATAGAAGAATGAATAAATATTGGGGAAATCATTACTATAAAGAGGTAATATAGAAACTCCAATGCAATAAAGATGATGAGATTTAAGGATAACCACAACATGGTTAATCCAACTCATTGTTCACCTCTCCACTTAGACAGAAAATTTGCCTTCTCAGATTTCAGATTTGGCCCTGAGTGTTGAGTTGTGGTATGACTGGCACATGCTGAGGGGAGTCTCAGATATGTGAGCTGACTATATTAGATCTTAGCATACGAAAGAGAAGGCCCTAGCTGACATTTTACTATAGAAAAGTCATGAGCCTGAGATTTCTTCCTAAGGGGAAAGAATTTATTCTCTTTCTGCCAAATTTTTATCAAATTTGAGATTTTTTTATCAAAATACCAGTTTCTACCAACTGCAAGGAGTAGGAATTTGAGAAGGTTTTCTTTAGAACTATACTGTGGGCAATAGTGTAAAACACATGATTATAGAAATATTGTGCCTGCTTCTAAAAGTTATTATTATCATTGAGAACATGAAATACATATTGTGAGATAAGCATCCTATGGGAGGTAGTGGGAGACAGAGAAAGGGAGGACTTACTGTCAACTGAGGGAATGGGCGTCTTAGCCAGGTGAAAAGACATTGAAAATTAGAAACATGTTTTTTTCAGTATGTGAATTTAAGCTGGAGGAAAAAATCTGATATGAACACTAGTCAAAATCAAACTCTTCCGAGGACTTTAAATGACACAGTATGTTAGAGCAAGCATGAAGCTTGCTAAAGGGAGCTGGAAGTCATATTCTTGAGACTGAATGCTTCCAAAAAACAAGTAGTTCTAATGTTCTTGTTACTATCATGGTTTCAGAGACAAAACATGTATTAAAAAAACAAAAAACATTGATATTTAGATATGTAGGTATGCTAACATTATCAAATACTTATTGATCATAATAAACACATGGAAAGCCAAATATTCTAAAAATGCTTCAAGGAGAAAATGATTAATCAGAGCACCTTCATAATCAACAGATACGTTTTGAATATTTATGTGCTATCCTTTTACATGATGAAAGATTAAGAATAAAAACAGTGGATGCTTAAAACTCAGCCATCTTTACAAAGACGAGAGTCTGGTATTGACTATATTTTTGTTGCTCACATAGACCATAATTATGGAAGAAAAAAAGACAATAATGCATGTGTATATGTAAAAATAGAAGTCTGCAGGGTCTCGTATTACTTAGATTGATCTTAAAACAATAATTCCACATGAAGAAGTGTAATGAAAGACTACTGGTGTCCTTCCGTATGAGTTCTACCCTTTATTTTGGAAAGACTGCCAGATAGCCTGCCCACAACATGCATTCCCCAGCCTGCCTCTAGGCCTTTTCATTCATAGAGAGAGTCTTTCTTTTTTGATCCTCCTCTTTTTGTCTGTCTGGACTGGCAGTAAATGACTGGATCTCATGCAACAACATTACAGTGAGAATTTGAATCTATGTGATGAAAGAAAACAGTTCACCCGAAGTTCTTCAGGAGTAAGCTACTATTTGAGGAGAGATAGCGAGGCTAGTGGGCATTACACTGTCATGGAGATGGCCCACCTTGGTGGGCAGCTCCTAAATCTTCTTTGTAACATTAGGTAAATGACTTAATCTGATTCACTTTTGTTACTTGCAAGACTGAGACATTAATAGTTTAACTCCTATAGGGTTTGTGATGGTAAATTGAAATGATAATTGAAAGCTGGTAGTGAGCACTATGTAAGTGTTAAATGATACTAACAGCTGCATTAACAAGATAGGACCTATTTATCCACAGCACTTCAAAATTAGGTTAATTGCCTTACCATGTACTAACTGTAACTATATTAATTCTGTCCTTTCAATGAGTTCACAAATGCCTTGCATATAAATGTAAGAGGAAATATACTTAATATTATTAAACAGGACTTAATGTCAGAATAAAAATTACTTTAACAACACTTCCATTAGTTCAGCCTAGAGATTTATTCATTTCCAGAAATATATTTGAAAATTAATGCTAAGTATGTTAAGCATTTTAATTTAAAATTAATCTGTAACAATGTGATATTAAAACACGAATATTTGTCTTTCAAATAACTACATAAAATCCTGACTTTGAGAAAATTAATAACAGGATTCATTCCATAATTTTCCTCCATTATGTGCCTTTCTATGTTCATGTAGGTAATGATTCACAACCTATAGTTCTTTGGAAACGTATATTGGAAGTTGAAATCTGAATTAACAATATTGTTACACACTTATATTACTTAGCATCTATTATATAATAATATTATAATAAATAATTTCACATAATAAATTCAAAATGATGACTCCTCTTGTACTATCAGTTACACTCCATTGGCTCCAAAATGGCTAACCTGAAAGGGTCCAAGAACGACCACCTGCCCAGTCACAGAACAAGTGGCAAATGTGTTTGTCCCTCCTGTCCCCTCTGCTTCCTTCATCACTCTCTCTCTCTCTCTCTCTCTCTCTCTCTCTCTCTCTCTCTCTCTCCTTGCTGTTGTTTCCAGCTTGTTGCTGCTGCCTTTTGTGTGGTCCCCGTTTCCCCAGGGCAGGGAACCAGGGTGAGAAAATGCAGATGCAATGACACAGACCCTGAGAGTTTCCAATACAGCAGCTCCTTATTATCAAAAGGTCAGGGCTTTGATGGGGTTAGGGAAATTAAGTTGCCACAGCAACGCTTTTGGGGAGGTGCTAAGACTGAAACTTTAACTGGTTGTTTGGAAGAGTCCAAATTCCTTATCAGGAGGAGTGGTGTCTGGGGAAGTGCATGTATTCCTTTCAGCTAATAAATGAATTTCTATAAATTTCATTTACAAAGGAGCAGAATGTTCTATGATTTGAATCTGGCATTTTCCAAATTTTACAGGATATGTGTTCATTTTATAGAGGAATGAGTACGATTTTATTCTCAGATAAAATTACAGATATGCCATAGATTGTAATAATAAACAGTTATTATCTTCTTTTGTACTGTTCATAAGATGATGTAGATCTGATTACTCACTTATTTTCAGTTCAATAATGCCTGTTTCAGAATACTTAAAACTGTGTGAGAACCTGATTGGATAACAATATATAAAGAATATAGTTAGTTGATTGAAAAGTACGTCTACATTTCTGGGTAATGAAATGTCATGATGGAGGCAGCTGCAGAGGTATTTGGTTGTAGTGATGGTCCCTGAGAGAGATGCATCCTTCCTGCTGTGACAGAAGAATGAAGGCCCTGCTTTCTAAACTCTCAAGAGCTGATATAATGGAGGACAGATAAATATTTTAAACATTGAAGACAGATGTGAAGGACATAAATGGACTAAAGTGACAAACACAAAGCCAGCATTTTCTTCAAAGCCAATTGAAAAGAATTTAGGAGAGACTTTTTGTTTTTATGGGCTCAAATTCAAAAGCACTTGCAAATCATATTTGATCTGTAGCATAATATCCTACCAAATAAAGTTATCTGAACTCCAAATTAATTCACGTGCATATGGATGTGCATGGCAGTGTGAATGCATATCCTTGTGGGTACATGTACCTAAATGCTTATGCATGTATTTTCATGGAGATCAGAACTTAAGGTGTGACTTCTAGGGAGTGGTATGCCATTGCTTTATGAAACAATCCATTCACTGGCCTAGAGCTCACCAAACAGCCCAAGCTAGATGGACAGCATGACCCAGGAATCTGCATGTCTCCACTTAGCAGGCAAGGATTCTAATTGCACAGTTCCTTGCCTGTGTTTTGTTTGTCTGCTTTCTTTATTTCTCATGTGAGTTCTGATGACTAAACTCAAGCTCTCAAGCTTCTGTTTCAAGGACTTTTATAACTGAGCTCCTCCAAAGTCACTTTGAAAAACTGAATTATCACAACATACATGTAGAACATGGGATATGTTTCTTGATGTCAAGTAAGCCCTGACTACATGCCAGTTATTCATGTTCCCGTGATATTTGCAGCATCACATTGAAGAACAAACTAGTTGATGACTTTTTGCTGTGACAGTTTACATCTGATTAAGTTTGGAGCAAATGGTTTTCAGATTCTCTTAATTTTAATCTTCTAAGATTCCCAGTTGAGTTTCTTTTTAGTCATTCCCCATGTTCTGTATGCTGATCATCATCCAGTCTTCATGACTTGAAAGAATGCAAACTCTTGATCTCCTTTCAAGAAAAAGCTTTAAATATGTAATTAGGATAATTTTGAGAATATATTTATTTTATATTATAACTTTAATGTCATTCTTAATCAAAATGTAAGTAATAATTTAATGTTAAACGTTAGATATAATAGCATTTCATCATACATTAAATCTACTAAACGGGATGCTAAGTGACAACAGAAAAACTATAAAAAATATAAATACTGGCAAACCAAGAAACACATTTCAAATATTCAAGTAATAATTCAAGATAGTAGTCATTTATCGTTGCTATAAAACCTGTCAAGTTCTAGTTTGTCTTTTTCTTTTGATTCTTTAAAATGCTTTTCTAACTTGATGAGGTGGTACATGCCTGTAAGCCTAACATCCAACACTTGACACAGAGAGGAAGAAGGGGTTTTTTTGTTGTTGTTTACATTGTTGGACTTTCTGAAAAAGATGAGGAGAAAAAGTAAAGGGTAATTCCTGTTCACTGGGAATGTTGACAACAAAAGAATTATAGAAAAGTCAAAGAATAGGTAGTAGGCACCAGAAGTGTGTGTGTGTTTTTGTGTGTGTATGTATGTATGAACATATGTGTATTCACATATCTGCCTGTCTGAAGTTGTAGTCTAATAAAGGAATCAAATGTTATTAAAAATCAGGCAAATATATGAAAATTATAACTTTTCTAACTAGATACAAAAACGGTCAGGTGTGTAGGCAACTATTAGTGTAAATAAAATTACTGGCCTAATCAAAGAGACGTGGAAAGCTTGTCTTACAAGGACCCCAAATGTAGCTTCTCTTGAAGCAGTTTCAGGGAGGCAGTTCAGACCATGGAATCAGCATGTGATGTGGAACTGGAAGTCAGTGATAATTCTAATCTCATATTTCCCATGCTCACTATATGACACAGTAGATATCATCTCTGAGAGTCACTGAGTAATGTGGAAAGACTAAAGGTTTTATATTGGTGAATATCTAAAAAGCCATTTTATAAAGTAGATAAATGAGGTGACTATATTGACACATAAAGAAAGTTAAGACTTAGCGAAGACTGAATTATTGTCACTGATCATTTCTGATTCTCTTTCTAGATATTCAGAATCTTTAAAGCTTTCATTCTGAATAAGTTATTTTTTTTTTAGTTTTTCTTCTGTACAGTATAACATCTGTACATATAAGTAATGAAGAATGGCAGTTATCCACTAGACTACTGCTGTACCACTGAATCTGAAAAAGGGAATGAGCAACTTCCCAGGAAAGTGAATCAAAATTTAGAAAGAGTTAAGCAAGATGTGTGTGTGTGTGTGTATAAGTGTAGATATATCAGTTGAAATGGAAATATTATCATAATTATTATTTGCCTTCCTGGGGAGGATGAACTTTCTCCCAAGCATAGAATACACAAGTGATGAAATTCCATGAAAATTCAGAAATTTCTCTATAGATCAATCTTTGCTAGCTATTTTCATATTTATTAACATTTTTGTCATACAAATAATCTCATATATAAATAAATTAAAAAGCCATAGATACTGATATTTAGATGTGTTCAGTATTAATACATCGTATTGGGCCAGCAAGATGGCCCAACAGGAAAAGGTGCTTGTCCCTAAGCCTGATGACCTCAGTTTGATTCATGCAAACATACATGGTGGAAAGTGTGAACTGACTCCAACAAGTTCTTTTTTCTTTGACATTCACATGCACCTGATAGCAAACACGCACGCACGCACACACACACACACACACACACACACACACACACACACACACAAAATGTAAACACACAACCATTACTTTACCTAGAATATGTTAAGAGCTTTATTATTTCAGAAAATTGATTCATTAAAGTTGGTTATTACTCTGTGACATGTTACTTTTCTTCTCTCCCTTTTATTCTCAGTGCCTAAAAGCTCTAAACAACTTTCTATCTCCTTGCACAAAACAATTAAAAAAAGAAAAAAGCACAGCTAGAAAATGTTCAACATATATTTTATTGGTATTTATACTTGTCTGGAGAGGGCTTCCTACTGCTTTAATCACTGCCACTGATCATTATTTTAAACACCATGCTTATTTATTTAAGTATGCACTCTCATATTACAAAACTTTAGTGTGAAGTCATCTGCTTATTCAGTGCTCTACTGAGTTCTGTAATGTGTCTTAAATAAGTAGAATAGTGTGTGCTGTTGTGATGGCTATCACTGAGAACCTAAGGGAACACTGAGAAGGGGAATTCTGATTTCAAGAAGTATCTGTCTCCATGGTTATTAATTATTTTTTGACAACAGCAGAAGCATGGTGTAGGCTTTGGATATATAACATTACAAATCAGCCCTAACAAGTTTAGAGCCCAAAACCTAATTTTTATGCATAGAAATTCAAACAATTGATCATGTCAATTCAACTTTTAAGGAACCTACCTTGAAGTTAAGAAACCGAGTGACTTGGAAACATTTTCTTAGGAGTCTTTGGATAAGTTTTGCTTTGCTAGTGTGCTAAAGATGGCTTTGATAAAAGGAACTAAGGAAAACAACAGACAATTTATTGAGGTGTATCTGTGTCTGAGGCATTCTTGACTGATTCCACATACACTGGCAACATGAACTAGGTAGTTTGTTTGACTCCAGTGGGGCAAGATATGCAATAATATATGCAAAATTCACGTAAGCTTGTCTATAAGAAGATTCTGTAATATTTTCAGTTTATATAAAAAGACTTAAGAAGATGCCTGGAGCATCATTTTTTTTCTCCCTCAAGGCAAACTGAAATGCCACAAACCAAATTGTTTTCACACTATTAATGTATTCTTCTCTCTTTCAATTTCTCAGAGAGCTGACATCGGGATTTCTGCTTTAACCATTACTCCAGACAGAGAGAATGTTGTGGATTTTACAACACGTTACATGGACTACTCAGTGGGGGTCCTACTTCGAAGGGCAGAAAAAACAGTGGATATGTTTGCCTGTCTAGCACCATTTGATCTATCTCTGTGGGCCTGCATTGCTGGCACAGTCCTTCTTGTGGGACTACTGGTCTACCTCTTGAACTGGCTTAATCCCCCACGATTGCAAATGGGATCAATGACATCTACTACACTCTACAACTCCATGTGGTTTGTGTATGGATCTTTTGTTCAGCAAGGTAAGGAGAAAGGGTGCATTTTCCTGTTATGAAGGAAGGGAAATGGTGTTTCAAATATTCAGTAAAATGATTTTGTATATAGCATCAATAAAAGCTCTTATGAATCCTCACAGCAGTGTTCAGAAGCTAACATTTCCTACTGTCTTTTGGTGGATCTCAGGCATAGCGGGCTTCCAGCAATAATAGCTGCTTGTCTTTTGATGTAAATTCAGTTTCATCAGCAAAGGCATTGCTGTGTGCCAATGGTAAGATTCACAGAGTACCTCAAGGTCAGTTTTTCCTCTCAAGGTCTGACTTCCTAAGAAATAGCTTTACTGGCATGAAACTACTTATGACAAGGGAAAATACTGTTCAATTATTTACTGTATAAGAGAAGTTAGGACTTGGTCTTTGTTCAAATGTATTTTCTTTCCTCCAAATATTCACTATCAGCACAAAGAAATTGATAATGATTAATGGTTTCTTTGAATATATAATCTTTAGCAATATATGTTATCATACAACTTGATTATTTTCAGAAGAATTTCCTTACTTTGTTAACCATACCCAGTCTACCCTCTTTTGTGCAAATCTCTGATTAGCTCTATGATCCCCCTGTTTCAGAACAGTATAACTTTTGCATGATCTATTTGAGTCTACTGCTAATGTAGAAATTTGAAGAACAAGTATTGACAATCTGATAAATTCAACACGGTACTGAACACAAGAAAGACATGAGATAACTAACATAAAACTAAGTAGAGAGTAAGTAAACAGAGCCATGGAGAATCAAGAATTTGATGGTATTGATTAAATAATAACTTGAGTAATCATATAGTAGTTGATAGTGAAAAAGTAAAGGCGAAAAAGACAAAATAAGTCTTTTCCATGGTAGCTGGCAGTAGCTATTAGAATGATTCAAAGAAAAAATCAGAAGTGTAGTGGCATGCATACCTTGATTATTTCAATAAACTGTTTTTGGCTAGTTGTGTTAATTTTGTGGAAGAAAATAAAATTAAAGCAAACCTTATTTTTGAAGCAAAGGCTTGTCTTCATTCCATAGTATCTCAAGCCACTGCTGACAACTTAGTTCAGAGGTTGATTCCACTTAAATGTTGGCTGCCATGGTTTATTGAGATTTTGGTTGTCAGTGGAGGCCTATAATCCTTTGTAAGCCTTTCTACACTTGTCTCTGCCTGGGGCATTTGGTCTTTCTAACAATATCTTGGTTGGTTTCCCCATAGGAAGAATTACACAAAGTAGAAAATTCTGTGGTCTCTCTTGTTGAGTTCTTCCTTCAGTTCCTATTTCTCAAAAAGGATTGACACAGTATCTTTAATGGGAATTAAATTATTAAAATGATGGTGTTTTTAAATAGACTAAACTCTACTAAAATAAATATTAGGTAAATAAAAAATAAATCTGGCATAGTAATGGATAGGTTATTGGCAAGGCAATAGATGAAGCGGTGAAAGTTGGGATAACCAGAAAAAAATAATACAAGGGTAATTAAGAGTGAAATGAAAAATAAGAGGATGAAGTTTGATCAGAAGAAATTAGAAGTCTTGATGGATAATCATAAAACTGGATCCCTGAAATGGATTTTTAAATAATAAATAGTAGATAAATAGTCACCACTATATATATTCACATTTCTAAATTTAAAACATGGTGAAAGACCCTTAAACAGATCAAAAAAGATGAAATAAACCTTCTGTAACAACTTATAGATTCAATTTTGAAAAAAATGTAAATGGGCTACATATCCAAGTTAGTTGTCAATACTGAAGAAGAATGGCTAGGCTGATAACAGCCATGCATAGCATTAAAAGACAGAAGAGGTCATATAACTGCATGTAGCTAACCTGTTTCACCTCACATCTTTCTTTTCCATTAATGTTGTCTGTGCATAATTTCACCAACCATGGAACATGCCAATGACTCAGAATCTGTACTGTTCCCCCTTGTTTGTCTACATACCACTCTCCGGGTGGGCAGGACATAACAAAAAGTCCACTATGACAAATATATTTGAAGTCTTTTATATAAACCTTAAACTTTTTTTTCCAAAGTAAGTCACTAGCCACGTAGACATACAGAGAAATCTTAACTACTCCCTAATTTCTTCATCTTTTTCTGCCTCCTGCTCACCAATTCTGTCAATTCTTCCTCATAGATATTATAAAAGTAGAAATTTATTCTCACATAGAGATATTGTGCTTCCTGAAGCACAGAAACCTTATAACAGCTCTTCCTTTTTCTGATTTTCCCATGAAATTAACTGATTCACACACCCACATTCATGTGTACATGTGGGGGGGGACTGATGTATATCAGTTAAGTATACATAAAAGCTGACTACAATATTTCCCCTCTTCACATGCTTCTTTTAACTTCTCAATAACCTCTGCATACAGATCTGGGTTCTTTATGGTCTGGCTAATATTTCAGGCCCTGAGTGGCCATCCAGAAATTCGTTCTTATCTACTGACATTAAAACATCTTAGCAAATGGACAAGTTACTCTAAACCGTTTAATCCCTTTAGCTGAGGTGATCCTGGTTGCATCTTCTCTGCTTTTGTTGCTATTTTACCAAATCCAGAAGTACTTATGTTATCCTGCCCAGTCTTCCCTTCTATCCTCTGCTCTAACTTGGCAAGCTCCTGCTCACCCTACAAGTCTTAACTTTGTGTTCCCACTTTCAAGAAACTTTTTCAGGCTAAGCCACCACCTTGCATGCTTTCTAAGACAGATGCAAAGAAAATATCTGTTTTATTTATCATCAGGTATTTCTTTGCTTTTAAATAAAAGATTACTATAAACGCTGTAAATGAATAAAAACAACATACACCAAAACTAACCAGACCCAAAGTATATACAACTTAATGAACTCATATACAACTTTTTAAAAATTCATTTTAAAATAGATTATTGTTTTAAGTGCAGAATACTACTCTATTTAATTTCTTAGTCTTTTTACCCACAATTCAGTGTCTTTTACATATGAAGTGGTTAAGAAATATGCACTGAAAAGTCAATGGATGAAGAAAAGTTAAGTATTTGAATGATGAAGCACAGAGTTCTTGTATAACACAATTCTGTGCTTTTAAGTTTGCAATCTAGAAATGAAACTCAGTGAAATTATCCTAATAACACAAAATCATCAAGCCAAAGAAGTTTGTGTACTTGGTACAACATAAACACTACTGAGTTTAATTTGATAAAAAATGGAGAGATTTATAAATGAGAATATACAGATTAATAGAAATGGGTTAAATTAGCATGAGAGTTAACCAATAAGAAACTAGAGCTAATGTGTTTTAATTAATACAGTTTCTGCGTGATTATTTTTAGAATGAGCTAGCCGGATGGCTGAAAACCAACAAGTGAACTCCCTTCAAGAATTTGGCTCCCAACATGGAGCCCAAACCCATGACCCTGGGATTGAGAGTCCCATGCTCTACCGACTGAGCTAAAACCTTCCTTTTTATTTAAACAGAAAATGGGAGGTGGTGTGGAATTTCCCTCTGTATGCTGTGATTACCGTTAATGAATAAAGAAACTACTTTGGACCTATAGCAGGGCAGAACTTAGATAGGTAGGAAGACTGAACTGAATGCTGGAAGAAAGAAGGGCAGAGTCAGAGAGAAGCCATGGAGCTGCCAGACACAGATGCTGGGAACTTTAGCTGGTAAGCCACAGCCACATGGCAATACACAGATTAATTGAAATGGGTTAAATTAATATAAAAGATAGCTAATAAGAAGCTAGAGCTAATGGGCCAAGCAGTGATTTAATACAGTTTCTGTGTAATTATTTCGGGTCTAAGCTAGCCAGGCAGCCAGGAACCAACAAGCAACCTCCCTCCAACATATAACAATGCAGGGTATATCTACAGTTGCACATACACTAAGCATGTTTCTATTGCAACTTTTTTGTTAAATGTTTCTCACAGCCTACAGGTTGATGGTAAATTTACACAAATTCATCATGAAGGAAAATGCTGTATTGTGTGTAATTAGCCAACTTGCCTTTGAGAAGCTGTGGTCTGTTCACTGGCTAACAGTGAAAAGGTGAAGTCATTAAAAGATACTGAGGGCATTGTTATGCTCTTATTAAAAGTAAATTAAGGGCCTGTAAAGTCTTTAAAAAGAAAATTGATGAGTAGCAGAGCCTATGCATAAGCAATGGATTTGGAGTTAGTGATAATTCCCAATGAAAATACAGTCTCCTCAGAGGAAGCACAGCTGTTATTTCAAAATTCAATATTTATTGAGACACTATTCTAGACTGAAAAGAGATGAACAGACATTTCATGTTTTAGATAGTGTTCTGAAAACAAATTCATAAAGAGCTAAAACCAGAAATGTGTTAAATATATCTGAGTTGTTTACTACTCCTTATTTTTAAAAAAATCAGTGATTTCACAACATTCTGGAACAACAGCTTTGGGAATTTGACTGTAGAAAAGCAATATGGTCCATTACAGAGATAAACTCAGTACATCTGTGTGGCTAGAACATTAGAGCTTGTGAATTAGGTTGTTAAATGCAAGAATGAGAGACCAATTTAGTATGTTTTGTTGTCATTTGCTCATCCTTCAGCATCACATTTACATGTCTGTCCTTGAAGTTAGCCTATTAAAAACCTTAAAGTTTGAGTTTCAAAGATCCTCTGGCATGTGCATTGGCAGTGACTCTAATGCCATCAAAGCTTAATTGACTTGCTCACAGATGTAATTCCATTTAATTTGTTTGTTGTTTATAAACAAAATATAAAGAGAAATCTAAATTTGTTCTTCTATGATTTTATCTGATTCTAAGAATGATAAGTGCTTATAGCCATGCGTAGATCTATCATTTAGCATTATTTACATAGCAACAGTGACCCAGGAACTGTAGGACCAGAAAGAAGAACAGGCAACATGTTTAATATATTTGTGCCATGTCCAAGCTAGATATTTGAATATGCTGAAAAATAAGAAACAAAACTAATATTTGTTTTATTTATTCTTTGTGAATTTCATACAATATAAACTTCTCATATTCTTTCTCATTCTGTGACTTCTAGATACACTGCCGAACATGCATACAACTTCATGTTCATTCTCATTTTTTATTCTCCTCTTTTTTATTACTCTATAAATAATACCAATCAAAATTCCCACTTCCTCCCCTCCTCCTACCTCCTTCCCGCTTCCCCACATGCCCTCCTCCACCCCCTCCAGTCCAAAGAGAAGGCAAGGCACCCTGCCCTGTGGGAAGTCCAAGGCCCTCCCCACTCCATTCAGGCTTAAATAGGTATGCATACAAAAAGAGTAGGATCCCAAAAAGCCAGTACATGCAGTAGAGACAAATCCCAGTGCCATTATCATTGGCCCCTCAGTCTTCCCCAAGTGTCAACCACATTCAGAGGGTCCACTTTGATCCCATGCTCATTCAGTCCCAGAACAGCTGGAGTTGGTGAGCTCCCACCAGCCCAGGCACACTGTCTCAGTGGGTGAACCAACCCCCCTCGTGGTCTTGCAAACCATGGAGTCAAATTTCTGTTGACCAATTCCTCCTGACCATGGGGCCTGCCCTGGAGTGGGGCTGATATTCCCAGTGTCACTCCAGTGAAGAAAAATGATTTTCCTCCTCTCAGCCGTTATTATTTGTAAACAGCTTCTCCACTAGGGGTGGAACACTATGACCACTTCCTCCTCTATTTTGGAATTCTTTCTGCTTCTACTAGTTTAAGTCTCTGTGAGTTAATATGTATATCTGCCCTGTTGTATCTGTAAAATGCTGTTTACTTAAAATCGTCCTCTGCCCCTGACTCTTCAAGTCTTCCCAACCCCTCTTCCCCCATAGAACCCTGAACCTTTAAGGCAGTGGTTCACAACCTATAGATTGTGACTCCTTTTGGGGTTGAAAGACCCTTTCATAGGGGTTGTGTTAAACCATCCTGTATATGAGACATTTATATTATAGCTCATAAATAGAAGTAGCAAAATTATGTCTATGAAGTAACAATGAAAATATTTTTTGTTGGGGATCACCACAACATGAGAAACTGTATTAAAGGGTTGCAGCATTAGGAAGGTTGAGAACCACTGCTTTAAGGGAAGAGATGAGAGATATCCTATTCATGGCTAAGAATTTCTAAGTTTCTCTCACTCTCTGCATGTTGAAGGACATAATATTTGTAAGAGTGTCCTATGCCATGTCAATGTTTCTTAATAGATTGGTATCTAGAAAAACCACTTCCAATTATAGGGTCAGAAAAAGTTATTAAAAACAGAAAAAAGGAAAGCTTTTTTATTTGTTTTAAAGATCAAATGTGTCTACAAATGCTAGCACTAAATAGAAAAAGGGCCTGTAGGAGTGGGAGAAAAGCTCAAAAAATAACCTCATTCTTCTATGTAAGCGTTAACATGAAAGGAGATCCCACTGGCTTTTAAATCTCAGGATAATTCTTGAAGGCAATAAAGTTCTTCCCACTGTCAAATAGATTTCACTGTTTCAGAGAATCACATTTATATTATTTCCACAAAAGAGCCAATCTTCTCTACTGAGTCAGAAAAGAGAAGAGACTTAATGAGTGAACCTCCACGCCTTTAAGACTTTAAGAGGGCATAACTCAGAAGACCCCCATTTTAATAAGGTAGTGCTCAAACATGAAATCTCAAAGGACTAGGGTCTTAGAATGCAATAGTTAAGCCATTCTTTTGTGAGGGTATCTGATATTTCACATTCAGTTTGAATATAACAGAAATGATGTTGGCTATATCAGTTGCTTACTGACAGTAATAAGTGCGGGGAGACTGGAAGTAATTCCCAGTGACAGTTAGCTGGGCTATAAAGACAGATTTCTCCACACATTCTATTCATACAGGGAGTAACTCAAAGGCTATCTATAATTTTTATTTATGTTCAAACAACATCTCTGCTGTTGCTAATTATGATTGACAGTCCTTAACCAAGGAATCGTCAAGCATTCCGAGAGCAGCCATAGCAACTCCAGAATCTCCCCCATGTGGCATTAGAATATGAGAATGTGCTCATGGTCATTCTAGTAACAACAGAGTTTTCTGCCTCTAAAGCAAATTTACAAGTCTTTATGCTGAAAAAGAGAGTTCAGGATATAAGAATGTTGACGGGAGAACTGTGAGGGTGAAACGTGATGCATTGGATTAGCTCCCCAGCGGCCTTAATAAGCTAAGCAATGATACTGTGAACCACCAGCAGGCAACACGCTCTTGAACGTGGTTTCTGTTCTTGCCAACCCTTCTCATTAAGCCAGAAAATGCTTCCCATGCTGAATGTGCTTTGTAATGGCTAAAAGTCATCAAAATGTATAAAGCACAAAACACATTCTGCTTAAGGAGTATGGGTGGATACAAACAATTCTCCTAACTCCTACAAATTCCATATAAAGATATTCCATAATGAGAAGTACTGTTACCGTTGAACAAGACAAAGCAGTAGCTTCTTGTGAAAATATTTAGCAGATTGAAAGATATTTTTAAAAAATATACCTTTAGGTCTAAGTTTAATGAATGAAAGGGCAAATGTTATTGGTCATTTAAAATAGTTTTCCTTAACATATGAATTGTCCCTGGATTTTAGAGATGCATATGACAATGAGCCCTCACCTCAGTCTAGGAAAGAAGTATAGAAACAGATATTGCAGAAGTAATTTAGTCTAGGAGTGGTTTTAGGATTGATTAAAAGTAAATAATTGGGCTCAAGGCACTACAGATTATGGTAGAAAACAACATATAAATTTGGATATTAAATTTTAGATTGACAAGCACAAAATCTGTATCTATTTCCCCCTCTCATCTATGAATATGTAGTTAGTTAGATGTATAATTCTGATGGCTATGATCCTTAAAATATTAGAAACTGGCCATGACCTTCCAAATCCAATCAAATATTTGGAAACCTAAGACTGGACATTTAACATAGCTCACCATTGTTTCCTTATAATCCAACTGTAATGCACCAAATACATAGGATGGACTCTCACTGCCAACCTAAAAATTGAAAGAGTAATAATGACCTTGAGAGTTTTTTTGCTTTTTAGGATTTATTTATTGATTTTTATTTTACATATGTTAGTGTTTGCCCTGCATGTATTGAATGCACTAGGCCAGAAGAGGATGTCAGAACCTCCAGAACTGAAGTTACAGAAGTGAGCTACCATGTGGGTATTGGAAACGGAATCTATGTCCTCTAGAAGAGCAGAAAATCCTGTGAATTGCTGAGGCAGTTCTCCAGCTCTGTGAGACATTTTATCTAAAACCCTTTAATGTGATACACACACACACACACACACACACACACACACACACACACACCCCTATTACAAGGCAGAAAAATTCTAATGTGTATACCTTATCATACATATCATTGACATTTATAAATTATTTGCTTTCTTCTTTCCTTCCTTCCTTCTTTCCTTCCTTATCATTTTCTTTTCTTCATTCCTTCCTTTCTTCCCTCCTCCTCTTCCTCCTTCTTCTCCTCCTTTTCTCTCTCTATCTTTCTCTCTGTCTCAACCAAAATGGGAGTTTACTTGCTAAGCAAGCATTCTACTACTAAGACTTTTATAAACTATATCCTTTATGGCAATTGTGTGTTTCTTGTGTGTGTGTGTCCTCCTGCATGTCAAAAATTTAACAGGAGACTAAGTATGACACTTATTTTCTTCCCTATAGACACATGAAATTGCTCCTTGATTTGTGGTCATGGACCAAATTTTTAGATTCTCTCAATGTTTACAACTGCATCTCTTAGCCTCCAAATTAACAATCCATTTGAGACTGGCACATAGCCTGTTCTGTCTATTTCAGCTTTTTTTCTTACCATTAATTTTTATTTCCATTATCCAAGTTCAGCTTCTGCATGTCCTAAATGAATTTCTTCTACCTTTCCTAATTTGCATTCTTCCTTCTTCAGGAAGCATCTACTGAGATATTAAATATATTAGCCAGTCACAAAAGTAAATAGAACAACATTATATCTGTCTCCATGGATTTTAGAATGTCAAATGAAACAAGCTAATAAACACACAGAGCCACCTTAGTACCATAGCCAATATGCTTGGGAGACTGTGAGGTGCTATTGAAATAATATGACTCTCCCTATAATTAAATAATCTGTAAAGCATGAAGAGTTGTCGATAATATCCTATTAGAACTTGAATCCTTTCAGGTAACCCTCTAGTGTCACCTTCCTTTCAAACCACAAAGTGATTTAACTAAATATCAGCCAAGATCCTCTGCAAGCAGCACGACTCTGGTCTAGTGTTTTATTGCTCAAAGGGTTAAGGCCATTTAGTCTTTAGACCTCTGCCTTACATTACCACCCGAGGAGTGTTGTGCTCCAGAAATGATTTGCCTGGAGTGTGGCACTGTTTAATAAATCACTCCATCTTGTTTATCTTTCTCTTGACATATATCTAGCAGCAGGAACCAATATCCAGTGCCAGTGTTAAGTTCTATTGACATTTGCTCTTAATTAACTGTACCATTGCCCAAAAGTTTTGATAAGAAATTTTCTTTATTTACTGCTATCTTATACAGTGAATATCAAAAATTTTAATACGTGCAATGATATACATATAAGTGAGATATCTTTGTTACTTCTCTTACAGACTGGTTTATTCTACTGTGTAAACATCACACAATTCATATTTCTGTTAATTACAGATACTTATTAGACATCTTAATGGTTATATTAATGAGCAATGTACATGCAAAATACTTACTAAAGAGCTCAAATGGTTCTAAAAAATGGTTCAGAGTGAGTCTTGAAATCTTATGTTATATGATCTCCAATTTCATTGAAGTCTTTTCGGAACTCTGATATTGAGCAAAATGCTGAAGGATAGGCAGAGATGCTGAGTATATACATAATCGGACACAGATACAAAGGATTCACACAATGAAGACAGAACAGTCTGGGGACAGATGAGACTTGGGAGGTCCATGCATAGATGTTGTTAGTCTTAGTAGACTTTGAGTTTCATACCAGGAAAATGATGACTCAAAGAAGTGGTTTTTAGACAAAACACAATTTTAAAGAAGTTACTAATAAACAAACTTCTCCATTTCTCTTGCACTCAAATCCTCCAGCACATGGGGAAATTTAACACTTGTTTCATAATGTAAACAAGTTATGCATACATTTTATTTATATATGACTTTATAAAAAGATTTATATTGGTCATAAAATACACTTATAAATTACACTATTAAAATTCCTAGCTCAAGATCCACAGATACTACTTCCCATGTAAGAGCAGGCACCTGTTACCTATGTCTGACAACATATGAGCTGAAACATATGACAACATATGAGCTGAAAGCTCCCTGGTTCTTAAACCAGTAATACTAATAATCAGTTTAAGATTCTCTGTGATACTTCCATCTATGAACACAAAGCATGGTGATCTTGTCCATCTACCCCACTTTCAATCCTACCCCCACAGGCATCCCTCCCAATCCATAGCAGTTCCTTCAATTGTCCAGACAGCCCTTTATTTTTATTTTATTTTTTATTTGTTTTTATTCTTTAAGTATACAAATTTGAAAGAACACAGAGAAATTCTTCACTATTACTTCATTAACTTTATGTCCTCTTATTTTACCAGTCTTTCTATGAATGTCACAATTGTAGATTTTTATGTTTAAATGATACTCAACTCAATTAATTTATTCTCAATATACCAAATTCCTACTATCCATTCATGTAAATATAGAAGACTAAGCTGGTTCCATGACTTGACTATTGAGAATAATGCCAGGCAAAACATGAATAAGTGGGTTCACTTCCTTTTTATTTGTTCAGAATAGGACAGCTGGGACATCTGCTTTCAATCTTTGTGATAACTCCTCATCCTTTTTTTTAAGTCATGTACACTAACACACTTCCTAGTTAAGAGGAAAGGACTCCTTCTTATATGTTTTTGATAGTACTTGTTCCTTTTCTTTGTGTAATATCTATTATAATGAAAATGAGATAGTATTTCATTGTAGATTTGATCTGCATTTCATTCATGGCTAATAATACTGAAAATTTACTTGTACATTTGGTCACTTAATATTTATTTTCTGAAAAATATCTACTCTGAGCATTACTGCATTTAAATTGGATTTTAATGTTTGCTTAGTTGAGTTTTCTTATTTTAACTTTAGGCCAAATGAATACCCAACATATACTTTCTCTTAGTCCATAGGTTCTCTCTTTATTTTGATTGCTTCAGATACATGTTTTATTTATAGGATCTTCATTCAGTTTACTGGTCTATGCATCTGTTTATATAGTAATACAATGCTGTTTTCATAAACATGGTTCTGTAATATGTCTTGATATTAATACTTATGTTAATACTAATACTAGAATTTGTGTTGTTTACAGAAATATCTTGAGGGAAGAACATTTATTTTGACTGTAGTTTCAGAATTGAAGGTTTTTTAATAGGGAAGACCTGGCATACTAAACTAGAGTTTCCTCTCAAGTGTTCAAGAATCAGGGAAGAACAAAAGGATAGGACAAGACACTCCCGAAGACAAACATTCAGTGACATACCTCCTTCAACCAGGCCCCAAACTACAACTACCACTATCAGCAAGATGATCAAGGGATTGAAACATTAATCATCAGGTCCTTAGGTTTAATTATTTCCATCACTAGTTTTACACACAGATAGTGATCAATGATCTAGTGTCTTAGGCATTTCTCAGTCCCATCAACTCAGCAATCAAAGAGGTAATCTTTTATCTTTGAAATTCCTTCTACTTGGTCTCAAGTCAACTAGAAGAGCAATAAACACTCTTAACCACTGAGTCATCTCCTTAGCCCTATGTTTATATTTTTTCCTTGCCCCCCCCCGCTCTTCTTGTTTCTTTGACTTTGTGTGAGTCCTCTTGGCACATTGTCTTTACTCAGATTTGCTGCTTCACCAATGTATAGTGGGGAACTGACCACAGTAACACATACAATGATTTAGTCCCCAGTGAGGCTCGGAGTCAGTAGCATTAGAAAACTGATTGATATAACAATATAACTTGTGTTATTTTAGAGCTGAAAGTACTAATAACTAAGTAGTAAAATGAGAAAGCAACTAGGAAAGGAAAAAAGAGAGAGTCAAGTATAAACAAAAGGAAAAGCCAGTTAGGTAGAGGTGTGAGAAATGAAGTGTTGTCATCAGGTGCAGAGAAGGACAGTGCAGTCTGGCTATAGGCAAAAACAAAAAGCTAACCTGTTAAAGTACAAAGTATCATTTTATAAATACAAGGACTGAACTTTACAAGTAGTAGAATAATTATATCACATGCATGACAGCTTATTTTCAATCCCACTATCAAAATGTTTGAATAAATGGAAAGAGTGGCTTCCTTGGTAAAAGCACTTTCTATGTCAAGTCCTTGAGGACCTGAGTTCAAATCGTAAGTAATCAAATTTTAAAAGTCATATGCATAGCATTCACATCTGTTAACACTGCATTTCTATGGAGAGATGGGGAAGGAGATGGGAGACATCCCAGAAGCTTACAATATGGCCAACTTGGCATACACGCAGAAAGGAAGCAAAGAGACCTTTTCTTACATATAGAAGATGATGATGACTGATACCTAAGATCGTCCTCTAACCCTAGTATGTGCAGTTCGGAATATATACAAAACCCCATCCACATACACAAATGCACATGTGCAATACAGAAATACATACGCATACATACATACACACACAAGACTAAGTAAAAATAACAAAGAAAACTAAGCTTAGCAATGAGTAAATCTGGCCAATGTACTTATCATATTAGAATTGGGGAAACCTACTTTTTCCGTGTAAACTCCAGCAGTTCAGGCAGTAGTGGTGTAGACATCAGAATGTGTGAGGTATATCCTGTAAAGCTACTCTGAAAATAGAAGTGGTGGACCCTGTCAGACAATTTGAATATGAATTATTTATAATGTCTCTGTTACCTGATAGGATCTCTTCCCTTCTCTCACTGTTTCTGTACCAGAGAGAGGCCTGAATCACATATAATTCAGGCATTGATATGGTTCAGGTGCTCCAAAGGGAGATGTGGAGGCCAGGATCACAGCAGTCCACACATGGTGGTACTCGTGATCAACTCGAAAGATCTGCATATAATCAGTGGCATCAGATTTTCATTTTTCTGTCTATTGCTAATGTGAGCATGCCCAACCAGAATTTGGATAGTAGACTCCCACCCAGAAGTGCTCACCTGTGGACAGGGTAATGGTTAGAGAGGGGAGTCTTTGTTCTCTTGGTTCGTTAAGCTGTAATACCTGCCAGGAGTAGTACAGAACAGGATATGGCTGTAGGCAGGCAAAATCCTTCTCAGTTGAGAGCATGCAGGACCTGCGGTGAGCAAAGGACAGCTGGCACCAAGCATTGCTGGCACTTGGAAGCTTACCTCCACCTCTTCGGCATGCATTGCACATGCAGTAGAAAGCCAGAGTTACTCTGCTGAGTCATATTTGGCACATGAGACATGTATCTGCTGAGCCTGTCCAACAGAAATCTTTTGCATCCTGGAAATGGGAATCTAACATCTAAAACTGTCTGAGTTCAGATAGTAAGTTCCTTCTCCATAGGGCTCCTGACTACAGCCAAGAAGGTTTGGATTTCTTACTCAGACTACACACTTACAAAGGTTTTGAAAGGCACCATGGAAGAATGTCTGCACTGGTAGTGTATGCTGGGGTCCTGTCGCTCATGACAATGATTGCAGATAGTTTCCGTGGGGCGGGAGTAGCAAGTGCTGGGTTGTTGTTTCTTCTGAGATGTTGCTCGCCAGATCAAGTGGATTATCATGTAGTCTTGCTGCTGTTGCATTCCAGTGCTGCACAGAAGTCATTGACTTGGATGTGCAGCTGTACAGCTGTTGATTTGGTCCCTTTAGGGAGAGCAAATGAACACTGATTATTCTCCTTGGGCATCATTTGTAGTGACATTACCTAAAGAAGATGGTTTTCTTCTAGAAATGTTTGCCGGGACAAATGGAGAAGAGGAAGCAGAGAGAAGCATAGAAGTATAGGCATTTCCATTTCTTTTCCAATCTTCTCATTTCTTTTTGGAAGCAACAATTAGTAGTCCTCCCAAATTAAAACTATTTAATTGATACATATACTTATTTCTATTAAGGCATAAACAGTATGTATTTCTATGTCAAAGCAATCGCTAAGAATGTCTTTCTTTTAAAGATGGCATGGGTAAAGAACTTTTATCCCCAAACCGTGTGTCCTCTCCCAGGACCCTCAAAGCAGAGAACTTAAGAGTTTTCTTCTTCTTTTTGCTTATCTGAAATTTATATATACTCTACTTTATCCACAAAGATCTTCCTATCAACCAGCATTCTTAGTGCCACCAGAATCTTTTGCTTCTCTTGCAGGAAACAAATAAATAACCTCTTACCCCCAATTTTCTTTCTCAAGGATGAGTCTTTCCATTTAAGATTTTCTTTATTTTAAAATCTCTAGTCATTTGGTCACAGAAGGCCATCTGATGGATAAGATTAAATAGCCAGAGCTTTGGCAGAGGAAGGAATCTGTGAACTCAGCATTATCCCCCTGAAACCTTCCTTTGAAATGATGAGCACCTCATCCACCAGGGTGCACTTCATCTCAAAGCCAGGAAGAAATTAAGGTCAACTTGTCTGTTGCCCAGAAAATAGCTCCACTGGCCCTTCCACAGTTGATGTAAATAATTGTTGAGAGTCCTGATAATTTGGAAACACTAAATATTTGTCAAGAAGTCTTTAATATTCAATCCTTTGAATTCAGAAAAGGGTTTAGGTTAAAAGTGAAAATTAAAGCACTCACCCTGATGTTCATTGATTTTTAATTTTTTTTCTTGTGAGTTGGTACTGACCCAAATGACATTATACAAATGCTGACTTAAATTGGGTTAAGCAAGTTGGAAATTACATTTGATGACCTGAATAATTCATTAAAAGGGATAAGCCTAAATGTCTGCTTTTGTAGCTCAAACACTTTCTTTTGTAATAGTGTGAGATATTGAAGCTAGCCACACAGAACGTCCAGGGTGGACACTTTTAAGTTGAAATGAATAACTTTCATGCTGCTAAATTATATGCAACACATATCTAACTGATGAACCGAAAGAGAGTAATTTGGCTAAGAAAAAATCATTCCACGCACTAACAGGCAATTTAGCATGCATTTACACCCAGAAAAGCTTAGAACACGAATTGAAATTGCAGAGGTCAAGATTGTAAGCTGCCCATGCTCACTTGTTCCATTTCAAAACTTGACTGCAATGCAATTTAAACCCCGCATCTCTACTATTTGAAACTATCATTGAACTAAGGTTGTATGTCAGCAGAGAAAATTATGAATAATTATATCAGTTTTTATCCAAATTATACATGATATAGATAATTTCATGTAACATACAAATATGAAGATTTGTTACAGATGGATCAACTAACATACTGGAGAGGTGATTTTTATATATGATTTCTTTCTTTTTTTTTTTTTTTTGGGTGGTGTAGTTTACATACTCTATAACTCTAACTCTAATTGACCAAGTTGGAAAATACTTGGACAGAAAAACAGCAATGTGATTTTCAACCCCAAAGGTCTATGAGTTCTATTTTTTGGTTTTTTTGGTCTTTTTCTATTTAAACTGGCACCTTAATGGGCACACAAAATTATCAATTTCATTTAAAATTACTATTTTTAATATTTTCTATCATTAGATGACAGTTTAGTATTTATCTTTCTTAAAAAAAGAAAAATGTTTATTTTTAATTATGCTGGCAGCATAATTAAAAATCTCTCAAATAAGGAAATCCAAAGGAAGTTAAGAATAAAAAGCCTGATGAAACAAAACTATCATCACTGTTAAAGGTACATTTAAGTACCTTTAAGATATAGGCAGAGAGACTACCCACATGGTGCTTCATAGTAGCATCTACATATCTTGTTTTCAGGAAATATTTTTCAAATCAAAATAGCAAAGATAATACTTTGGTCAGTTTTGTCAGCTGGAATTCATTCTAAAGTTTTAGCCTAGTGGCCCATGATCTAAATCTGTTTATTCTTGAGATTAGAGAGAAGAGAGGAAAAAATTGAAGTGCATTAATAAACCCATTGTCCTGGAAAAAGGAATGGTACATGTGTTTGGAGAAGGACACACCAAGCAGCGCCTGAGAACCTTTGAGTTTACTTGTCTGTTGGCAACAAAGCTTGCAGATGTTCCTCTAGCCTTCTTGATCTTACCTTTGGCTTAGGAAACCTCACTGTACTCTGCTGATATTAAGATAAGCTGTTGTTAACAAGGAACCAAGAAACACATTTTCAACACACAATTGTTGGAAGACTTCTCTGTCCCACCAGCCAGCTCCCAAATAATGACCTAGAGAATTATTATTAATTATAAATGCTTGACTGACAGGTTAGGTTTGTTTCTAAGTAGCTCTTATAACTTAAATTAACCCATTGCTTTTAATTTACTTACTGCCACATGGCTCAATGCTTGTTACCTCATCTCATACATGTCCTGCATCTGGCTGGTGACTCTACCAGTATTCATCCAAGTGCTCTCTCTCTGTCCACAAGTCCTGCCTAACTATTGGCAATTTAGTTCTTTATTAACCAAGGAGAAAAAATTTCTTTGTAGTGTACAAAGACATTGTTCCGCAAGAGAGAACACTATACCTAGTATGGTGGTAAATAAATATAAAAATCTTTATAATTTGACTCCTAATTATTGCTGTATAATCTTTCTCTCTAATGTTAACTGGAGTTCAAGACTTTTGCTACTGGCTTTGCAATTTTAACATGAGCCTTTTTTTTACCATGATCTGCTCATGCTTCCTGCTGGATAGATCACTGGTGTCAGTTGACCAATCAGTGCAAGACTATGACTCTGGTTCTTAACTTTTCTACTGAAAATCAACTTCAAGTCCCCAAATCCATGACTCCCCAGATACAAATTCAAAATATCTGTAGAACTTCCATGAAGAATCTAGAAACAAGGCCCCAAATACTCTTAAAAGAAAGAGAAAGCAAATGTTATTTCATGAACATTTGGGATAATATGAAATTCCAAAACACACTTAGCTTTATATATTTGAATTCAAGAATGCAAAGCACAATATGACTTGAGTTGCGTTTATATTTGCATATGTAACCAACAGCTCTTGAGGAATTCACTGCTTACCATTCTGCATACGTAAATCATGCTAAAATGTGTGTGACTCTCTACAATCCATATAGTGAATAACATGTTTATATTTGACCCAATCTCCTATAGAATCATCATATAAAAT
>JAQHUG010000209.1:1621784-1654588 GCA_028555095.1 Dicrostonyx torquatus
TCTGTAAAGCAAAGGACACAGTCATTAAGACAAAAAGGCATCCTACTGAATGGGAGAAGATCTTCACTAACCCCACATCAGACAAAGGCTGATCTCCAAAATATACAAAGAACTCAAGGAACTGGACATAAAAATTTTCACTTATTTAGACATTTTTCATTCTATTATATGGAAAAAACCTGCATAAAAAGAAACCAGAATAGAATTATTTTTCACTTCTGAATGTTATAATATCCTTTAAAGAACTTTGGGAAACATGCAACTGTGGAAGAAAACTAAGACTGAGAAGGTTGACACTGTTTATATAAGTCTGTATTCATGAATTCAGATGACTCCCTCCTCTGTCCGATTATAATTCTAATGCACACTCAATAGATGACTCCTAATTTGAATCTAATCTTCAGTGGCGGGTAACCGTTATCAAATCAGAATGGCACCTTGGGCTTTATAAACGTCCTTTAAACATGCCCCTGTCCCTTACATCACTAGAACAGAGTGACTGCATATTGACATTCTCTGACCCTATGGAACTAATGATGCCTTTCTGCATGAGGCCTGGTTCAGGAAGTACTCTTAAAAACTCCAAATTAAAAACTTCACTTTGAGTTTCGTTTCACTTTGATTTCTGTTGACAACCTCTGCTTACTCTTTGAACTTCATGCTACAGGAATTGGCAGAATGGGTGCAATTTTCTTCCCCTCCCCTGATTGATTCAATCTCTGAAAAATGGGGTTACTAATGGCTCCAGAATTCATATAGCTGTTTTATATAGTGGTTTAGGCCTCACTATAATTATTTTAAAGCATTAAAAGTCAATACATCACCGCAGAATGGCAGATTCGGACTCAACTGCAGTCTGGCTTCAGGATGTTTGACAAACGACTAGTCATGTGAACAATATCTCCTCTTTTTGCACCTTTCCCAGCACCATTTGACTGCCAGGTCTGTGGTGAAATCAAATGGTTATGAAGACAAATAACATAAAAGGAGATGAGAATAACATAAGAGCTGCTGACACATAGTATCTATATATATATTTTAAAAATAGTGATATACCTTAAACTGCTCCCTCCCTGTCCCTTTCTTTTCTTCTCCTTAAACAAATAGGCAAGGGATATCTATGAATTTAATAATAGAAATAAAACATCTACATTATCAACCAAATAAGTTAGTAAATTAAAAAATACATAGGTACAGATACATTGTAATTTTTAATTTCAATTTATTCATCACCCTGTTTTCCTAGCAATGTATCCCTGACACAAACAACATGAAAGTGTTGTAAATATTAAGACTTTGCTTACCTACCATATACTCCTTTTCAAGAGAATTACTAACATCTCAAACATGTCAGTTCTGCAATATCCTATAGGAAAATTCTGTCTACCAAGCATACAATTAAATCTGTTTCCTAAATTTCTGACCAAATATTTACAAAGTATTTTACAAATACATTTCTAGTATTTCTGAGTTTAAGAAAGGTTGAGGTTTATTTTGCCATTGTTTTTGAATTTTCTAAATAAGACTTATAAAATATAAATGGAATATTCATGAAAACAAGAAATGGTTGGATAAAGTTTTGGCAAAATCCTAAGTAATATAAGGCATACATGCAACAAGAACTGTTCTTCCACTCAACGAGATTCTGAAATTTTAAGTTACCTATGGCTTTTGAAACCTGGATGTGTTGTCAATTTCCTGAACTAACACTCTTATTTTTATCATTGGCATTTCCAATGTCACTTTTGCAGCATACTTGACAAGAAAACAGAAAGAGTGAAATAAGTACATTGTGTTGCATATAAAAATTGTTGTAAGGAAGGTTGCTTGTTTGCCTCGGCTGCCCAGAACCAAAATAATCACACAAAAACATTATTTAAATCACTGCTTGACTCATTAGCTCTAGCTTCTTATTTTCAAACTCTTACATCTTAATTTAACCCATTTCTACTAATCTGTGTATTGCCACGAGGCTGTGGCTTATCAGAAAAATTCCGGTGTCTATCTTTTGTGGGGCTACATGGCTTCTCTCTGACTCCACCTCCTTCCTCCCAGCATTCAGTTAAGTTTTCCCACCTAGCTCTGTTCCCCTATAGCTCTGCTATTGGCCCAAAGCAGATCCTTCATTTATCAATGTTAATCACAGCATACAGAGGGAAATCCCACACCAAAAAATTGCAAGAGGTTCAGTGTGGTTGGCTTTATGTTAAGGTCATTGATCCATTTGGACTTGAGTTTTGTGCATGGTGAGAAAGTGGAAGTACACTGGAACTCATTGGCACAGGAGACCACTTCCTAAACATGACTCCAGTAGAACAGACACTGAGAGAAATAATTAATAAATAGGACCTCCTGAAACTAAAAAGCTTCTGTAAAGCAAAGAACATAGTCTACAAGACAAAGTAGCAGCCTACAGAATGGGAAAAGATCTTTACAAATCCCACATCAGACAGAGGACTGATATCTAAGATATAAAAAGAATACAAGGAATTAGCCATCTAAAGAACAAACAATCCAATTAAAAAATGGAGTACAGACCTAAACAGAGAATTCTCAACAGAGGAATCTGAAATGGCTGAAAGACACTTAAGGAAATACTCAACATCCTTAGCCATTAGAGAAATGAAAATCAAAACAACTCTGAGATTCCGTCTTATACCTGTAAGAATGGCCAAGGTCAAAAACACTGATGACAACTATGCCGAAGAAGATGTGGGGTAAAAGGAACATGCCTGAATTGCTGGTGGGAGTGCAAATTGGTACAGCCCCTTTAGATATCAGTGTGACAATTTCTAAGAAATTAGGAAATAACCTCTCTCAAGACCCAACAATACTAATTTTGGGTATAAACCCAAAGGATTTTCAATCATACCACAAGGACATGTGCTCAGCTATGTTCATAGCAGCATTATTTGCCATAGACAGAACCTGGAAACAACCTAAATGACTCTCAACTGAAGAATGGATAAGAAAAATTTGGTACATTTATGCAATGAAGTACTACATGGCAGAAAAAAGAGTGACATCTTGAAATTTGTAGGCAAATGGATGGATCTGGAAAACATCATATTGAGTAAGGTAACCCAAATCCAGAAAGACAAATATCATATGTACCCATTCATAAGTGGCTTTTAGACATAAAGCAAAGAAAACCAGCCTACAAATCACAATCCCAGAGAACCTAGACAACAATGAGGACTCTAAGAGAGATGCATGGATCTAATCTATATGTAGAAAAAGACAAGATCTCCTGAGTAAACTGGGAACAATGGAACCATGGGAGAGGGTTGAAGGGGAGGGGAGAGGAATGGAGGGGAAAAGAGAAAAATGTATAGCTCAATACAGTCAATAAAAAATATTGTAAGAGATTCATGGAAGGGACTGCAGCATACTGGCACACTACTTTTGGTGTTAAAGCTGCATTAATTATCTATGTATACTGTAAATACCAGGTCTATGTATAGGTGAAAATCTCAATAAAAACATACATGCTGACAAGCCTTCCAGGCTCTATCTGTTTCAGAACTATAAAGTGATAGTGTCTTAGTCAGTGTTCTACTATTGTGAAGAGATGCCATGACTATGGCAACTCTTATAAAGGAAAACATTTAACTAGGGTTTGCTTAGAGTGTCAGACGTTTAGTCCATTATCATCATGGTGAAAAGCATGTAATATCATAGCTGATACTACAATATCTGGATCCACAGGCACAGGAAGAGGGAGTCACTGGGCCCTTGAAACCTTAAAGCTTTCCTCCCCACACTTCAGCTAATAAGGCCATACCTCCCAACTCCTCTCAGGTGGTGCCACTCCCTGAAAATCAAGCCCTCAAATACTTAAAAAATAGAGAAGAAATTCAGATTTTAGAATAATTGAAGTACTCTGCTTTGGGCAAAATAACAATTCAAGACTGGTTAACTAGATTCGTAGGGAGTAGTTGGCTAATTTTGATCTGGAAGATTTTTCTGTCTTAGGGAAATTCAGGCATAACCAAGTTGCCTTCGATTCAGTCATGTTACAACCAATTTGTTTAATAGAACTGATTGAAAGCAATTAGTGCAGGAGGGGAGAAATGCTTCATTAAGTGAGACCCAGAGAAAAATCTCTGTTTAGTATAGCTGTTGTCAATGTGAGGCATGGGACAACTCATAGTTCTATGACTAGGTACTGATAAACTCTGTTCCTCTGTGTCCTTAATCCTGCACTTACATGTCACTGAACCACTGATGTTGAGAGATTCTGTTTGACTTTTAAATGAGATGCAAGTCCATGAAACTAACACACATCACCTACATTAGGCTTCTTTGTTCTCTCGACCGGTAGACAGTGTGACTTTTATAGGGCTAGCGTAATAAAAGAATACTGAGAAAGGAAAAGCTCCCAAATGTTACTTTTTATGCAAGAAAATTAAATTTAATTCTAATATAATTTATAGCAATTGACACTTTAAAGTTGCATTAAATCATAAGATAAGGTTGATGTGGTATAGCCAGCAGCTGTTAAATCTGATTATAATTAATTATTAACTTAACAATTTCAAGTCTATTCATCAGATATACTTAATGATACTATGTTCAATAAAGTAAAATTAAATATTTTCATTAACTCTGAAGTTATAAGATTATAAAATTATACCCTTCAGGAGGGCCTCCTAATGTTCAAGTAACATTCTTTTTTTTTATTTGCTCAGATCAATAATCTTATTTCAGATAATTATATATAGATATGCACAATATACCAATTTCCATTTGTATGTAGGAGTCTTACAAAGTGAAATATGACAGACTTGGTAGTCCTTTGATGTGGGTGCCTTCATAATAGAAGCATCTAGGTTTTGGTGAAGTCCTAGAGAGACATCATTGCTACTTATGAACCTTTTAACCTCACAGCTGATGTGATGGTAAAAAAATGTTCATTAGAGAAATTGCCATTTCAGCGACTTGTCCTAATTATAAGTATACATTTGTAAATAGACTTGTCATCAAGTCCAGGACAATATTTTGACATTTAAAATCCACTGAAGTGCCAACACTTCAGATAAACATATGTTAGCATGGCAGAGTGATGCCGTACAGCACTTCTGCTCAAAGCGCTGGAGACCTCATTATTGGTATAGGACATAAAATTTCATTTTACCCAAATAACTTTTCTTCATGGCGTATATATAAATAAAATTCAAATACTTAAAATACTAAATATTCAATGGTGCACATAATAATATAATATACGGTAGTGAAATTTCTGAATTCCCCAAAATAAAAATTAGATTAAGTATCTAAAATTCCTCAGGATAAAAATATATTATTTACTGAGTAAAATGTAATAAATAAGAAAAATTGTAAGAGTGACATGTGTGATTAAAAATAGTAAAAGCACTAAAGAAAAATAAAAAAGGATACCCAAAAATATTATCTCCACCCTTTCCCAATGTAGCCATAAATTAGGTTAAATAGGTACCCCACACAAACACTCAGCAACTGATACTATATTTTTATCCTCAAGTCTGGAATTATTCTGTCCATAGTTTCCAGGAAGCACATTGGAAGTTTGCCAACTGTAGTCAGCATTACTTGGTTAGGAATGGCATCTCTGTGTAAATGGAAACACTTTTTTCATTTTGAGGGATACTGTAATCAGTAGAATACTTCTGTATATATCTGAAGGTCCATATACATTCTTACTTCCTTTCATAAATAGCCAGAGCTGAGTAAGTTAATTTTACCACATCTCTGACAGTTGGGTATCTCCTATCCACTTCCAGTATAGGGTACTTGTCTAAGGGTTTCTATTGCTGTGAAGAGACACCGAGAGCACAGCAAATTTTATAAAGGAAAAATATTTTTAGTTGGGGTGGTTTACATTTTCAGAGCTCGAGTTTACATTTTCAGAGCTTTAGTTCATTATCATGGTGTGACATAAGGCATGCAGGCATACCTGGTGTTGGAGAGGAGCTGACAGTGCTACATCTTGACCCACAGGCAACAGAAACACTGTGACACACTTCCTCCAACAAGGCCACACCACTCTAACAAAATCACAGTTCTTAAGAATGTTGCTCCTTATGAGCTTATGGATGCCAACTATGTTCAAACTACCACAGTATTCATGTTTATGTCAGTAAATATGATTTTTTGCAGGAGCTGGATTTCCAGTTATGGTGTATCACAACCCTTCCTACACATTATTTAATATCTCTGTGTAGGAAGTGTGTTCCCCATCTAAGATAGATGCAAAGATTTTCCAACACAAAGATATTCCAGCTTCCCCACCTCCACAGATTCCTGCAATGGCTGATGGTGTACAGGTTTCTCTTTTATCTCTTATGCAGCCTTCAGTGAGCCAATGCAGCAACTGTCACCAGATAAAATACGAACACATTACCACACCAGATCTCAATTCTCAGGTCATTACCACTCATGATAATACAATTGCCTTACACAGTACTCAACTTTCATCCTATTCAGTATAAAACTGTTAGATGCGGGCTTCACACTTCTCTGAAGTCAATTACTTGACTACCTGACTTGTAACCAGGAGACAATAAAGAGAAATACGAATTTTAAAAAGTAGAGAATGGTAGGACTCCTTTGCTTCAGTCGTGAAAAGCATTTATGCAGAGGAAGACTGAGTCCCAGTTCATGGGAAGCATATGAGGTTGTTTGTGTCACGAGACACTTAAGAAGAATTTAGAAATTAAGATTTTTACTCATGACCTTCCTTCAAAATGGAGACCTTAGAGACATAAGATAATGGCTGACTATAGTGCTGTTATTGCCCAGCCTCAATCTTATTCTTCGCTACACCCACACTGACAATGCAGGCCTAAGAGACGTCAACGTTGTCACCATGACATACAGATTTTATCTTACTATTTAATTGAATTCATTGCCTTCCATTTCTGCTTTACCCATTTTGTTTATTCAGAGGCTTCAGCATGGTTATCTGGAAGCACAAATTTCAAAATAACTGCTCTTACACAAATCCTTAGCACCTGCCCAGGCCTTGCACATCCTCCCGTGCCAGCTGCAAAACAACATGCACTGACTGCCAGCGTTCTCTTTTCTACCAGTGTGTAATGCAGAGACATGGGAGAATGGAATCCAATAGCAGAAGCCCGTGTCTCTGATAGTGGTTTTTTTGTGGTGTCTCCAGATAGGCAATAACACATTCTGTCTGGAAACCAAGGCAACTTTACTGAGAAAAGTATTTCCAATGATGTAGGGTGTTTTGGAGAGTGATGATGGTCTGTGCCATTCCCATTTGTTCTACAGAAGAGCTGCTCTCAGAGGAGCCACAAAGGTAGAGGAGCCAGACAGGTATTGACTAGGTCCTGAGCCCTACAGGCTATGCCTGTCAATATTCAGTCAACATATTTAACATAATGTAATGTTCTGTTCTCTATGTGACGATGTTGCCAGCTTCATATGCCATCAGATTTATTTGGAACAGTTTGTTTTCAGCATTTTAAAAAAAAAAACAAATAACAATTTTTTACACAATGTAAAACATTTACATGTTCCAAATTCAAACTTAAAACTGAGAAACAAATTACAAAGAGCCTAATTTTGTCATCCCTTCTGCTTATGCCTGCTATCTTACATTTAATGTGCTTTCATGTTTCTACTGTTTTTCTTTGAATGTGTAAGCATGCAACCCCTCTTCTCTTTTTCCAGATGTTCACTGTAACCTGGTAATGCCTCACTTCTCAGGAAGTCCCCTTTGTTTAATTTTTTAAATGGATAAGTTTCACAATTATTAGCTAAGAGGATAGGGAGGGATAGGTCTGGAAGAAACCCATGTCTAGGAGAGAGGAAGAATGAACAGATAAGGAGAGGCACTGTGGCTATGAGATTAAAGCATTATATGAGATTTGTGGACAGGAAAGTAATGGCATGCTCCTGTGCAATTTCTCAGTTACAGTGGGCTGCACACACAGTCACATACAGAATAGGAAACATGTTGTATCTGGCTGTGTTTCAAAACTCATCACGAGGAGAGAGAGGAAGTTGAGGGTGCAGTGGATGACACTCCAATCTCTGGATGTGAACTGACCTGCCTGGAAGACAGGACAGTCTCGAAGAATGGGATGGGATGTAGAAAAAGTGCCAAGGTCAGGGAGGAGAGACCTAGTGGAGACTAATAATAGCAGAGTCTTCCTCTTATCTTGATGGAAATGCTGAAGACTAACTATAAAAAGAACTACTTTTTACAGAGGCATTACACTGGAACACCTAAAGCCATTTCTTGTTCTGAGGATGGACACAACACATGGTAAGATCCTCTCCCAACTTGAAAATGGCTTTGAAAGGGTGAAACCATTCATTTGCAACCAAAAGCAAAGCACATCCTTATCACACTCAAGAGGAGAAGAAGAAGGAGAAGGGGGAGGGGGCAAATCAGTCTCCCAATCTCCTAATGCATGTATAAACTAGCCCCAGGAAGGTGCAGTGCTGAGCATACATCAAGCATCGAAAGAGGATGGGTCCTTTCATGCCATCACCTATAAATGAGAGCATGTGAACACTGTCATAATTTCCACAGTGTCATTTTTATTTTATAAAATATGTTTCTTTAAATGTAAAACATTCCAACTTCTATTGATGCTTCAACTGGTCAATCTACCACAACACACTCTGCCACAAGAAATATGTACGGAATTCACTGTCTTTTTAGTTAACTCTAACTCATTAGCTCTATAGCACTAGATAAAAAAGTATAAATTATTTCATTCTTTAAGTCTATCAAAAGTCAGTTTGCCAATTTCCATAATTAAGTGTTCTTCTGTATTTTAGGCAAACAGAAAAATGTTATAGTTGTACAGGTAAAACTTAGAATAACAAATCTTATTCCTGAGTCAGGTGGAATTATCAATCTTTACATGTTGCCTGAGGAAAAAAGACTATTTTCGTTTTTTAACAACTTTTATAAGTAACATAGTAAGTACAGAACATGGTTGATATTTTTGATGTGACAAGACAGTCACATCAGTGATAGGATCACTGTCATAAGATCAGTGTCCTAAGACTGCTGACAGCACAGCCTCACCCTGCATATCTGAATTCCTTATGACTCTCTGAGTGGTGCTGGAGGGCAGCAGACCATTGAGCTAAGGGTAGGCATGCAGACAGCATCTGCCTGATGCCTTATCTAGTAATATGGATCTGGAAAAAGGCATCTTCTACAAATCACAGGTAAGGAATATGAAGTAAGAAAAAAGTTCCCTCTCATTTCCTCATGGGTTTAGGTCTTGATTGTGAAATATTTATATACATAAAATTACATGGATGAAATGTCCAGCTCAGTAAAATTGCAGCTTTGAGACACGCAGTCACCACCCAACACAAGGTAACATAGCACCAAAGCTGAAATCCCCCACAGCTTTTCTTTCAAACTCTATTTACTATCTTCTAAGAGACCAACAAATGTCTGTCAAGTTCTGTTTCTAAACAACTATCATTGCAATATGAATCACTCTGTCCAATAAGGCGTCTGTGCAATCTATCTATGTTATACTGTATCTTGAGATCTGCTCATGTTTCGTTGCTGAATAATATTCAGTTGTATAGATGTTTCAAGTTTTTGTAGGTATATCTACTTGACAATTCCTATTTAATGAAAGGCCCCTAACCCTAACCCTAACCCTAACCCTAACCCTAACCCATTCTATTTTCAAAGATTTGGGCTGTTTCTATTTGAAGAAGTTGTAGATAATTCTACCACATATATTTTTCTATGTATCTGTTAGATGTGTAGTAACTAGTGTCCAGGAAGACTGGCAAGTTATCAAAATGAATGAATAAACTTAAAACTGCACAAAAAATTGTAATCATTCTACTAGCTTCTTATCTTTAGAACACTAGACCCAGTCATCTTCAGTTGACCACTCTTGTGGTTCTGAAGTAGTATTTTACTTTATTTCATGTATCCCCACAAGTAATGACGTTTCCATATTTCACATGTGTAGCATCAATTTATTTTGTGTGAAGATTCTTATTGCCTATACTTTTTCTTACTTCATTTTTATTGATTTATAAAAGTTATAAATATGAGACATTTTGAGTAGCAAATATCTTTTATCATTACTTTTCACTTTGCCAAATATAAAGTATTGATCTTTTTCAGACATTTAAATTCTTTTTGTGTTTTAAAAAATGTTTCTATTCAAAGTTACAAATATATTCTATTATATTACTTTATGGATGCTTTATTTGTGACAAGTTACTTAGTATCACTTTTTTGTATATGTTAGAAGACATGTTTCAAGTTTTTGTAGGTATATCTACTTGACAATTCCTATTTAATGAAAGACCCCTGTTTCTTCCCAGAACTGTGAATCAAGTACATACATATGTGTGGGTGATTTGTCAATGATATACTGGATTCACCCATGTACAGAGGCCAAGCCCCCTTATTATATCTCCAGCTACCATGAAGAGGCTTTTTCTCCTTGAGGTGTTTCTTTGCTATTAGGAAGCCTTTTCAATGTCTTAAATTTTATATTTCAAAAGAAAGAGGGATAAGGGTAGGGAAAGGGAAGAGGAGGAGACAGGCCCCTAGGATTTCATCTGATACATTCTGATAACCCAATCCGAAGAGAGTCTCTCTCTGCCACACTGAGTGCTAGTCAGTGAACGCACCCATCCACGGAGTCAGTCTTCTTCCTTTAAACTTCTTTGTAGACATTGCATATATACTCAGTTAGTTGGCAGAGATATTTACCACTACTGCAGTTGTACTTGTGTTTAATTTTCTGTTCAAGTGCTTGTTGTTAGCATAAACCAATGTGATTCTCCTCTTTGAACATTGTTTCTATAAGGTAGAAAGCATAAGTTAATCAATCATTTGTTCTTTATTCCCTTAAATTTTCCATGTTCACACATACAAAACATTTTATTTTTTTTCTTTTTATTCATGTTGCTTGTTTGCCACACCCAAATCAATACTAAATAGAAAATAGTGATGTCTTTTAGCTGTTAAGATCATAACATTTTGATGTTGATGGTAATAAGTGCATTTGTCACAGGGCCTCTAAAGCACTTGTCAGGAGAATGAGAAAGTTTTCAGTTTATCGATTACATCTAGGTTTGCTTTGTATTTTTTTTTTGCTTTGTATTTTTTAACATTGAGTGTTGAGTTTTATTTGTGCCTTGTTCACATTGACAATAATGATAATTCAATTTTCCTCTTTGAGTGGTAATGTAATGAGTCAAAGTGAATGAATTTTCAGATGCAGATGCATCTCATATTTACCTAATGACCCCAATGAGGTTTGTTTTTGCTTATGCAGCTTTCATTGTATTATTTGTCCTTTGTCGATTATAATTATGTTATAATTTATTGTCTTAGAATGATTTCAGTGTTTTGTCACCATAATTGGGCTATGTGCTAAGTGAAAAGTCCAGTTTCTTGCTTTTCTCCATCTCAATAAGAGGTTGTACAATAGTAACTACTCCTCAAATATTTCATAATTTTACTACAAGGCCACATATATTGAATTTCCTGAGCAAATTTTAGTTGTAGATTTGAAATGCTTAAGAGCTGTAAGAGCATTCAAACATCTCCATGTCTCTTTGTAGCAGACTTCATCTAGATGGTTTCTCATGACATCTTGCAAACTTATCAGCATAAATGTAGTTTAGATTATCTGGCATTTTTCTAACATCTGTAATAGTGAACACTTTTGTGATGACTAACAGATATTTAAGCACTTTTATATGCTATCTTCATCAATCTTAGGAGCTGATTTTAGCCTCCTACCCCAATCAAAGGACCTGTTTTCTCTTGGACCAGTCTTCTGCGTTGTATTTCTTAAATTTTGGTGATTTTTGTTGTTATGCTTTAAGTATACTTGCAGTTTATTTTAATTTCTAAAATTGGTGATTAGCCCCTTATTTTTTATTATTCTTTTCTGTTCATTGTACTTCTCTCTAGAAAGAAAATCAACAACATTCCACAATTACAAAATTTTGGATCATGTGTAAGAGTAGACACCTATGATCAGAGAACTCTGGAGGCCACATTAAAGAAATGAAGATTGAAGCCAGTCTGGGTTCTACAGCAATGCCCGGTCTTAAAATTTTTTGAGGGGTTTTATTATTGAGTATCTCATTTTAATCCACTTAAAATACTTTTACTTGTCTTGTAAATTTTCCTTGATTCATAGCTAAGTAGACTGATGTATAGTAATTTCTACCTGTGTGTCTGTCTTCTGGTTTTATCAGCACTACCTCTAAATAAGCTCTGGACCCCAAAGCCATTTAAATTTTGAAAACTTTGGGGGAGGTACTGCTAGATTTTCAGTCACTTTTCAAAATATATTTTAAATTTATTTTTTGAGATTCCAAAGATGCATGTAATACATTTTAATTATTCACATTCCTCCATTACCCAGCCTTAATCTTCTTTCATGACCACCCACCTCACTTCTTCCAAACAAGTCTTCTTGCTACAACATAAGGAGATCAATGGGATTCGAATTGGAAAGGAAGAAGTCAATTTTCGTTATTTCCAGATGATATGATAGTGTACATAAGTGATCCCAAAAACTCTACCAAGGAACTTCTACAGCTGATAAATACCTTCAGTGAAGTGGCAGGATACAAGATCAACTCAAAAAAATTCAGTAGCCCTCCTATACACAAAGGATAAAGAAACAGAGAGGGAAATCAGAGAAACATCACCTTTCATGAAAGCCACAAATAGCATAAAGTATCTTGGGGTAACACTAACCAAGGAAGTAAAAGATCTATTTGACAAGAACTTTAAGACCTTGAAGAAAGAAATGAAAGAGGATACCAGAAAATGGAAGGATCTCCCATGCTCCTGGATTGGTAGGATCAATATAGTAAAAGTGGCAATTCTACCAAAGGCAATCTATAGATTTAATGCAATCCCCATCAAAATCCCAACAAAATTCTTCATAGACCTTGAGAGAACAATAACTAACTTTATATGGAAAGACAAAAAGCCCAGGATAGCCAAAACAATCCTATACAATAAAGGAACTTCCGAAGGCATTACCATCCCTGACTTCAAACTCTATTACAGAGCTACAGTAATGAAAACAGTTTGGTATTGGCATGAAAACAGAGACATTGATCAATGGAACTGAGTCGAAGACCCAGATATTAACCCATATTGTTTTGGAAAAGTCTGAGGCTTTCCTGACTAACAATTCATAGGGGAGTATCCCACACTTGGCATTGGGACTTTTCTTTAATAATCTGAGGCTTTGGCAACAGAATTATCCATTCATGCAGTATACCTCTAGTCATACTCTTGGTTTGCTTGCTTTGATTTTCACTACAATTTTAATTAGTTTACAAATTTTCCATATGACCTTCACATATCCTTGATTTTGGTTAACTCTTTCCTTCTTCTTCATCCCTCTCCCCTTGCCTCCATCTTCGCTTCCACTTCCCCATCTTTGTATTTCTTTTTTAAATTTCAAATATCAAGTTGTACCTTCTTCCCAACATTCAGAGTTCTTTTTAACTTCATCTTTAAATTCGTCCTTTCTTCTTCCAAAAAAATTAGTCACGAGCACCAAGTTTCTTTTCTACATTATCTTCTTATTCAGAAGTTTGGTGTTCTAATTTTTTTACTATTTATTTCTCTCTAAAGATTCTTTCTATATTAAGTATTTTTTCTGGTTTCTACCAATGGAAGGAGTGATAGATAGTGTTAATTGCTTTTGCCGAACATTTTATCACAGCAATGAGAAAAGAAGCTAAGACAGAAACCCATACCAAGAAGTGAAGTCATTGCTCTAATCTAAACAGGTAGACCTGAGGCCTTTTGAACTATTTCAGAACAGGGCTATGGAAAGTTTGAAAGTCTACAGCATGATGGAAGCAGAGCTTAATGGGCCATTTTGGTGGAAGCTAGGAAGACAAAAATTATGAGAGAAACACAATGAGCAGTATTTATAACACTCTTTGGGACCATGAAAACTAGCTAGAAGGGAGAAAACTTTCAGTTTTGGATTCATTTCTCTTTGTCCCATATTCAAAGCTCATGAGGCTTCATAAGGAAACAAGGGTTTCATTCAGAAACTGGGATGTAGCCATTCATGTAGTATTTAACCACAGATCTGGCTTCATTCTGTCCTTGATCAAGGACTATAAAGCAAATTTAAATTAAAGATAATGGACTAGTGTGTTTGGCAGAGGAAGGTGTATGAGCAAGCTTACTGTTTTATACAAGGAAGATGCAGCAACAAAGCAAATGTAATTGTTTAAAACATTTAGCAACATTACAAAATGAGAACCTTTGGGGTCCAGCCTGAAGGCCTTCCCAGGGATCAGTGAGAAAGCAACAGCCAAAAAAAGACTTATGATGTCTGAGGACAAATGAATCTCTCACTACTTACCTTTCAATTCAATCTCCTTATTTTTCTCTCTCAATTCTAATTCTCCTGTCCTACTTCTAATTCTCCTACTTTCTTCTCCTATCTTCTTTTCTTCTATTCTAAAAACTCCTCTCCTTATAGCTTTGAAGCTTTAAAAAATTGCAGGAGTTACCTCTCATTGGTCATAAGCACATTCCTAGGGTAAGGAATTAGGAGCTGAGCCATTACCATGGCAGTGCAAAGGTCCAAGGTTACAGGGCTGAGACTGTGACAAGGGGGCAGGGAGAGACTTCCTAGTGAGATAAGCTTTGAGACTTAGGACTTTTGTCAACATACTGGCAAGCAAAGAGTTGGTATGCTTTTCTTAGGGTACTTTGTGTAGTAACCTTGGTTGGGCATCTGCAGCTCTGAATTTGTGCATAACTATAAAGCTTTAAACTTATGATCTATTTACAAAAAGTCTTTAGTCTAGTTTGAACTTGTTTTGAGGTGAAAATGATCTAATTGTGTGTAGTTAGTCTGAGCCAAAAGGAACAAAGCAGGCTTTTCAGTGTCTATAGTGCTCATGGGACAAATAGATCTAGTTATGAAGCATGTGTTAATATATATTCTATATATCAAAATTATACAGCCAAGGGAAAAGTCATCTTACTGTCCATTCACAGATATATGTATCCATAAGACTGAGATGCAATCATGATATTGCATATACACATCACATGAAAATGCATGGTAATGAGGAGAAATCAGAGCTATTAAGGCACAAGTGAAATTACAGATGAAAGATCCAGTTTTCAGAGACAGTGGTCCTCGAGCCCTACTGACCGAGTTTCCCATTTTCTGGTGGGTTGACATATTGCTATAAGCTATAGTTACATCACAGTCTGCAATAGTTCATAATTGCTCATGACAATTACAGACAAATAGCACTCAGAGACAATAGGATAATTGCCATCAGGAGAAGACACCATTCATCCAAGACCAGTAAAGATAATGCAGCTGAGTCTCTACTTCTCAAAGGCAATTTTCTAGGATAGTGATTCCCTAGGATCATCACACGGGATTTGATGCAACTCTGGTCCAAGGGATCATGCTCCATCCATATGTCATCAGGACTCCTGGTGGATGCCATAAGGATCATGATCCTGGTTTTGTAGACATGAAAGATACAAGATAGAGGGTGTCATTGAGGCTTGTTCAGCAATTTCAGAGATCAAATGATGGCAGGCAATTTGTGTCAGGGTCAGAATTTCTGCCAGGCCATTATGCGACATTGTGAAGGGAAGCTTACATGCTTGGATTACAGAATGGCCATGGACATAAGATACCTGTAGACATAGAATGGATTCAATCTGTGAGATGGGTTTGTGTGTTGCAGGTGGCTGTGCTGGGGCCTAAAGCTATCTCAGCCTTTGGGACATAGCCAATTTTGTTATAAGTCTCAGATCCCAGCCATGGAGTGACAGAATTTGATAATTTCTCTGATGGATTTTGGACTTTCTTTTTTCTGATCATTCATTGATATTCTCTAATTCTTCTTTTTTGGACCATGAGTGTTTATTCTATGCCATTATGTGTTGAGCATATATAATTTTGTTTGAATCCTATAGGCACTCAGTTAAGAATTTAATGTTTCTAAGAATAACTAAAGACTATAGTAACTTAAAGTTGAGCTTTAACTTTATTATTATTATAACATGGTCATAAGTCAGCTGAATAAAAAGGTGGAAGATAATGACTTAAAAGTAGCATTGATAGGTGTCAAGTTGACCGTGCATAGAATTAGATGGTTAGTGTTAATTGTCGATATGACATAATTACCCAGAAGATAGGCCTCTCAGTATGTCTGAATAGGCTTCTCTAGACTGCATTAACAAATGTGGGAAGGCCCACTTACTGTGGTGTATTTCATTCCCTGGCTGAAATGTTGGCCTGTAGAAGTAGTGAGCTAAGCAGTAGTTTGCATTCATGTCTCTTTGCTTCCTGATTGTGAGTACATTGATAAGCACTCCTTCAATCTCTGACTGCCTTGGCTTTCCAAAATGTTAAACAGTGAAATAAGAGAAGAAATTAAGACATCAAGGCTATTATGACCTATCTAGTCCAACATAGTACAATTACCTATAACAAAACAGGTATCAAGCAAGAATTACGGTTGTAATATTTAGTTTATTTGTGTTTGACAAAACTAAAGAAAATATTCTATCATCAATTGTATCTATCATTGTCAGTCTAAAGTTTCATATTTAATTTATCTTTTATAATAACTAAGGAAAACTATAATTTTAACTGTCTAGTCTTCAATTGTATCAAAGACCCCAGAAGGGTAATATTACCTAAATGAATAGGAAACACAATATGAGCAATTTCAAATATTCTAGAAATGACAGAAATATCTGACTGTCTTGACACTCACCCAAAGTTTTTCTATAACATTGGGGCATTTATCTTCAGCCTAAATACAAGCTTCTCAATGATGCAGGAAATTTGAAACTGCCCTGCCTATATTGGCAGTTTGTCAGTCGTTTTCTTCTATGTCCCACAGAATGTCTGGCAGACTCTTCCATGAAGCAGAAAATTTAAAAGACTGTTCCACCTATTTTCACAAAATTCATCAGTTGCTTTCTTTTGTGTCCTGCAGAATATCTGGCAAATTCTTCCATGAAGCAAGAAACTCTTTCATGAATTCCTAAAGGGCTGTCTGACCTTGTTTTGGGAAGTTCAGCAGTCATTTTCCTGTGGGTCCTGCATGCCCATTTTATACAGCATATTGTCAAGTTGTCCAGGAAAGAGCAGTCTCTTGCCCAAATGGATAGTCTTGAAACATTTAAAACAAACTCCATAAGGAGCCTCTTCATTTCCCATCATCCTCTTGAAGCAATTGGTACTGCCAGGAACGGACACTTCTCACTGTTGGGGAAAGTTTAAATTTTTAAAATCATTTTAAATGCCATATTCTGTAGGTCTCCTAAGTGTTTGAAGGTTATCTATCCATCTGAATTATACCACTATATACCTTGAAAAGCTAACAAGACTCTAAGGTTGAATATTATAGATATTTATCTCTTAACTATACAATACATTTTAAATGTGCTGCATAAACATAACACCTTAAAGTAGAATATACATATACTATAACAAAATTGACCTTAATTTGTATCAATAAACCAAAACTCATACCAATGTAAAATATTCATTTCTATATCATATCCCTCCCCCTTTTTTAAGAGATTGACTATGGCCATTAATTATTTATAACCAATGCCCTTTAAATGAAAACAAACACTGATGAACAATATTTTGAGAATTTGAGCAAAGGTTTTTTTTGTTACTAATATTATTTTATTATTCTATTATTACAAGAAAAATTTACATTACTCCCCTTGTTCCCGGCCTTCCCGCTCCCCCACTACACCACCACCCTCCCCCTGCTTCCTTAAGATGGGGCAGGATACCCTGCCCTATGGGAAGCCCAAGGCCCTCCCTCCTCCATCTCGGTCTAAGAAGATGTGCATCCATATAGAATGAGTTCCCAAAAAGCCAATACATGCTGAAGAGATAGGTCCCAGTTCCATTATCATTGGCTTCTCAGTCATTCCCCATTGGCAGTCACATTCAGAGAGTCCGGTTAGGTCATATGCTCATTCAGTCCTGGTCCAGCTGGATTTGATGAGCTCCCAATAGATCAAGCCCACTGTCTCTGTTGATAGGCCAGTCCCTCACGGTCCTGACTTCCTTGCTTATCTTCGCCCTCCTTCTGCTCTTCCACTGGACCTTGGTAGCTCAGTCCCTTGTTCTGATGTGAATGTGGGTCTCTGGCTCTGTCTCCATCCATCATGCAAAATTTCTATGGTGACGATTGAGATATTCAACAAAGTAACTATGGGACAAGTTCAGTTCAGGGACCCACTCCTCTGCTGCCCAGGTACCTAGCTGGGACTTCCCTGTGAATACCTGGGATCCCCTCTAGAGACAAGTCTCTTGCAAATCTTAAAATGACTCCCGTTAATGTAGATATCTTATTCCCTTCTCCAATATCCACCCTTCCTCCATCCCACCCTCCCACGAACCCAGGCTCTCCTGGGTTCTTCCTTTCTCTCTTCTACCCCCCTCCCTAGCAAAGTTTTTTATACTCCTTCCTGCTGACTGCGGATGCTGATAATTTTATGGAGATCTTGTGAAAAATTATAATTATGATTAAATCTTGGCTGTAGTAGTCTGTGAAGCTGCATAGTCTCAGCCAGATACCTTGAAGCTGTTCCTGATGTTGGATGTCCTGGACACCCCCATGGAAACCTTTCAAGAGCTCTTACTTGACCAAAGTGTATCAGCCTAGGAGGAATCCACAGTTTTTCATCTTCTGTGGAAACAAAAGTAGAACCTTTTTAACAAAGCAACATATCCTTATATCCAAATTTTGAAGTTAATATACCTTTATGTTAGCTTAGCTTAACAGCACCCACAATCAAATGTCTCTCTGCAGTTAGCTCATTAACAGTCAAAAATTTCAAAGAACGTATAATAGTATATATAATCCAGATTTTTCATCTTTACATAGCTTATTTTTATATTACTCTTACTCTCTATTTAAAGACTTTATTTTATTTTGTAAAACTCTTTCCATAATTGCCTGTACAAGTTTTCTTTTTTCTTTAACATATATATATTTAAACACACTGTGACACATTTAGAGGTTTATTTTTGTCTGAATCTGTCTCTATTATGTATTTGTAATTTTTTTTGATCACTGCTTTAAACTGTTAAGCAGGCATGGCTAGGACCAGAGCAACTACTTTTGCTGTTGGTTGCACCCTGTTCAACATGGTGGAGGTATATTTGCCGCCAGCTCTAGGAGCCATGTTACCACCACAACTCTGGGAATCAGTACTAAGTAGCATGCAGCGCATTCCTAGGCCAGTGACTGTGATCTCAATCCTGTTGAGGGCAACTGGGGGCCTCTTTACCACGGTCCATGTTAGAGACTGCAGAACCACCCATGGGCTCAACCCATGGTGGTTGGTGGTTGACTCCATTTCTTGGGCAGTGGTTCAGAGATGCATGTCTGTGCCAAGGCCAGCATGAAAGAGTAGGAAGCACAGTGTGGCTCTGTTTCTTTGTGCTTAGAACTTTTTTTTTGCCTGTCCTGGAACTTGTTAAAGCTTTTCTAGGTCTTGTGGGGATCCATGCCCTCTATTGGGCACCATATGCAAATGGAGCTTTCTCTGCCACCTATCAGTTCCCAAATAACCATTTGAAGCTTAATATTAATTACAAACTGTTTGGCCTATTCATTCATTCTTAACTATCTCTTACAACTTAAATTATCCCATTTCTATTATTTCTATTCATCCATTTATTGCCACAGTGCCATGGCATTACCTCACATCTTGCTTCTTCTTGGCTGCTGGCTTCTCCTTTGACTCCTCCTTCTTTTTTCCTATTTCTTTGCTTGGATTCCCACCTGATTCTACTCTGCTTGACTATTGGTCAGATCACCTTTTTATTAAGCAATGATAATAAAATATATTCACAGTATACACAGGAACACAGCATACACTGGGTAAAAGCTCAAGATCAATGTGTGAGCAGATTTAATTTCTTCAGAGACCTCTCTACTGTAGCTTCCTTCTGTGGCATTTGGACAAACACACTCTCAAAGTTTTGTCATCTTACCACAACAGCAGCCATATTAGCATGACCTTTTATGACCTTGTTTTACTTTAATTCCTTAAATATTACATATATAATGTTGTCACACTGAAAGTTAGTATTTTAATACATAAATTTTATAAAGGCACAGTTCCGTCAAAAACAAAGCATAAATTTATTTACCATGTATTTAATCACATAATATGGGACTCAGACTATTTTTACCAAAGACACAAAGGAAGAGAAAGAATCTTTATAAAAACATAGGCAGTCAACCCTGAAATCATATACAGACAAGTAACATCATACAAACTGGGAATGATTTATTACTATATTATGATTATATATAATATATACATATGCAAAACTTAATAACTAGAGGTCATGAATTTGAGGGAGAGCAATGAGGTTCAAATAGGATTAAGAGAGAAAAATGGGAAGGGAAAATTTATGTAACTGTACTTAAATTTCAAAAAAATTAAAATATATTTTAAAACTAAAAACAAAATTGCTTATATGTTGCTGCAGTAAAAACATGTTAAATTATTATTTTTAAAGGGTAAAATACTTAAAGGACTTGATAGTATGAAACTGAAAATTCTAAAGAATTTAGAATTTCTAAAGAATATATAGAAAATTTTAGAGAACAGTGATAAAAGTTGTTTCTTGGGGTTTTTCTTTTTGTTTGGTTTGGTTTTTTGGGACAAAGTTTCTTTATGTAGTAGCAGTGACTATTCAGGAACTAACTCTGAAAACCAGGATGGCTTAGAACTCACAGAAATCTGCTTGCCTCTATCTCCCTAATGATGGGACACAAGGCATGGGCTGTTACCACCTAGCAATAAAAGATATTTCTCAAGAGGCCTTTTAAAAATAGAATCTTTAAAAATTATTGATTAGAAAAACACTTGGAAATTAAAAAGAAGAAAGAAGATTCTAGACATAAATATTTTAAAATCAAATTTTTGGATCAGAAATAGGCATTCAATGTGTTAAAATTTCAGCAACAACCTATTTAGAGAATGATTCAAAGCAAGGTCAGGTAAGTGAATTAACATTCTCCCATGTAGCATCTGATAGGTTTTGACGAAGATTATGATTTTTTCTCTTCAGAGTGATAAGAAGCTACTGGGAGGTTTGATCAGGGCATATCACGACCTGACTTTCATTGCCTAGAGTCCTGTGGTGGAGCAATGAGAGCAGTTATCCAGGAATAGAGACAGGTTGTGTATATGCTGTTCGGTGGCACAATCAAAAGCTGCTGACTTAGATTTGGATATCACTATAGGAAGTTGTGAGATAAAATAGGTTGGGAAATAATTTGAAGTAAAATCTGTCAGCATTTGTTGCATATTGAAAGATGAGACTTTTAAGGTTGTGTTATAAGAAATGGCATAATAGAAACACTCCAGTTTCTTGCATAATATAAAGTAGGTAGGTGGGGAAGTAATTTGGATGTTAAAACAAATGTGTTAAATTTAAGATCTCCTTTAGATTCTTGGTGAATATAGGCTTTTGTCATTAGTGAAGGCCCAGAATATAAATTTGAATGCTATCCATGTAGAATGTTGTATTTCCTGAGTAGACATAAAAAATAGCCTTGGACAGAGTGCCAAGAGACCAAAAAAAAAATTTCGTCCAAGTCTTAGAGTCAAAGAGTTTGTTGAATCTACTTTTAGGAATATGTGTTAGGGATTCTTAGTATGTGTGACTCAAAAGTCCCACTTCAAAGTGAGTGGCAACTCCCAAAAGCTCCTCCACTTCTAGTCAATATTTCCCTTTCTATATTCTCTAACACTTCTCAAAAATCTGGTGCAACTAAGGTACAGAAGTATTAGTGGTTAGAATCGGGGCCTGGTGATCCCCCCACTTCTACCTAGGCCATATTAATAATCCTATTTTCTTTTCCATAGACTAACTTATCATTATATCATTTTGACTTCAGTGTTGACTTAATTAGATTTTTACTGTTTTAATGAAACTCTATAACCAAAAGGCAAGTTGGGGAGGAGAGGGTTTATTTGACTTACATTTCAACACTGTAATTTATCATGATGGAAACCTGAGCATAAACTTAAGCAGGGCAGGAACTTGGAAGCAGGAGATGATATAGAGGCAATAGGGGTTTGCAGTTTACTGGCTTTCTATCCATGACTTTCTCAGCCTGCTTTCTTATAGGGTACAGGACCACCAACCCAGCAGTGGGCCACCCACAATGGGTTGAGCCCTTCCCCATCAATCACTAATTAAACTGTATAGGCTTGCCTATAGTCAGATCTAATGGATGCATTTTCTCAATTGAGGCATCTTCCTATCTGATAATTCTAGCTTATGTCAAGTTATCATAAAACTAGCCATGAAAACTGTCACAGCTACTGGACATGGCTGCCACAGCAGTCTATTCTTTGCAAGCTAATGGTCATTTCATTACCAAAAAAAATAGTGTTACTTCACCAAACAATGATATTCAGTCTTGCTAAAGTATAGATGGAATGTAAGCATTCTGAAGGTTTCACCCACAGACAAACCAATGTATAGAAGACAAGAAGAGTGACTCTCAAGAACACTATTAGTGGCCAGTTAAAAAAGGGACAGGAAAAAATGCATACGATGCATGATGGAAATCAATGATAATATGGATAATAGCAAGATTTTTAACAAGCTATACTTCTAGAGTACTTAAAAAAGTAACCTAATGTTCAATTTAAAGTATGAAAATGTATATTAAATATAGGTATAGCAATATTAACATAACCTAACCAGTAAATAATCAAGCCCTTGAAAACAAAGTATACATTTTGATTAAATTAAGAAATTAATTTTAGAATTAAATGAGGAAGAATTATCATTTCAACATATGTGGAATATTTATCATGCTTCTTTCTGACAAAGTCTCACATAATTCCATAAAAAATAAAAAACACAAAGTAATAAATATGGAGATCTCTACTGATGTTAAGGTAAATGCTAAGGTTAAATGCTAAGGTAAATGCTGAGGTTAAATGCTCCTTTTGCCTATGTTGGCACTGAGTGTGTATGACTTCAGTTTCTCAATACAAGCTTCTTGGTGTTGTTGTCATCTCTCCTCTTTCCACAGGTGGGGAAGTCCCATACACAACTCTGGCAACTCGAATGATGATGGGGGCATGGTGGTTATTTGCTCTGATTGTCATCTCATCATACACGGCAAACCTTGCTGCTTTCCTCACCATCACCCGCATTGAGAGCTCCATCCAGTAAGTAGGCAAAGATTCCAGTAGCCATCAAATGTGACAAATTCTGGGACTGTCATAGGGAAAGCCCTCTGAGCATAAATGTGGTGTACTATCTGATAAGAAATTGTCACTCTGCTGCTGAGTAAAGGCTTAGTTCTGTGATCTGAGAATAAGAATCCTAAATAATTTATTTTATAAAATGTTGATTATAACTTAAATATTGTTTTCTATATATTTTAGAAAGATAATGCACCATCAAAACTTTAACCTTCACAGAGAATAAGTCATGGCAAGAGAAATGACTCAAACCCTCTGTGATTCCAATTTCAAAGGATCTAATACCACCTACTAGAGTCTGACATCATTGCACATAAAGAGTATACAGACATACACTCAGGAATATACACAAAATAAAAATATATTTAAAAAACAATAACTATGTCAGAGAAAAATTAAGATTATCAGGGTTTAAAGAATCTTATGAAATAAAATGTCTTTCTAATGAGTCTGGCCCATTTTGTGTGATTAGAATAAAGGGCTAAATGAACATATCAGTGAGGGTGTGAAGAGAGAAGGGGAGACTGTGAGAACAGAAAAGAGAGGGGAAGAGAAAAGAGCAGGTAGCAGATAGAAATTAGCATGCTATTGACCACATTAATATCCTGTCTACATTAATATCCATGTGGTCGTCACCTCTGCTCTTTCTCCAACAATGATGGAAAATGGTTGTTCATCATGATACACTCATTTCTTCACATACAGAGGTCTTGGCTTCAGGTCATAGCAGACTTTCCAGTGTGCCCCACCCCTGAGGCATTTTCTGCCTTCATAGTTTCACACTACAGGAACTGCAGCATCATACAGTTTCTGCCCTGAATGGACACAGTAGCCTATGCACTATGTTAAGAAACATTCTTCTGAAATGTTGTCTATTTATCCACAAACAAAATGGTTATATATAAAGTCAACACTCATGTCCCCAAACTGACCAATTGAAAATGAGAAATACTGGAAATATAGAAGAATTTCTTAGAGTCAACTTCCCCTTAAAGAAAAATCACAAAGCTTTTATCCTCTTAAATGTATGTAGATGAGCTCCACTAGAGGCCAGAGAGCCATTAAAATATAATGCCAAATCAAGAGTTAATTATTTATAGAATTTCATTGTATTTCTTCAATCTAAGTCTGAAATTGAAACCCACAAAAGTCAACTAGTAATACTCACAGGCAGTCAATTCCTTTATCCATTTATGAAATTGATACTTCTAAATTCACCCATCAAATCATGCTCCTCCAAGTGTTTTATAATTTTTGCTTTAGTACAGACCTTTCTTACTCTCCCAATTTATTCCTCTTATAGCTAGCTCTATGGGTAAAACAAATTATAAATGATGCTGTGTAAAATGTGAGAGATTGAGTAATAATGAAAATGGTTGCAATACCCTAGGAAGAAAATTGATAAAATTAGTAACATAAAAATAATAACCAACATTTACTGATTAGTTATCACATGCCAGGATTTGTGCTATTATATGCTGATTGGCTCATCTAATGCTCATCACTATCTTATAAACTCCATACTATCCATGACACATTTTACAAATAGAAGAACTGAAGATTAGATGGTAAGCAACTTTCACCTTCATGCAGCGGGTGTCTGGGTAATGTGCAGATCTTCAGGGTGCCCGGTACTTGAGCCTGTGTGCCAGGGATTTTGTGACATTTCTCATTCCCTGCTCCCAAATCACCATGTCCCATCTGTTTTAGAAAAGAAAGTGTCAGCCTTAAGAGTAAATCTTTAAGCTACAGAGAAACCCTGTCTCGAAAAACAGCCCTCAATTGGCCTGGAGCAGTAGCAATGACTTTTGTGTTTAACCAGTTTCATTAACATACATGTCAACATAAGTTCATTTTACCTATGATTGCTCTATGCTCCTCTGAGAAAGACATTTTGCCATATCCGGTCAGATAAAAATTGAACATATTTAAAATACAAACTGAGACAGTAAGTCAAATTAGCTAACACATCTAATACTGCCCATAATGTTTACTAAGTATTCCCAAGTGTGCTCAGTTGGTAACTGACTGTGCACCTTTGGACAATTGTCTCCTTCTTTCTACTACCCCACAGGCCTTTTGCCATTGTCCCCATCATTGCTTCTATAGATTAAACTTTCTACTACAATGTTCACTAATTGTGTTTCTGTGCTTGGCTCATTTCACTTAGCTTAATGACTTGTAGGCTGATCAATGTGGTAGCAGATAGCAAGAAAAATAGCTTTCCAGAGCAAATTGGAGTAAACCTTTTAAAATACATTTTAACAATAATTTTTTTAATTTTTGACAGTACAATATAATTATATCATTTCCCTTACCTTTCTTTCCTCTAAACCCTTCCAGGAATTCCCTTGCTTGCTTCCGTGTGTGTGTGTGTGTGTGTGTGTGTGTGTTCATAAGTATGTAAATATGCCCTGCTCAGTTTGTGTAATGTTATTTGTTTGTGTGTTTTGGGAGCTTACTATTTGATATTGGCTAACCAGCTGCTGTGCTCATTCCTAGAGAGACTATTTCTCCCTTTCTCAACATTATGAGGCCTTGTGAGCCCTCCACCCCACCCATCCATGTTAGCATTGGGTCATCCTAGTTAACGGGTGTTTAGGCAGTCATGTTGGTGGTAGTTCATGGGTACACACTTTTAAAAATAGACTTCTAATTAATAATGGCTAACTAAAATGACACATTTAAATATGCTTAACGTATTATTTACTTTTAGTTTTGACTTATTTTAAAAAAGCAAATAATAGCTGGGCGGTGGTGGCGCACGCCTTTAATCCCAATACTCGGGAGGCAGAGGCAGGCGGATCTCTGTGAGTTTGAGACCAGCCTGGGCTACAAGAGCTAGTTCCAGGACAGGCTCCAAAGCCACAGAGAAACCCTGTCTCAAAAAACCAAAAAAAAAAAAAAAGCAAATAATAACATCTTATATGACATGCAATAATAGTCATTGTAGTAAAAAAAATTGTCTGACACTTATTGTGGATTTACTAACATACAGACATTAAATATTTTGTAGTTATATTGCATGTATTCCTCAAAGTACATGTCACAATGTAAATACTACCATTATTTCCATTCTGTAAAGGAAGAAACTGGATTTTAGAAGCAAAATGCTCAAGACCACCCAACAAGCACTGAAGCTGATGGTCTAATTTATGTCAACCCAAAACTAATCCACAGTCTTGACACTGCAGTTAGGTCCTTATCTAGTGCTGGCTCTCTGATTTGCTTGACCCAATGCTTTGCTGAAGGCATGGGAGGCGGTCTATGTGTGCATCTTAGCTACTTAGTTATTACTAAGTTCCCAGTACCAGTTGCTTTCTAGACTACTGTAACAGTGAAAGCAGACACCATTATATTCCAAGGTTCTATATTCTACATTTCCCAAGGTTCCTTCAAAAATAAAATTTAGTAGGGAAGAAAATGTAATTTCACATGATGCCTCCCTCAAGTGTAGCTCTACATTTCAAAGTAACTGAACATGCATTTCCTTCAAAATTAGTCCCTTCTAGTGCCAACGAGCATTATGAAAAGTTTTTAGTGGGTGTAATAAATTACTTCCTCTTAATACTATCATAAGAGTAACTGGGAAAGAATAGAAGCCAAATAAGTTACAACAGTCTGAGTTTCTCCCAAAACTTATGGATAATTTCAAAGTTCATGTCTTACCTTTGTGATAAACACAAATGCCTATACTACTACTTGGATGCAGAGTTCCACCTGTAAGTAATACTGGGTTCTCACGCTGTTCCCACTCTCATTCTCCTAGAGAATGGACTCTCCCCAATCTCATGCAGTGCTGTCTTAAGCACTGGTGTTCATAAAATTAGCTCCTCCCTGAGATAAATGGTGAATGTTGACACATCTCACTCTGCACAGTTCACCATGTCATTGGCCAACATAGACTATGTACATCTTCATTCCCTCAAAGCAGAGGCTCTCTCTAGACTGAGGAGGGAAGAGGGAAATGGAGCAACCACCCCCCTGAGACAGGAAAACATGGGTCCTTTTGAATCGATATTAGCTGCAATCCAAAGTGTGGGAAGTATATTTCCTTGTAAAATATAACTCATAAGTTGAAGTCTCCTTTTCCTTCAATGACAGGATGTGGTAAAGAATGAGATGACCACTTCAGATTCCAAGGAGAAAAATGTTAATGATTTCTGTTTTGTTGTTACTGTTTGTTTTTTGTTTTGTGGTTGTGATTTGGTTGGCTTTTCTACTTAAAATAAAAATAGAATGTGGGGCTAAAGATATGACTTAGTAGTTATGATCACTTGTTGCTCTGCCAGAAGAACCAGATTCAGTTCCAAGCAACACATGTTAGTTCACAACCATCCACAGTTCTGGTTCCAGAGGATCTGATTCCCTCTTCTGATCTCCATGGGTGCAAGGCAGACATGTGGTGCACATACATATACACAGGCAAAGCACTAACATACATAAAATATTTTAAAAATAAAATGCTTGACTTTCTACTGGTCCCCATTCTAAAAATGGCAATGGTGAATGGAGAGTTCTGAATATTGTCAGTACTGGATAAGGGTTGATACTGTAGCTCAGTAGTGGATCACCTGCTTAGCCCTTCCAGGGTCTTGGGTCCCATTCCCAGTAACACACACATAGACACACAAGACAGTGTTACAGCATCATCATGTTTGCCTTTACTTTATTATTTTTTCCAAGAGCCATTTATCACTTAACATCAAAATAAACAGAACTACAGGAAATCATATTTGTTCAACTGTATTCATTAGTAACTATATAGTATGATCAATCTTTGTGATCACACTTGATTATTTTTATTCCTTGCAGCTGGAGATAATCTTGACATCTACTCAGATATCTCATAATTTTGCATCAAGGACATTGTCTTTCACAATTCTTGATGTTTAACAAACAAAATACTGAGTTACCTATTCCCTTGAATCAAATTATTTGAGATAATAGTTCTTTCTAGAACATTAAAAAAAACAACCAATATCCCAACAAGAGATTTTATCATATTAACAACAGGATTTTTATGGCTCTTTAGTATGAATTAAGAAAGGAAAAACTTTACTTTCTAATGGTCTAGATGCCATTTATCACCTGTATAGAATTGTCTAACTACCAATACAATAAAATGCACCACTAATCCATCCACACAAAGATTTTGCTCATCTTTCTCTTTTATCTGCTCAGTCACATCCTCTTTCTGTTATCCACACCCAAGGAAACCACTGATTTCTTTGCTGATATGTTATTGTTTCTGTCATATTTGCCATCACCAGTAGTATAGCCCACCTACCTACATTAGGTAATATCTATGGGCCTTGTCACTTGACCCCATAGTCCTCTCAAAGAGTTAAAAAAAATCTGCTGTGTCAGTCAAGTCTCACTGCAATTTAAGCATAAATATGAATTAAAGCAATGACTCATTTGATGGTCTTAATTTAGTGCCTGATTAACCGGCATTCAAAGGAAGCTGCTGACAGTGGCTGGCATTAACCCTGAGTCAGGCTGTTGTTAAACAAGCATTTTCTCATAACTCATCTTTTTTTACCCCTGTCATAATCAATAACTCGAATACATCTCCTTCTATGTGGATGCCACCATGCTTACAATTAGATTTAGTATCTTTCTGTTTTAAACCACTTCCATGTATCTACCACCTCATTCTATGAACTCTAGTTGGCCTTGTACTGGCATGCTGGTCTACTGGTTTATATTTTGAATTAAAATGCATTTCCTCAAGGGCCGTTTCTAATCACTTTTGTATAAGCCTAGGACTTTGTGTAGTACCTCATTAAATACCTAGTACATTGTGGTTACAAATTATATTCAGTCAATAAAAATCTAGGAAAGGGATCCTTAAATCTGGCTTGAAACTGTGGAAGTCCACTCTGTGAATATCAGCCACATAAAAGACAAAAGAAATATTAGAGTCATTCCTTTATGCTGTTATTTCACAGAAGAGAGGAAACCTCAAATGGTACACTGTCTTGCTTTGCCGAGTGTCTTCCCTACTCTTTCTTCAATTGTTCTGTAGCAGCTGTCTCCGAGCTCTCAGTAGGGAATTGCACACTTTATTAGGAACAGCCACGGTCAGGATAGTTGAAAGAAGCTGGTCTTGATTCATTCTGCTTCAATGTTTCAGCTTAGTGCAGAATTGTGTGGCTTGGACCCAGAACTCATAGGCACTGCAGACACAGGAAGGCATTCATCTCCCAAGTCCTTATTGTTCAGAGTTGAGATGCCTTAGTTGTCTCGGCACTTAAGTACTACAGTGGTGGATATCTTACGAGCATAGAGCTATCTAAATGTCATAGACAGAATTTTATCTTCTAAAAAAAAAAGAAGTCAAACCCTAGGAAGTATATATTGGTCTTTCAAATGCTCCTTTCATTGAGTGGTTAATTAAACACTGTCTCCCACTTTATTTATCACTCCCAGGAGACCCAAGGAGCTCTTGCAGTCTTTAATATGATAAAATATCTCTCTCACCCCCTTCATCTCCCTTTCTGTTTATCCCTTTCCCATCTCTGTCTCTCCATACTAGAAAATTCTTAAATGCTCAACTATATAAATTCTCATCCTTTCTAAATTTCTTGCTAACTTCCTTTCCTATGAAAATTCTGATGAAATATCCTCATCCTACAAGTTTACACAAACGTTTAAAATCATGCACTCAGGAGTATCTCAGAGCACCACTTTGTAAGCAGGTGATATTTGAATACAACATATTTTGTGAGCGTAATAGTGGAATAGCAATTATAGAGATTATCAAGAAGAGTGGGACTATAACTCAGTACTGGATATCTAGCTTACTATATAGTGGGCATTGTACAGGTCCTAGGTTCAATCACTAGAAGAAAAAAAGTCAAAACCTAGAGTGACTGATACAGGTCTATACTCTGAGACGTGGCACTGTAGAAATCAACTCTGAACCACTGGAGTGGCCATACTGAAATAGGACCTGCGCAAGTCTCTTCCCTTCGCTTTTCTACTTCTCCTATTTACTCTCCAGTTTCAGTTTATAGAATCTGTTTGGTCCTGCCTTGTCCTCTTCCAGCTAATTGGCTTTCCAAAGAAGACAAGTTGAAGTTTGGGAATCTCCCTACCTCAGCCACAAGTTCTGGGGAGGGGGGGGTTCAAAACATCTGTCTGATTTCTTTTTCTTTCCATTCTATTTTTAATTGAAATAGTGTAATAGATTCCCCTTTTCCTTATTGTTTTCCCAGTCTACTTAATTTTCCTCTTCTGTTTTTAGTCTGTTTCTCTAAAACCAATTACCAGCATATTTCTACTTATTTACTCTCCATTCCTGCCTTTCCTACCTAACATCTTAGTACATGTCATCTTAACCGTGTTCCTTAACTTCTCAAATTTATTAAAGTTGAATACTAATTTTTCAGACTTCTACAAGTATTTGTTTTAAATATATTTTATTAAATTAATTTATCTGGGAGCTGGAGAGATGGTTCAGTGGTTAAGAACACTGACTGCTCTTCCAGGGAACCAGGTTCAATTCACAGCAACCACGTGGCTGCTTGCAACTCTCTGTAATCCCAGGATCCAACACCATCACAAAGACATACATATAGGCAAAACACCAATAAAATAAAACTAAATTTTTTAAAAATTAAATTTATCTGTTTTTCATCTTTACCAGAGTTTCCACTCCCTCCTCTCCTCCCCTATTCAGCCTCCCCCAGTGCCAGCCCCATCCACTCCTACTCTATTTCTATTCAGAAAGGGTAGACCTCCCATGGATATCAACAAAGTATGGTTTTTCAATATGTGGTAGGATTAAACTCCTCCCCTTGTTTTAAGGCTGAGAAAAACAGCTCAGTATGAAGAAAAGGTTCCCAAAAGCCAGCCAAAGCATTATGGACAGCCCCTACTCCAAGTGTTAGGAATCCTACAAGTAGCTCATGCTAGATCTATCACATAAAATAAGTAGAGGGCCTAGGTCTGTCCCAGGCAGGCCCCAGTCTTTTGGTTTAGACTCTGTAAGCTCCCTGGAGCCCAGATTAGCTTTTCCAGCCATTTCCTTCTCTACTATTCCCCTCCATCTACCCCAGCCTTATCCCCCATGTTTCTACTCCCTCTTGCCCCCAGACCACCCACAAAATCTCTTCTACATCCCCTCCCAGGAAGACCCCTGTGTCCCTCATTGGGCCTTCCTTGTTAATTAGCCTCTATGGGTCTATGAATTGCAGACTGGTTATCCTTACTTTTCAGCTAATATCCACTTATAAGTGCTTATGTATCATGTTTGCATTTCTGTGTTAGGGTTACTTCACTAAGGATGATTTTTTTTCTAGGTTAATCTGTTTGTCTTCAAATTTCCTGGTGGCATTGTTCTTTTATTTTTTTTAAAAAAAAAGAAAACAAACTATCTTTTTTCATTTTACATACCAATTCTAGTTCCCACTCCCTATTCTCCTCCCATCCCCTCTACCTTCCCACAGCCCACATCCACTCCCCAGAGAGGGCAAGGCACATTGCTTCAAGGAAGGACCAAGACCCTCTCCACTATATCCAGGTTGAGCAAGGTATCCATTCGAAGAAAATGGGTTCCAAAAAGTGAGTACAAGCAGCAGGGACAAATCCTGGTGCCACTGCCAGTGGCCCACAGTCTGCCCTAGCCATACAACTGCTCCCTGTATTCAGAGGGTCTAGTGTGGTCTTAGTCTGGTTTCTTCCCTGTCTGACCAGAGTTGGTGAGCTCCCTTCAGCTCATGTAAGTTGTTTCAGTGGGTGACCCCTTCACGGTCTTGAACACTTTGCTCATATTCTCACTTCTCCCACTCTTCAACTGGACTTTGGGAGCTCAGTCCAGTGCTCCACTGTGTGTCTCTGCCTCCATCATCAGCTGGATGAAGGTTCTATGGTGACATTTAAGATAGTCATCAGGGTAAGATCAGTTAGGATATCCTCTCCACTATTGCTTAGGGTCTTAGCTAGGGTGATCCTTGTGGATTCCTGGGAATTTCTCTAGTGTTAGGTTTCTTCTTGTCCCCAAAATGTCTCTCTTGATCAAAATATCTCTTTCCTTGCTCTCTGTCTCTGTCCTTCTACTATCTCAATTATCCCATTCCCTCAAGTTCGCCTTTCCCTTCCCCATTCTGCCCTCCTCCTCCCCTTCCGCCTTCTCTACTCCTCTCCCCATCTTTATGCTCCCAATTTTTGTCAGGAGATCTTGTCTATTTCCCTTCCCTTCTTAGGGCTCACCTTGTTACTTAGCTTCTCTAGGGTCATGGACTATAGGTTCACTATCCTTTGCTTTACAGCTAGTATCCACTCATGAGTGAGTACACACCATGTTCATTTTTGTGGGTTTGGGTTACCTCACTGAGGATGATTTTTTCTAGTTCCATCCATTTCCATGCAAATTACAATATGTCATTGTTATCACTGCATAGTACTCCATTGTGTAAATGTACCACATTTTCTTTTTTTTTCATTTTATTTTTATTTTTATTTTTATTGTTAAAAGAAAAATTTACATTTACTCCCCTTGTTCCCGGCCCTCCCGCTCCCCCAC
>JAQHUG010000209.1:1654598-1668857 GCA_028555095.1 Dicrostonyx torquatus
CCACATTTTCTTTATCCATTCTTTGGTTGAGGGGCATCTAGGTTCTTTCTAGGTTCTGGCAATTGCAACAAATAATGCTGTGAACATAGTTTAACAAATGTCCTTGTAGTATGATTGAACATCCTTTGGACACATGCCCAAGAGATGGCATGAATAAATTCCAGATGTATCTGAAGAAAACAATAACAGCTGAAGTATGTAAAAATGTATATATAGGCTATGGAATAAAAATAAGAAAGACATAAATGCTAAAAAATTAAATTGAAATCTTGGAAAAGAAAAGCACGATAAGTCAGTAAAAAATCTCCATGGAAATCTTTACCAGTTGACTAGATCAAGTGAAAGGTAGACTATGAGGTAGATTTTGGAACCTTCAGAATATGACAAAGATGAAGTAATAAATTATGAACAGAATATACATGGTCTATAGGATACCATTAAATAACTCAATCTGCCAATTATGGGCTTTGAAGAATGAGGAGAAAATTGATCTAAAGGTATAGGAAATATACTTAATATAATCTTAGATGATATTTTCTAAAATCTAAGGAAAGAAATTGCCGTGTAGATACACAAGGCATTTGGGCCAATAAGTGAGTAAGACCAGAAAAGAAACTCCCAAAGAATGAATATTGAAGTCAATCCAACAAAGACAAACTCATCTGAAATACAATGGCTGCCATGCCAGTCTATTACAATTAGTAAAGCTATGCATCATAATTAAAGCAGAAAGAAAACATTGGTTATGATCAACACTTAAAAAAGTCATTGATATTATGCCAATACTACAAGATATGTATGTTGCAATCAAACATACTCAAGAAAGAGGTGAACACATTCATGGAGGAAATATCAGTGCTAAAAATACAGTAAAGCATAAATACTAACTTTAAATTATACCATGGAGCCACAGTGACAAACACCTCAAGACACAGACACGAAACAGACACCTAAGTCATTAAAACAGAGTAGACTAGATTAAAAAAGAACTCAGAATTAAATGCATACAACTGCATCCATGTGATCCTTGAAGAAAGTTTGAGAAAAGATTGCCCCTTTGACTAATAGTGATCTAAGGGTCATTCATAGAAATTAACACATCTCAATAGAAATAGAAATAACCAATAAACATGAAAATTTAAATTTTTCTTGATCTTAAAAAATGAAAATTAAAATAACATTGATATTCTTTCTCACTACTCAGAAGGATTGTCATAAGAAAAATAAATAACAAATTCTGGTGAGGGTGTGAGGAGATGGAGTTACTGCTTATGTGAATATAAAGTAGTTTAGCCACTATGGACAGCAATATGAAATTTCCTCAAAAACCTAAAAATATGTTGGACTGTTGTAGTGCACAGGTTTGATTTAGGAGGCAGAGGCAGGTGGAACTCTGTGAATGTGGGGCCAGCCTGGTCTATAGAGCTAGTTAAAGGACAGGACAGCCAATGCTATACAGAAAAACCCTGTCTTAAAAACAAAAGTAAAACCATACTATAAGCCATAACAAAAGGATTCTAAGTCAACACATCACACAGTACCTTGAACATATGTCTGTTGTTTTTGTTTTAGTTGTTGTTGGTGGTGTGTATATGTGTGCGTGTGTTATAAAATAAGAAGTTTTATTCCATTGTAAGGAAGAATGAGGTATGTCATGTGCTGGAAAATGTATGCAACTCGTGGTTATCGTCTCATGTAATGCAAGATTCACAAAGAAAAATACCTCTTTTTCTTCATTTATGGAATCCTAATTTCATATAGATACATAACATTACTTACATATGTGGTATGAAGGAAGAATGGGGTTAAAGGAAGGCAACTGAAAATTGGAGGGAGAGGGTGAAGAATGTGGATGAGGGTGGTCAAAGACCATGATGTCTGAAACACAGCACTATGCACAGTAAATATGTACCAAAAAAGAAAGAAAAGCAGGAATGAAATAGTCAATGACTTCACCAGTCACACCTCTAGCTTCTTTTTCTGCTTCTGTATTTCAAGTCCTGCCTTTCTTTCCTAGCTTCTCCACCTTGCCAGTGACCTTTGTGTGTTTGCTTCCTTCCTACACCAAGGAGCTGTTAGTCCCCATTAGTTTGGATGTTCTTAATTTCTCCTTGTGTCTTGTCATCTAAACACACTCAATTTGTTTTAATCACCTTGTCCTGCTCTCCTACACACATGCAAACATTCCAAGCAGAGTCCTCATTCTCAGGCACTGACTGATGCTAAGAATAAGGCTGGAGGAGAGCCAGGTACCGAGGAAAGGGCAAGGGACAGGGAAAGTGAGGAGAACTGTCAGCAGCAGCTGGCATGGGCTCTTTTCCAAGAAGACTATGGTATTCATGAGAAGATGCTGCCAGTTCTTTAGCTTTGCTGTTGAATTTAGTTTGGAGGCGCCTTTGCAGTTTAGACATTTGAATCTCATGCTTCCCATACGGCCTCTCAATAGCTGGATGGATCTGCTACATCAACCTTAGTTGAAGTTGATTAAAAACAAAATATCACTTAGAAGGAATATAATTTCTCCAAATCATTGTTGAAAATATAGATGAGTGTACTGGGGAAATCTCCAGGTCTGCTGCACTGTGCAGAAAGACTACAACTTTTGGCACTGGAAAACTTCCCATTGTCAGTGTAGTCTCCTGTTCTATTATGAAGAGCCACCAGCTACACCCTTGCTTAAATTCAGTAACACCTTGACTTGCTATATTCCTGACAGAATGCTTCATTGGCATGTTTTATTGGCTACTGCTTTAGCTTACAGGTATTTCTGAGAGGGTCTTTCTCCTCAATCCTCACTGACACCCCTGTTTGTAAAGATTTTGAGAATTTGATTAATGTTTTGAACTTCTTAAAAGATCTATGAAAAATTAGCAATTACTATTGATTGTTCATTTGAATTCATTTTGTATATTATTGGGGCCGTTGCTTCATGTAGGATTAGTATGTATTATTGCACCATAGTTTGTTAATAGGTCATTTGCAGGGTAATGAGCAGTGCTTCAATGTCAGCCTTGAAGGGTATATTGAATAAAGTAGTTTTTCACAAGTCAGCATTGGTCTGGATACTAATTCACATTTTAGTGTTGGTTTGAAATATGGAATAGGGAGTAAGCTTATTAAATATGCAGATTACTCTTCACTTTAGGAATTTATGAGGACCTTGATAAATTAAGCAAGATGATTATAAGTAAGATGAAGTTTAATGAGGACAAATAAGTGATGATTTACTTTGTGTGTATATGTGTGTGAGAGAGATTGTGTGAGCATGTGTGTGTGTGAACATGTGTGTGTGTGTGAACATGTGTGTGTGTGTGTGTGTGTGTGTGTGTTCAAGCTCAGAATTAGGGAATGAAGACAGTTTCAAAATGAACCATCCAATAACCACAAATTTGAGATATGGCATTATTATTTATCAAGAATATTAGAAGTTACCTAGTAGCATAAAATTTTCCAAGGCCTTTAAAGTTTTCTGTGGCCTCTTTAATCACGGAGAAAACAATGGAGCAGCTAATAACTGCAGAAGGATGGTCAATAGATTTGGGGGATAAGAACTAAAGGAATTTAGTTGTTAACTCAGCAAGAGAAAAGCTTATGGGTGAAAGGAACAAAGCATTTATTATCTGAAGAAACATCACATGTGGGTAAGTGCCTCAGAGCAGAATGGCAGGCTCTCTGAGACAGAGTTTGGGGTACAGATAAGACAGGTTTCCCTGGAGTTCAGTTTTGTAAATCAAGTCAGTATTTCTGGCACCTCGAATCCAGTCATTCAGGGCCAGTGGTAGCTCCTCATTGTCCTCCCAAGTGATTCCTGAGGGATTTTTTCTTAACAGAAGTTAGTATTAATTGTCTCCTTGGAATGCATGGGAATTGATGAAGTACTACATGGATTTTTAAGGATACAGAGGTTCAAAACTTCACTGTACTACCTTGGTACTCTGATGGATTATTTGAAGGTATCATTTTAGTGTAAATCCGCTGGTTAACTGTCAATGGTGACATCATGAAATGCTGGCCATACAAATTTAGAATAATTTTACATTCACTCATAATGTGTTGAGGTAAATATCTTTTATTTTTTCCATGATATATTATATAGGAAATGGGAGAACAAGGAGTTGATTATCTTGCCAGCATCCCAGGATCTATCTTAAGATAAAAAGGTTCAGGCTGGTTTGAAATTCACTATGTAGACTTGACTGGCCTTGAACTCACAGAGATACCCCTGCCTCTGCGTTCTCTGATTGTATTATGATTGAAGGCATGTGCCACCACACAGAGTCCATTTTTTGTGTTTCCTGTTTTGTTTTGTTTTGCTTTGTTTTAAACAGGTTCTTCCTCTATAGATCAGGTTGGCTTACACTCAGGGATACCCCACCTTGACTTCCTGAATGTTTGAATTTTAGATGTGTGTCACATACACAGTACAAGAATTTTTTTCATAATATAAAATGAATTTATTTGTTTCTTTATTTTTACTTTATGCTTCATACTCTTAAGAAATAGTGAACATTTCTGTAGTCCCCTATCTCTTTATCATAGCCCATCTTTCCGCTTGTATGACTCAACCTTTATATTTGTAACGGAAATGGAGAACTGCCCATGCGCAGGCAATCTGCTCTCCTGTGTTGTCTAAGATATTCACCTTTCTCAAGTGCATCTGTCTCCTACAAACTTCCAACTTACCTGTGCCTCCCTGTCTAAACCATGTGAAGAAAAGGGGTATGCCTAACAACTTTTCTGAGAAAAGTGGAAGGAACCCTCTATATATGCTCTAAATATGGCTTCAGTGCCTTTTTTGGGCAACTATTCCCTGAGGCCATATTCCAGCAAACATTAGACAAAATAGAAGAAAGGTTTTTCTTGTGTGTATTAATACATGCTTTTTTTTAGACCAAGAACATTTGAAACTCTGACTCGTATTTAAGCAGTTCTTATAAAGAAATATCACTTGCTTACTTGGGCAGCACATACACCAAAATTGGAACAATAGAGAAGATTAGCATGGCCCCTGCACAAGGATGACATGCAAATTCATGAAGCATTCCATATTTTTAAACTGTTCTTTTCTAATGAGACACAGAAAAGGAATGGATTAAGAGGGGAAGAGAGATAAGAAGGAGCTGGGGGTAATAGAGGTACAGGAAACTTCAATCAGGATATATTGTATGAGAAATTAATCTAGTTTCATAAAAGGAACATGAGCAATAAATAAATAATAAATAAATATCAAGTTGTCAGTGGTAGTACACGCCTGTAATTCCAACACTGGTGAGGTGAAAGCAGCAGGAGAATTAGGAGTTTAAGATCAGGCCCCACTGCATAGCTTGGGCCACATGAAAATCTGCCTCATGGAGTAAAATGAAAAACCATCCTAAAGGTGTTCAGAGCATGAGAAGTAGAGGCTACTTTTGTCTAGTGTCCTTTGTAGTAATGCATAGGGAGGAATTCTGGGAAGGATGAGTGCTTCAGGATATACATATAGAGAAAGATGAAGAAGGGACAGGGAGAGGAAGGCTAGAAAGCTTAGCCACATAGAACCTCTGCCAGCCCTGCTCATGGAGCTGTACCTGTGCCCCCCTTCTCCATCTTCATTCTCTTTAGTCCTCACCTGGACTCTTGTATGTCCTGAAAGCTTTCCTCAGTAAAGTCTCTCTGTGTCTACACACACACATACATACACACACACCACACATACATAGACACACACAGGCACACACACACATACACAGACACACACACACACACACACACACACAGCATGGCTATACTCAGCCATTGCCTGCTATCATTCTAATTTACACTTTAGATTTTTCTTCTAAGGGCTTCTTCTGTCTTTAGATGTAAAGGACTCAAGAACATGGAGAAGAGTAAAGACAGAACTTCAGTGTGTGGGACAATGTTTCCATTAAAGATACCTGTGGTTAGGCTCTCTGTTAGTCACCCCATAACAGGTATTTTAAGCTAGTCAGATGACCTTCAAGTAGGCAGTCTTCTTTCCATTAAAATGATTTGCTTAATTTTTTCAAAGGCAGAAACTCAGTATTATCATTAAGCTAAACAGCCACTTGTATGAGCTTCTTTCACTAATAGGCCATTGGCTGCCTGTGTTCCAAATGTGCCTGTTACTAATATCACTGCAGTAGTAGTTCATGGAGTTATTAAATATGAACCAAAACTTTGTGTTTTTTTTCCTAATGGACAAACAAGCAAGTAAAAACAAACCAGAATTTTAAGAAATAAAGAAGAGGCATCTGCACACACACAAAACATACAGAAACACAAAATCAGAAACAAATAACCTATAAGAAATTTTAGTAATACTAAAAATAAACCTGCTAAGAACAAGGCAAAATAAGACAGAAATTCTACAAGAATACCAACCATTGAATTCATTTGTGTTGGCCAATAGCCATGGGGTGGACCCTATAACTGAGTGTGTGTTATATACCCCTTCACTTCATTGGAGGAAAGTAGTTTTTCTTTTGTATACGGTTATCACAGGCAAATAGATTCTTGGTTAGAGATGGAAGCTGAGTCCACCTCCTCCCTCAGTGCTTGGACTCCATTTGGCTTGAACATGTGCAGGCCTAGAGTATGCTGCCTCATTCTCTGTGAATTCATATGTCAGTCAATCCTTTTGTGTCTGGAATACACATTTCCTTGGTGTTATTCACACCCTCTGGCTCTTAGAACCTTTCTGCCTCCTATATAGATCTCTGAGCCCTGAGTGGAAGGGCTTGATGAAGACATCCCATTTGGGACTGTGTTCCAAAGTCTCTCAGCTCTTTGGACACTGTCCAGTTGTAGGCTTCTGTTTAGTTCCCATATATTGCAAGAGGAAGCTTCTCTGATAATGGCTGAGAGAGACACTGATCTATGTGTATAGCAGAGTGCTATTAAGAGTCATTTTATTGTTACTTTCCTTTAGGAAAACAGAAATAATTGCTTTACTCCTGAACCCATGGCTTTTCTATTCGCAGGTTCTCAGCCACCTGGGCAATATCAGGCATGGTTCCACTTCATGGAGTGGGTCTTATAGCCAAAAAGTGACTTCTGGCTCCCAGCATGTCAGTGCCACTATTCCACCAGCATTTCATGCAATCAGGTCACCATTGTAGATAATGGTTTGTAGCTGAATTGGTGGTTACTTTTTTTTTTCTGGTAGCATGGAGAGTATCTTCCAGCATAATGAACACTAGTCAGTAGGAGTGAAGGCTATCATTAGGCACCATCTTAACTTCTCCATATCCATTGAGTTATGCTGCATTGTATTCCACAATGGGGCCTTTCCATCATCTTGTGGAGAGCAACTTATAGCCTTGGCAATAGCCTGAGATGCATGTAGGTTTCTAAGGAGCCACTTTGGCAAACAATTTAATTGGAAGCAATTCTTTCCTAGCACTGAAAGTTTCATTGGGTCATAAAAGATTCAGGACTTTGTCTCCCTCATTTGATTACTCCCATTTAGATTTCTTTCACGATGCATATTTTAAGAAGGTTCTACAGTCATAAGTCTATATATGACCCCCTCAAATGGCTCTTCACGTTAGTTGCCCCCCACATATTCTACTGCATACTCATCTTCCCTACCACTCACCATTTAATCCTTCTACTCCTGTTTCCTCCCTGTCTTTCCATATAATATAATGTACTTACCCTTGTTTGGGATGTTTCTCCACTTCTCCTCAGCTAAACCTAAACCCCTGTAATAATGCTGATTGTATTATGCCTATCAACAGATTAAATACTAATATCCACATATAAAAGATACATACAATATTTGTCTTTTGCAATATTACTATGAATAAATGTTTCTGATTCTGTATATTTAGCTAAAGATTTTATGATTTTTTGCCCCTTTCCATTACCAGGGAACAAATATTTCATATGTAAATGTATCATTTTCCTTATCCATTCATCAACTAATGTACATCTAGGCTGCTTCCAATTCCTGGATATTATGGGAAGACCAGAAATGAACATGAATTAACAAGTATCTCTTAGAGTAAGATATAAAGTCCTTTGAGAGTTTAACCACTTAGTATAGCTGAATCTTAAGTTAGATCTATTCCCAGATCCCAGAGGAAAAGCTGTTCCAAGAGGCACAGAGGGCTGTGTCTCACTGTAGCTAGCTTATACCCGAAATAATTACACACAAACTGTATTCATTTAAATTCTTCCTGGCCCATTATCTCCAACCCCTTATTGGTTAACACTTATGTCTTGATTTAACCAATTTCTAATAGTCTGTAAGTCACCACGAGGTAGTGGGCTTACTGGGAAGATTCAGCATGTCTGACCCTTGTGGCTTTATGGTGGCAATCTGACCCTGTCCCCTTCCCAGCCTTCTATTCCCTTTCCTCTGTCTATCTAAATCCTGTCCTATCAAAAGGCCAAGGCAATTTCTTTATTCAACCAATGAAAGCAATGCAAATGAAGAAGCACCTCCTACACCACTTCCCCTTTATCTGTTTAAACAAAAATAGGCTTTCATTTTAACATAGTAAAATTACATATAACAAAACAGTTATCAAGCAAGAATTACAGTTACAATATTTAAATCTATTTTATCTTTTATCATAACAATGAAAAACTATCACTATAACTATCCATTCTTCAACTCCATCAAAGACTCCAGAAGGATATAATATTACCTAAGTAAACAAGAAATAAGCAACTTTTAAAACTCCAGAAGTGACAGAGATATCTCGCTGCCTGTACAGTCACCCAAAGTTGTTCTGTACCATTGGGGCATCCATCTTCAGCCTACAGGCTCATAGTATCCAGCAGACATTTCCATGAAGCAAGAAAATTCAAAGACAATTCAGTCACTTTCTTCTGTATCCTGCAGAATGTCTCGTAGACTCTTTCATGAAACGGGAACCCTGAAGGATCATCTCACCTTTTAGACAAGTTCAGCAGTCCTCTCTCTGTGGGTTCTTTGTGTCCATTTAAGCAGTCCAGGCAAGAACAGTTTCTTGTCCAAATGGCTAGCAAACTCCATAAGGAGCCTCTTGATGCCCATTTTCCTCTTGAAGTAGCTTGGTTCTGCCAGGAGCAGACATGTCTCATTGTCATGAAAAGCCCTAAGTTATTAAAACATTAAATGACATTTTGTGAATTTTTTATTTTTATGTGGCTTATTGTTATATCTTGTAATCTATAACTATATGTAGTCTGTCTCTTTAAAGACTGTATCCTTTTTTTTAAGGCATTAACTTTAATACTCCTTTTTTTTCTCTCCCAAGCCTACGTATGTCTATCTAACATTATGACCCATTTAGAGGTCTTTTATGTCTGAATATGTATTATTGTGAATCTGTAATTCTTTACTATCCAGGAGCTAAGCAGTTCTTAAAAACTTTAGCTTATGCCATGTAGGGGTAATTAATATACTGCCTATTTCCTGCCCAGTATAAACCTTAACTGTGCTGTTATTATGATAATTATGATCCTGTCTGAGATTAGCACAGTTCAGCATGATGGAGCCACTTTTCCCTTAGAGTCAGTTGTGCCTCTGAGCCGCACGCAATGTTTCCTTTTTAGGCACACAGTGAGTCCAGTTGCCATCAAATGAACAGTAGCACTGTAGTCACAAACTGCATTGAAATGCTCTGTCTCCTGCAGGGCCGGAGGTCATACTATTGACACAGACTGTAAACTGGTTTCTCAAAACCACCAGTTTCTAGTAGACCTGATCCCGTTGCCTACCAAGGCAGGAAAAGCTGAGCCATGGTCATGGTCTCAGCTACTTTACTCCCAACCCCGAGTGGGCACACAAACATCAGAGCCAATGAATGCTCCATAGCCGGAGTTTGCACGGGTGGCAGGGCCTAGGAAGCCTTGTTTTAAAATACGCAGCTTTTTGTTGTTGTTGTTGTTGTTGATATTGTTGAATCAGGAAATCTCTCTGTGGCATGCCATCTATAAACAGTTAAAAAGCTGTGTTAGATTCTCTCCTTTTTAAGCCCTCTCAGGTTTTACCATGGAGTCAGCCCCACGTTGGGTGCCAAACTGTTACAAGAGGTGCAGAGGGCTGTGTCTCGCTGTGGCTAGCTTATACCAAAATAATCACACACAAACTGTATTCATTTAAATTCTGCTGGCCCATTATCTTCAACCCCTTATTGGCTAACTCTTACATCTTGATTTAACCCATTTCTAATAGTCTATAAGTCACCACAAGGTTACCACAAGGCTTACCAGGAAGATTCAGCATGTCTGACCTTGGTGGCTTTATGACGACTCTCTGACCCTGTCCCTTTCCCAGCCTTCTGTTCTCTTTTCTCAGCCTATCTAAATCCTGCCCCATCAAAAAGCCAAGGCAGTTTCTTTATTCAACCAATGAAAACAATACAAATAAAGAAGCACCTCCCACACCAAAAAGCCACACTGATTTCCATCTTGACTGTAAGAGTTTGCGGTCCTGCCAGCAATGGATGAGTGTTCCTCTTACTCTACAGCCTTGCTAAAATGAACTTTCTTTTATTTTATTGATCTTAGCCACTAAGATGAAATCTCAAGGTAGTTTTGATTTGCATTTTCCTTGATGCCTAAGGATGTTAAACATTTCTTTGTTTCTCAAACATTTGTAGTGCATCTTTTGAGAATACTCAGCTTAGTTCTAGACTTCATTTTTGAATTGAGTTATTTGTTTTCTTGATGTCCAGTTTGTTTTTCTAAGTTCATCATGTGTTTTAGATATTGACCCTTAATGGATCTATGATTGATTAAAAAAAATCTTTTTCTATTCTGCAGCTGGCTGCTTTGTCTGACTAATGATGTCCTTTGCTATGCAGATCTCATAGTTTCATGAGGTCTCATTTATTAATTGTTGATCTTGGCACCTGTACTAACAGTGTTCTGTTCAGAAAATCTTTTCCTTTGTCGTTGGATTAAAGATTGTTCCTCATTTTCTATCAGATTGGGGGTATCTGACCTTATGCTGAGGTCCTTGATATATTTGGAGTTTTGCATTGGGTGATAAATATGGAATTATTTACATTCTTCTATATGTAGCCATCCAGTGTGATCAGCTCCATGTTGTGAAGATACATTTTTCCATTTTTGTCAAAACCAAGTGTTCATAGGTGTGTAAATTTATGTCTTGCTATTTAATTTCATTCCATTAGTCAATGAGTCTGCCTTTATTCCAATACCATTCTGTTATTAATATATCTCTGTAATACAATTTGATATCAGAGATATTGATACCTACAACAGTTACTTTATCATTCAAGATTGATTTAGCTATCGTGGATTTCCTGTGTTTCCATATGAATCTGAAAATTGTTCTTTTAATTTCTATTTTTGGATATTTCCTAATTTTTTAGTTTCCAGTTTTCTCTGTTTAAATTTTCATTGACAATTTTATTTCTGCTTTCGTATTTTGAACTTTTTCATTTTCAGCTTATTGTTTTGAAGTGCTTCATTAAAGGATTTATTCATACTTCCTTTAAGTTATTTGAATATATCCATAATTGTTATTTTGAAGTACTGGCTTATGCTGAGCTACATCGCATTTCCCAGGGCCTATGTAGGGTTACTGGGTTCTGGTGCAGACATGTTGCCTTGACTGTTAGTGTTTGTGTTTTTGCACTGGTGCCTAGGCATTTGAGGTTAAGTTGCTTGAGGGTTTTCTAGATGCTGATATATGGCTTTGTCTTTGTTGGATGGGTGTTCTCCTTCTTGGTTTTGTTGACATCTCTGGGTCTTGTGATGTATGATAGCTGTGATTTGTTAGGTAAACAGTCCTTCTGCAGCCTGGGTTGGTGGTAGAAAAAAATAGAGTTGGAGTAGGAGAAAAGGTTAGGAAAAGGTTTAGGAAAGAACTAAGGGGATGGGATCCTAGCCAGACCAAGATGTGTTGTCCCCAACATTTGATGGTATCGTGGGAAAAGGGAATATTACAAATAGTTTGAGAAAGGCAAAGGTTGAGCTATAAAGACAGAGAAGAATATGCTAAAGGGAACTCGGGTATTCTGAGCCAAGAGTCTTCAAGTAATAGAGTTGAGGTGGGAGAAGGGTCTTCCAAAAGCAGGTTCTTATCAGACTGAAGGTGAAAATGGAGAAATTGTAATGAAAGACAGAGAGGACAGGGTGGATCACCTACCTGAGTCACTGACTGGTATGGCCATGGTGAAGGGTGAGGGATGTCTTATGTAGAAAGTCTTTCTAGGTATCTGTGCTTATTTCCTGCTTCTGAAAAAAGAGCATGTGTAATTCCTATCCTCCTAATGATCCAGGTATTCACCAGAATGGGAAAACAAAGTTGGATTATTTGTAATAATAAACAATATTAACTGGTGGAATGCTCCTTCCATTTCCTTGTTATTTTAATCTGTTCTTTATTTATTGAAAACCACCTGTCATGTAACAGAGTCAGTGAAAAAGTTTTCTCTTTCATCTTCCTCCTGACATTTATCCAGAAGTCATACAGCAAAAAAAGTCTTTACAAGCAGACACTCTTCTCCATTCCAGGTCTCAGAACTGCGGGAGTCACGGGCTATGCCCTCTGCTTCTCCAAATGCCTTTCTCAGTGCTGTTTGTTTGGATTTCCTTTTTTATTTTTTGGCATCTGAATTTATTTCACAGACGAAGCAAAATGTTCTGGCAAGATTCACTGGAGGCATTCTGACACATTCACAGCTAATTTTGTTACAGAGGAAATTCCCAAAACCTCACTCAGAAGTGTAAACTCTACCTATTGAGTGGCTGACAATATAAAGTGAATGTCTGATATTTTTAAGTAAAACTTTAATAGGAATACTGACTTTCCACAATAAAAGCAATGTTTTAGGAAGAATAGATGAAAAAATGAGCCTGATTCATTTTTCCAGACAGAAAACTTCATAAGAAACAGAAATTTGTATTTTTGTAAGATAGTCAAAGAGATGCTATCTCACAAAATGCTGCCTGGATGTGAATGTAATCCAGTGTTAGATAGAGTGCTGTGACAGTGTTGTATGACCTCAAAGGGGAAGACTCCATCAGGAACAGTGAAGCAGCTTGGTCTAAAAATACCTCCCAATGTTTGGGAGACAGAAACAAAATAGATAATTCAATTATTGGGAAGTTCTTGCCAGCTAAAATGTCTTAATAATTGTGCTAGGAACATAAGGGCACACAGAAAATACTAATTAATGACACAGTGGATGTGCCCTAACCTATATGCTTAGTCCTATGGGTAAAAGTGGAGATGGACAAAAGATTTACAAATAACTGTCTAGGCAAAAATGACAAGGCGACTGGAAACAAAAAGTCAAAGTGATTAGAGGCTGTGAGATTTGGACAGTGTAAGGTACAGAATGTAGGGACTGTTTAGAGGAAGGAGCAACACAGACAGAATGGCTCCAGGAAGAAAGAGGTTAGTGGAGAGCATCTAATTGTTATGGAAATGAGGGGGTGGCAATTACAGAAAGCATAAGAGGGAGCAACACAATAGTAATGGTAACAGTAAAGCTGATATCTCCAAGTTCATAATCGAGTACTTAGGAGCTAATCACTAAGAACACTGCCTTATATGCAGTATCTAATTCAAACCTCCAATCACCTTCAGACAGAAGCATCGTGTTTAATAGGAAAAGAAATTGCATTTAGGGAAGTTTAAAGACTTTGTTCACAGATTAAAATTCAAATTAAAACATTATGTCTTTAAGCCTATTCTTTTGCAAAACAAGAAGCTGCCCAGTACTGGGCCCATGACCATATATCTCAGTGGAGCCTACCTGGTCTCACCTCCTCCAGCTCATTTCCCAGACATCATCAGGATAGCCTTAATGGGAAAGATTTTTACTTCCTTCTTGGGTCAGAGTAACGTATTTCTTTCTTTTTTTTATTTTTTTCATATTCTTTTTTTTATTCGAAAATTTACATTTCCTCCCCTTCTCCCAGTCCCCTCCTGCTCCCCCACTACCCCTCCTCCCTCCCACTGCTTTTTTAAGAAAGGGCAGCATACCCTGCCCTGTGGGAAGTCCAAGGCCCTTCCCCCTCCATCCCAGCCTAGGAAGGTGTGCATACATCCAAATAGACTAGGTTCCCAAAAAAAGCCAATACATGCAGAGAAGATAGGTCCCAGTGCCATTATGAATGGTTTCTCAGTCCGCCCCCATTGGCAGCCTCATTCAGAGAGTCCCTTTGATCATATGCTCATTCAGTCCTGGTCGACCTGGATTTAGTGAGCTCACATTAGATCAGGCACACTGTCTCAGTTGGTGGGCCAGCCCCTTGTGGTCCTGACTTCCTTGCTCATCTTCTCCC
>JAQHUG010000209.1:1680672-1701684 GCA_028555095.1 Dicrostonyx torquatus
TTAAAGACCTGAATTTAAAGAAACAAACTGTATAACCTTAAACAAAGAAATCCTATTTCTAGCTTAAAGATTGTTTTGAAATTTTAAAGTATTATCATAAAAGCTGAAAATATATTCAGTATGAAATATGTCCTGTCTGGATTTAGTAAGAGCAGTCTTTTCTCTGTCATTATCTCTCTAATCACTGCCTCTATCCATCCTCTTCTTCTTTTCCTTTCCCAATTTTCTTTTTCTTTCCCTTTCTCTTTCCTGCTCACAGATACACAGACACACACACACACACACACACACACACACATACACACACACACACACGATAAAATATAACCAAAGAAACAGAAGATTCAGCATCTTCAAGTAGACTCCTGCGCTGTATTTGAATCCTGGCTCTGTTTCTCTTGGCTGTGTCACACTGCCCATTTACTCTCCTTACCCATCTCATCAGGAACATGGGTGAAATAGTTTAATTAGTGTAAGACATTCCAGTGTGGATATTATATGTAACTTGCTTGACATTATACATTTTTCATGCAGAAAAGACTATCACAAATACTAGGTTTTATGTATTTACTAGACTTCAAAACATGCTGTTTATGTAAAACACAATTATGTCATAAAAGCATTCAAGCCTTGTCACAGAAGGAGACCGACAAACAAATAAATTTGTCACACTAATTTGCCCCTACTTTGATGAAATAGCTCTATTTTCCCTCATGAAGCCTCCATACACAAAAACGCTTTAGTAATAAAACCTTCACCTTCACTTTGCTAGTGATGTTTTCTATTGATAATTTGCCATGTGTAACTTAAATCAGTTCTCCTTAAACACTGAATTTCAATATTAAGAAATCACAAGTTAAGAAAAATTGTTTGGTATCTGACTTTGGATGAATGGCTCTTGTGTTCCTTCAGTTTTATTTCTACTTAACAATATTCAGCATTCTTTCTTATGTCTCTCTTCTCTCCCAATAACCAAGGTCTCTTCAGGATCTGTCCAAGCAAACAGATATCCCATATGGCACAGTCTTGGACTCTGCAGTCTATCAGCATGTCCGCATGAAGGGGCTGAATCCTTTTGAGAGGGACAGCATGTATTCCCAGATGTGGAGAATGATTAACCGAAGCAACGGGTCAGAGAACAATGTTCTGGAGTCTCAAGCAGGCATTCAGAAGGTACCCTGCCTTTCATGAATAGTCTTCACCAGGTTGTTGTCAACACAGTCATGGCTGAATTGACATTTATTTGCTTCTCTTTTATTGAAATTATGACATTGAATTTTCAGTTAAATAAATTATATTTATATTGTTTTAAGGAAGGTCTCAGGGCAGATCAATATTCTCCGACATCCCCTGTGATATCTCATCAATAACTTTCCCCTTGAAATCCAAAGCTAAAAACTGATGATATTATATTGTTCAGAAAAGGATTAAGGACTTATAAACATAATGACTAAATACGTTTTCCCAAACCCCATTCCAAATACCATTCATGTTATCCAATTCATTTAAATGACTCAATGTGTTTTCTATACAGCATTTGTTCTGAAGACTAAAACTTGAACTTTACCTGTGATTGTCTAATGTTATTTGGAAGAAAAATTTAATCTTGTTAACAAATACAGTCCCTGCAAATAACTGTTTCCGTTTTCCAAAGTGAAAATCTTTATCTGCTTATTTTTCTATAACCAGCATTTAGAAGGCTTATTTAAAATATTTAAAATTTAAAAATATTTAAAAGGCTTAGAAAAGCTTTTGCACATTTGTTTAAAAAAAACATTAAAAGCTATTTTTCATTCTGGATGTAGTTTATTTAGAAACAATTCAGCAGCCTTCATAAAAGAACTGGGTAGTTTTTTGGTTAAAATTATGACTAATGGCTAGCTGTAGTTGGCATTCATTGGGTGATCATGGAATGAACAAATGAACAGACAACAGAATGGATAGCAATAGTACCAACAGTCCTCTTCGCTTTTTCTCTATGACCTTTTATAGTAGACTAGGTCTGACTCTGAGTTTCCTGCTCAGCAGACAAATGCTAAAGGAGGGTTTTATTACTTTAGTTCCTTCTGCTTCAGGTTCCAATAGGGCTTTTACCCTCCAGGATCAATGCAAATCATCTTTGTCATCGCCACATTGCCATCATTGTCTTGTTTACAAATATTGACAATGCTTACAAGAAAGTGAAAATTCTTAGCATGTTAACAGTAGCCTCTAAGGAAGAAATGCATGATTATTGAAGGAGGGCCCACTTGTTCATCCCGGCTGCCCAGCCAGCTTAGCCCCGAAATAACCACACAGAAATGTATTAATTAAAACACTGCTTGGCCCATTAGCTCTAGCTTCTTATTGGCTAACTCATATAAATTTAACCCATTTCTATTAATCAGTATATCACCATGTGGCAGTGGCTTACCGGGTAAAATTTTCAGTGTCTGTCTCTGGTGGCTCCATGGCGTTCCTCTCTGACTCCATCCTTCTTTCCCCAAGCATTCAGTTCTATCTTCCCTGCCTAACTAAGTTCTGCCCTATCAACAGGCCAGGGTGGTTTCTTTATTCATTAACCAATGAAAGCTGCACATGGACAGAAGAACCTCCCACACCATATGATCTTGCTCTATCCAGTGAATCCTCTGATGTCTTTGACCTTGTTATATAAATCCAGTTTCTAAAGGCCAAAGTACTGGTTGGAAATAGGACTTTCTCGTCTTTCTCAAAATGCTCCTGGAAGACTAGCATGGCATCATCAGAATAGGAACCTAGAAGTATAGAGTGAACCAGCATATAGGTAGGCATGTGTATTGAGGGAAGGAAGAAAGGGCAGATGTTTTCAGTTTATCATGTAGGTACTTACAGAATGTAAGTAAATTAGAGCCTCTAATTAAATCTTTTCAATTAGAAAGGTTTGAAGAAATAATTTTCCTTCACATTATCAACCACCAGGCCTGGAGGAGTACTTTCATTCCAGAGCGTGTGTTCAGAGTAGATGAGGCCCTCACTCAACCACCCACTGCAGAAAAACTGAAATACTATTTTTGAGTATCAATATAAATAGAAATTCTTATTTTGTACTTGTATTACAGTTCAGTAGGGAAAGCTGCCCAAAGATAGCTCATTTTCGTTCATCAAACATATATAATCTCAATAAAGAATTTTAAAACAAACGTACATATTCACTCATGCAGCAGTGTATCCTTTTCCAAATATTTGCAAATACTAGCTGTGTACCAGGCCCCTAGATATGAAGTAGAGATTTGTTCAGCTTTAGAGAAAAGGTCACTGGGCTCATGAGCTAGAATCTGGTGAAGAAGACGAGAGGGATAGAAGACATGGTTTAAATGCTGATAGATGCCATGAGACTTTTAATAGGGTGTTAAGGTGAAAGTTGCAGAGACGGTCTACGGTGCACATTTTTTTCTCAGTGTCTCACTTTATTCACTCATTGACAAAAATAATCCCAGTTGAAGAAAGAAGCACGAGCCGAGAAGCCCTCACATCCTGGATTTAAGTGTAGTTCGATTTTTAAAATAAATTCTGAAATTGGAGCATGTATTTTAGAATCCGGCTGGGCTTTGAAAGTTTCATCGTGATGATAAGAATTCCTAGCTCATACAGGTTTTGTAGACACTAAATCAAGCCACACACGTTGATTTTCTTCTATAAACCCAGCACTTGGGAGGCTGAAGCAAGAGAATTGTAAGTTCTAGATCAGCCTACGGCATGTGGCAAGTTCCCATGCCAAAAACCTAAAAATATATAAGTAATAAAGATGAAATAACATTATATAGGTAAAGTTTCAATAAATAATATGAGCAGAAGCAGAACCTATCTTTTAAGGTAGCTTGAGAGATTAACAAGAGAAAGGACTTTTGAAGAATTTGTATCTATGATACTATGAAACTGTATCATTTACTATTTCCTTCTTTAATATATAATTGTAGTGTGATAAAGAAAAAGAAATTGCAGTATGAGAAGTAGAAATTTCTATTTCCTCAGAGTTGACAGATCGGGACAGGCAGTCAGTTGAGGCGAATAAGTCCAGCCCTGAGATGTGTCTTCTGCCTTTGACGGAAGGGTAGCAAACCCTGACCCAGTGAATATGCAAGCCTGTGTAAAAACGTGTTTGTAGATTTTGTTCAGCAAATTGGAAGCAGCTGAAAATTGACTGGTCACAGGATAGACAGCAATAATAAGTGCATTTGGGTTCCGTTTGTAAGGTTTGAGACAAGCTTTAGTAAAAAGCAAAATCAGCAATGGAACAATAACCTCCTCATCTGTCGAAGCTCACTGAAGATTCGGAAATCCAAGCCTATAAGACACGAAGCCTGACCGTGGGTTCTGTGCGCAGAAACTGATCTTACACAGCTCACATAGCTGCTTCCTGTTCTCTATCGCTGATTTCTAATTTGTGGATGCAGGAAAAAGAAAAAAGTGAAAAAAGTTCTTCAGCTGTATCTTTAACAGAAATCCATATCTGTAGTAACAGCTCCACAGAGAAGCCCACATCGCTGGGAAGAACAGGCTCCGAGGTGGGCAATGCGTGAACTTTCCTAGGCTATTTAGGGAATAAGACCTGGTGAAATAAGCCTACAGGATCTGTACCAGAGTTTCAACAAGAGCAGAGAGTTAGTAAGTCAAAAGCTAAAGTGTAGAAAACCACACAGTGTCTTACTCCTTAAAGCATGGTCCTCTGGGACAACAGCAAGAACTCCACCTGAGAGCTGATGAAAAACCCCAACTCTCAGCCCCACCCGAGGCTTCTGAAGGTGGACCTTAGACTTACAAAATGTGAGAATAATTCTTGTGCATCATAGAGTTTACATCATTCAAATGCAGGATCATCTAGAACAATCTGATTTGGCTTTCACATGTGAGGGATAAAAAGCTCAAGAGGGTTTTGAACAGAAATGTAATCTGACTGAAGTCACATTTTAGCAAAGGCATCTTGGTTAAAAAAAAAAAAGCCTAATGTGGCATGTGGAAGCTGGATGTAAGTAATGAACCCACACTTGGAACTTGGCAATGTTCTAAAATAATACCACAGCAAGTTCATCCCTATTGAAACACAATACAGACTACAACACAACACTGAGCAGTCTTTGGCATCTTTGGCATCTATCAGATTATTTGGGTGGGTGGAGAAGGGAGGTGAGATTGGTAATTCCCAAAAGTTCATAGAGAAACTGCCAGGGTCTCTACTTCTATTAGATGTGCTAGCAGGAGAGTTCCTTTATAACAACTTTTATCTACATGAATAAACAATAGCCTAGGTCTTTGTCTTAGTGTAGAGATTTGGGAGAAAAGGAATAGGAGTGGTAGTTCTGGAAAATGGAAGAAACTTTAGGTCAATGGACTTCCTAGATCAGACGAAGAGTCCTCTGCAATGGTGGTCACAACTATTAATGTAATGCATCAGCATAATTAGATTCTCTGTCCAGTTCAGCTGCCTGAGTATAAACAGAGTGGGCATGGGAAATTTCTCCAGCTCTTGTGATACATAAGTATCACAGAAAACAATAAGGGCAATGGAGTTGATTTTTGCACAAACTAATGGTTTTTATTATTGTTTTCATGGACTCTAATCTGCATATGAATGTGATAAGAAAGGAAAACTGAGGACACCAAAAGAATGGTAGGAACAATCAGTTATAGGTCAGAGTGGGACTTGGGAGACAATGGGATCTGTGAGCTCAAATAATAGAGTTAAAATAGTATGAGGTTGGTTCTGAGAGGACACATTTGAACTTGAGATTATAAGAATGCTGCTGTTTTTAAAGATGACAGGGTGGGGGAGTGCTTGCCTGAAATAAAAGGAAATGTGCTCTTGGCAACGAGGAAGTCAGGAGACTGGGAAATCAGTTACTGAAAAAGGTTGTCATTCTCCAAAAATATACAGAGAGCTAGATATAGAAGAGTGACTGGAAACCACGTGATAAAACCAAGTAGAGCTGATGAGAAGCAGGTATTAGAGTCTGGTAACAGGAGCTCGAAGACTAGAGGATGTCAGTGACAGGCATCCAGAAGTGTTGGAATGATGAAAAGTTTGTCTGCTCCTGATCCAGCCTGATGGTCTGAACTCTCCAGCTAAGGAAAGTAGCACCAAATGAGACGAGAATAAAAACCATGGTGCCCCAGAGGAGAAGTAGGTCCTAGTGAGCAAAAGAAGGTAGAAGAATTCTTCAAACAGGAAATGCGGGGTATAGGTCAGGGAGCCATCCATTTTGGTTTGCCTAAGATGATCTCATTCTCCCAACACTTTCAGCACTGTTTACCTTTCTCTCTTAGGAATGTCTACATGATAGTTAATTGTACAATCTCCCTAAACACAAGGACTGTACTGATGATGGAACTCCTGAGAGCACAGTAGAAGTATCTGGAGAGCTATCTAAAATCAGCGGATATGTATACCCATATCGATAATATATAAGTAAGGTTCACCAAACATAACTTTGACTCTAGACAAGGAGTGACGAGCTATTGAGCCAAGAGTGCCAGAGGGGTGTGCATGCTCCCAGGGGCATATGGAGATGTGGATACCTCTGACCACAGAGACATCAGGGTAAGGGCCTGGCCAGCTTTGGTTTATAAGCAGCCAACACTAGTGTGCCTTGCTACCTCAGATTGGACAGGGGTGACGAGGATGGTGGGTGGCTAATACATGCCAAACTTTAAGAGAAAACATACAGACCAAGTTGTACAAAGGGTGAAAAAGTCCTGAGTACAACACAAATATCAACCACGGTACAGTTGTATTTACTCTTAATCCTGATTATAGATACCTCTAATCCATAATAGCCATATTCTCTTTTCCAGTTGGTCCACTTTGCCTCCCCTTACAGTGCTGTAATATCATTTGGCACTGAGTAGAAATGTCAAAGTAGAGTAAATATAATCAATCTAAAGCTGAAAGATAGATCAAATGCATTTCAGTGAACAGCATAACTGACTGGGTGTCTAACTTTAAAATCTGGCTTAGGCCTTTATTACAAAAATGAATCATCATGGGAACTTTGGGGGATGGTTGAAGGTGGGAGGGGAGAGGCAAGGAGGGGAGCAGAGAAAAATGTAGAGCTCAACAAAAATCAATAAAAAAATCAGAGTAAAAAATAAAAAATAAAAAAAGTGAATCAAGGTGAACACTACTTGGAGAAAAAAAAACTAAACAGCTCTAGGCTATGAGAAACCAAATATTGGGCCGTCATAATGCTGGGCTTAAAGCTGCCACCATACTAGAACCATTTACCCTCTTGTCAAAAGATTGCATTAAACAATACAATTCACTTTCTGTCTCTCCAGAAATCAGAGTTCCTCTATAGGAGTTATCACACAAAGAAAGAGAAGAACCTCACACCAAAGGGAGAGAGAGTCTGAGTCCATTTCTCATTCTGCGGAGGTGGAGTCCATCCCTTGTGTTTGATGGGTGTTGCAAATCTCTATTTTTAAAAAACTTATTTTAATTATAACCCTTGTGGATTTTTTTGAATAAAAATCATTGTTGGTTTTATATCTAGTCCACAGGAGAAGAAAAAATCTAGAGTTAGAAAATTCTTAAGTATTCACTAGCATTTTAACTGGCGTTTCGGTATGTCAGATTCTGGAGAACACAAAACATGCCACAGTTACATTCTCATCTTGATGCTCAGAAAAAAAAAATGTGGAGTGTGGAATGGATCTTGATCAAAATAATGAGGTTTCCTATGGGTGTAAAGATGACACAACTTGTCAGAATATATGGTCTTAAGGTTGCTTTTTTTTCATACACGGAAATTGGATTTTGCAGCCAGGATGTAAGCCTTATCTAAAGTTCTTATCACTTTCAGTTCCACAGCGTCTAGTCTCTCACTTCTTGCAACAATGTTGGTTTCCTCATGGGAGGCCCGTGGTTAGTGCTGGTCTAACACATGCACCTGTGAACTCAAGCAGAAAACTTTCCCCCGGAAGCTTTCACTTCTGAGTTCGTCAGGCGTTCACTGTGCTCAGAGCTTCCTAGACAGTAAGAACTTTCAACAGTGTTTGCCCTTTGCTCAGTTCTTTCTTAAAACTTCCGCAAACTGGAAAATGCCACGTGCCTCTAAAAATTCTGTTGGAAAATTTAAATTTACAATCCCGCTAGAATTCTAAAACCAATTCACTTTGCTCACCTCCGTTTACCCCTAGGGTCAGCCTCCACGGACAGTGGGGCACACAGCTTTCTCACTTTCTTGTCCATTAATCAGAAAGTAGATACAAATAAGTGCACATATGCATCAAGGATTTTAGCTTGAGTCATACTTTTCCTTATATTTATGTGTGTGTGTGATCGTGGAAAGTACATGCCATCTGCCACCATTCTTGTATGAAAATCAGAGGACATTTGCTGGAGTTGCTTCTCTCCCCTCATTGTGTAGGTCCTGAGGAGTGAACTCAGGTCGCCAGGCTTGGCATTGAGCACTTTTAACTGTAGAGCCATCTTGCTGGTCCCTGGTTCACATTTTGATTATTTTGGATAACAAGGCACCTTGTGCCTTGATCTTTTTAAGTTACTACATCAAAAACACTTTTCAGGTTAGAGTATATGACCTGTACACCATTGCAATACTTTCCAAACATCCCCTTAACTTGTTAAATGCATTGAAGTTTACTCTATCCTGAAAACAGTAATATGTTTTTGTGTAATTGTTAGTTTTCTTCTAGATGCGGTCCTAAAATTGACACTGTAAGTTGGAGCACACTCACATTTGCATATTTACAGCTATGTAATATGGTCTCTACAGACATACCAGTCCCTACTGTGGATAATTACTAGTACCTCATTTTTCTCACTTCCTGCCCAAAATTTAGAATTAAGGACATAACAGTTATTCTGTTTTTCATTTGCTCAAAATGATGACTGAATAGTATTTCACCTCAATCTTCTATTTTCTGATTGTTTTAGTGAAACTGAACATTTTAAAGGTATATTTTGCACATGTATAGATGGGCAAATTTTTACTTTGTCCATTTCTATTACAGTTTTATAAATGTAATGTGGTTTTTTTTTGTGTGTGTTACTGTAGATTGAACCCAAGGGCTCCCATTATGTGACAAACTCTCCCACTGAGCTGTGTCTCTGGCCCTCTCCTTTAATATTTAAAAAAGGTCTGGCTTGGAAACACTCTATAACCCAGGCAAATCTGGAACTTGAAATCCTGCCCCAGCATCCTGGCTAACCAGGGTTCCACCTTGTGGCACCTGGCCCAGCTCTTTTTTTACATGAATAATACAGAAATCTTTTGTCTTTGATAGTCTTCTTTTCATCCTGAATGTTTTCATCTTCCTGCCCAGTCCCACATCTGCATCTCTGCTGCCAGGCAGCAACGGCAGAAAAGGACGTTTGGTCACGTTCCACTATAAATGCACATGCCTCAGTGTGCACTTCAGCTCACACTTCTTTTGGCAGCCAATATTTTCACAGGATGGCATTTACTTTGCAAAGAACAGAAAAAAAATAAGTGGTTCTGTAAATATGTCTTCAAGCCATTCACTCTTTGTGCCTCTATCCCAGAGACTGCAAAGAAACAAGGAGGTAAAAACATGATATATGGTGAGAAGCCTCAACATTTTGAAATAATTCTCTGTGAGTATTTTCTAATGCAGATGTCAGACTGCCCTGCTTGTTTGCTTGTTGCCCCTGTAAGACGTGCTTTTAACATGCACTTTGCATTTTTAATATCTGCTCCGTTGGTGGTAGTCAGAACTCTGTATAGACATCATTTGTGCCCTGAAGGCCCCAGCACCTAGATGTCCCATCAAATCCATAGCAAGTTCTTTCCTCCCTTCATCTCCTCCTGCTCCCTCCCACTTCATCTAATTTATGAGTTCTTTATTGTACTGCAATTTTCTTCTCAACTGCTCAATTGAGTTCTCCAGATGAAGCACAAAGGCCATGATCACCAGCCTATATTTCTGTTCTTACATCTCCAAATTCATTGTCGTTTGGGGCACTAAAACTTCTGATTTCAAATCCTCCTCACTCATAAATATCTGTAAATATTATTTTCCTTATTTTGAACCAGTCTATCTTACAAAATCCTTTATAGCTCTGCAGTATGACACCAGCTCAGCCTGAGAAATAAGTAACTAAAGAGTGAGTGCTTCAATAATATTTGGGACAACAAATATGTTACAATATAAAATCATTCTTACTCTTAGTAGAAAATAAAATCCTCCATTATACCTAGTTATAAATTCCAGGGTCTCTAAATGCAAAATATATTTTCAATATCTCAGCAACTAAGATAGATATTCACTTTTGAAGTCAAAATGAATTTGCAATATAATTTGATCACTTAATATTAATATTTTAATAACATTTAGCATAAATTTTTAAACCATATTACTTTTTATATTTAAGATGTGTGTGCATGTCATGTTGACATGTTGAGGTCTGAGTGTGTATATGTCTGTGTATGTGTATTGTGTATGTGTGTGTATATGTGTGTATGTCTGTGTGTGTGTGTGTGTATGTGTGTGTGTGTGTGTGCTGTGTTGCTATGATGGAGGTTAGGACAACTTGCCATATGCAGTTCTGTCTTTCTGCTGTGTGGGACCTGGAGATTCATCTCCATTCTTCATACCATCTTGTTGATCCCATACATTTTATCAAAAGGTTTTATTTATTTTTTTAAACTGGGCTAAATTACAAGTGACATAAAATTGTAACATCTTCAGTATTTTAAGTGTGCAGTTAAAGGATAGTGAATAGATTCACGTTGTTATACAACAACCACACTTCATCTGAGCTCTGTCTTATAAAACGGAAACTGGTTTTTACTAAGTAATGCCCCCATTATTCCTGCCCCCAGTCCACTATCATTTGCCGTTTTACTTTTCATCTCTATAAATTTGATCATTCTAAATATCACATATAAATGGTCCCATATAGTATCTGTCTTTTGTGGCTGACTTATATTACTTGACAAAGTATCCTGACAGTTCACCCATGCCACTACATGTCTTCCTGGGAAGACATAAACAATGTCTATTCACCCCAGAAAAAAGAGCAAAGGCAAGCCAAAATACATTTCTACCCAAGTTCAATATGGCAAACCAACTAGTTTATTGGGCTTCCTAACAGAGCATATGTAGAGGGTTACTTAGGCGACTCATGAACAGCTGTATCACTGAAAGGTCCCAGCACATCAAGACTGATGCTCTTGTGGAGGTTACAACATAGAGTCCACGTTCAGCTGACTTTCCATGCCTGTACACACTAGCATGTCCCAAGATCACTGGGAGACAGAAGGGAACAATGGTGAAATCCCAGTTGAAGATTCCATGGCCCTTTTCTCCCTCCTGCCAGGGACTATTATTATTACCATTACCATAGCCATCTCTGTTTCATTTTGTTCAATTAGTTGCCATGGTTATATGAAAAAGTTGAAAAAGTAAAAGCTATCATTACCCCATGATGGTGATGGGAAAACATCATGCTGGAATGCGTGTATCACATTTAGCTTGTATTCTCACTGTCAGTGACCTCTTGGAAACATTTATCTCTTGGGAAGTGCGACTAATGCTTCCATTATCACAAGTATATGATTATCTATTAGAATCTTCCCTTTTAATTCTTATGGACTTATATTAAAAGTAGAATTGCTGTATTATATGATTATTCTCTTCTCAAATCATCTTTTTAAAGAAAACTATACTGTTTCCCTTAGTGTCATCTTTGGGATCAAAGCATCTGTTTCTACAAATACAGAACAGGATTCTAATTTCTCTTGCCTCTTGCCATTATCTGCCATCACTATACATTAATCTATTATCTATCTGTCAATTACATATCTATCACACACATACACACACACATATATATATAAAACAATCATCCATATGCCTATCTATCTATGACCTATATATGTTTGTTTTATTAAGAGCAGACATTTTATTGTTGAGAAGGTAGAAATATATAAAACTGTAATCAATTTTAATATGCATTTTAGTAAGTTCTATGCTGTCTAACAAACTTGAATATTATTATATTTCAAATCTATATCAGTAGAAAATTAAGTTGAGCTGGCTTATCCTATAAAGTCCTAAAACATAAGCTTCAGTCTCTCCCACAAAATAGTTTGCCCATTAGTAATTTTCTAAGCCAGAAAAGGCTGGTAATCGATTAAATCTATCAAGAGAAACAAATCAGAATGTGGAGTGAGGCTTGGGCAGTTTAACAAATGAAAATCAAAATTGGTAATATTGTGTGAGGGCAATCTTGCCAATTTAATTGTACTGAGAATTGTATAGAAGATTCGAATGGCATTCTTCAGAGTTTATCTGTCAGGGCATTTCCAAAGAGGATTACCTGAGGGAGCAAGAGATGCCCTGAATAAGGACATAGGCTGGGGACCCCGACTCAGCAGATGGGGATAAGAAGATGGCTAGCACAGGAGTTCTCTGCCTCCTGACTGCCATGATTTGAACATTTCTGCTCCCACACACTTCAACCTTGACACACTTCACGCTCATCTTCAGCACAGAAATACAGAACCACACTTCCAGGGATGGACACTCCTGATACTGAGAGCCAGATGAACTGAGTCACCCATGCTGCCATGAGCACCATCTAGCTAGTTTACTAGCTTTTGGGGGCATTAATGATCATCCCATGTTGTAAGATGGTGCCCTTCACAGTGTGAGCTTCAGACTAGTTGCAGTGTGTATGAGTGTGTGTGTGCATATATGTATATGAAATAGATATGTGTGCATATTATATGTACAAGTGATACAATATACAATAGTACTGCATGATATAAACATTCACATGGTTGAATTTTTCAGTACCAAGGCACAAATCCTGCCCTATCTTTGTTCTTTATTTTCAATTCATCAGCTCGTTGAGGTTAAGTGAGGGATACATCAGATGGCAAATGTTTCCGCACTATGGTACTGGCATCTGTTTTGTCAGGAGAAAACATCACTTATCCACTTGCTCTGCTTCTCCACCTGATGCCCTGCCAGGCCCCACCAGGCTGATGTCTGACACTGAGCTCATTATCTTTCTCGCCAAGTTGATGCTTATCTGCCCATATTTCTTATTTCGGTTCAAAAACACCAATGCCCTGCCTGCTTTACACACTGGAAATTGAAGAGTAATTTTTATTGTCTGCATTTTTCTTACAAAGTGAATTAATTGCCTTACCTCTCAAAGCTGCCTGTGTAGCCTCTCTTCTATTAATTCTCACCTTTCCCTTTTCACTCACAGTTTAGCAATTCATGTCCTTATTACTCCCCATGACTGCAGAAACAACTAACGCTACCTTTCCCCTCCGGTGCATCAATCTTCCCTCACCATAGTACCAAGAGTGATCCATCTTACTGCAAAGGTGTTGAAATGACCCACTGTAGCTCAGATTGTTTGCACTGACATTTAGAGGTCTCTATGGCCTGCCATTACTCAATCCTTTACTATGAGTTTGCTCCTTCATTATTTTCACTCAAAGAATGCCAATAGCCTGTCCAGTGGGATCGATCTGATGCCTTCCTTTTCCTTTCACGTGCTTCTATTTGGCCAAAGCCCAATACTTTCTCTTACACCCCTCCACATTCTTTCCCAGGCACTGCCCACTTCTTTTCAGCCATCAGTGCATTCCACTACCTTCCTTTTCTATTTATAGGTTGATTGTGTTCAAGGTCTGTATCAGTAGTCACTGAAAAGTATTGCCTGTTTCCTTTCCGGAATATTGAGTTTTCCATGAACTCTTTAAACACATCCATCCTTGTATCTGATCTTATCTTACTGTTATGTTTTTCTGTATTTGTTGCTCCTGGTTGTGTTCTGCTTGGTTTGGGATTTATATGCACACACTCCCTATTGACTAGTTTCTCCCTAAGCTTCTAATAACTCATAAAAAATGTCAGTGTTCTATAGCTTCAATGAATTAAATTTTAAAACTGTTTTAAGCATAATTCTTAGTGTCTGTTTCAACATGAGTGACTCAAATTTATTAGAAATAAGTCAAGGACTATTTATGGGTTCAGATCCCTCAATTCTAATGCATGAACTGTTCTAAGATGTACCTCCTAAAGATGTGGTGTATTTATGCATGTCTCTCATAATGATGAAACCTAGTCACTATCTTTAAAATGTCACAGCATGTATGATGTTTTATAAACAGGCAAAACTCATTGATTTCTGCCTAAACTTAGTCTCATATGTGTATGTAGTTAAAATATGTGACTTTAAGAAATATTGAAATGAGAATTCTTTGGCACTTTTGCCTTCTGTATTCTAGGTAACAGTTCTAAGACTACAAGGACACACCTCAGTTCAAATTCTATTTTATATATATAAATATATATTATTTATATATTAATATTAAATATTAGAATGTATATATACATTCTAATCATCTAAATATATAACTAACATAATATTCAATATATAAAATATATACAATATAAACAGTTTACTTTTATATATGTGGTTAGAAGGATGATTAGTTTTAAATCTTGCTTCATGTTTTTTTCTAGAAACTGAGGAAAAGGCCTGAAGGACAGTCATAGGCCAAGACTACAGACAGGCAAGGTTAGCTCTTCCCTTAGGAGCTTACTTAGAAAACATCCAAAAGGACATAGTACTTTTGCTCTTTGCTTTGAACACTGGCAACTTAAGTTTTTAAAACTTGAAATTTTACTATGGAATTTTGCACTGATTGTGACATTTTAAAAAAAAGCTACAAGAAAACATCATCATCAACAACAACATCATCATTTTTATCACGTGTTTGTTTTCCTTGTTTTGAGACAGTGTCTCTCTATGTAGCCCTGGATGTCCCAGACCTCACTATGTAGACCAGGCTGGCCTGGAACTCATACAAATCTACCTGCCTTTGCCTTCAGAATTCTGTGATTAAAATTGTGGGCCACAATACTCATAAATATTAGTTATCTTTATAAGAGTATTTTGTGTCTTTTTTAAAATATTTTACACAATGTATAAACCTGAAAAGAACTATGAGCAAGGGCAGATGAAAAATATGAAATAAATAGCAAATGAAATAAGGAATGATTAAATACATCATCACAGACTTTAAAAAGCATCTTTACTTTATCAAAACACAAGCATGATGAACAATGCGGCCACCAGTGCAGCTTTCTGACTTATGCGTGGGTGCAGTGGGTGCATACGGTACACAAATGTATGTTGTCCCACAGACTGCAATTAATTCTGTTCCTTGACCTAGCTCAAGAATTCTGGGTCTACATTCTCTGTATCCAATTCTTTTCCTGATTTAGTTGCACACACTGTACCACCCTAAGAAGAATTTTCCAATTACCCTCAACGGTTTCCAAACTATACCTTCTTAAGTAAAACAACATATTTAATTTAGTGCACAGTGTTCTGGCTTTTGAGACCGGTGAACAAGAGTAAGCGCTGAACTAACTCCCCTGAGAAGTTGCCAGATCCATGCCCCTGAAGGGGGAACAGAATTTGTGACTAAACATAACAGAGGAAGCATAAACAAAAATGTGGAAAATTAAAATGAATTTTAAAATCATTATGTTTGGGGAGAGGACAGTGAGTGAATTCTGTTTCTATGTTTTTAACCTTTGAAGTGGAAGCTTAGTGCTGTGAATATGTAAATTTTATTTTTAAAGAAAATGGAAAGGTGTCATGGAAAGAATAGATTGCCACTAATTGCTCTCTGTAATTGCTTCCTGTTCCCAGAGCACAAAGCCAATGACATGCCCTAGTTGACTTACAACTTGTGCCTTAAGCTTGAATACATTGTTTGCTCAGTGATACATAAATGGTAGGTTGTTTTGATACTGGTCACACCAAAAATAGATTGAACTTAATATTTCATGTATTTGATTCTGAATATAAAAGATTTAGTCTGCAGAAGGTTGTGAATTGTGCCCAAGCTGTGAATTATATCCAAACTGTGAGGCACAAGATACCTTTATCAGGTTTTCAACTCAAAATGTTTCTCTCTTTCTGCTCCTACATCAAGGACACATAGCCATGAAGCCCCACAACACAGTTATTATGAGCACAGTAATGTAGGAGAACTCCTGAGAGCTCAGCACAATGTTTGTATATCATCTAGAAATACGCTGTTTGGAAAGCAGGAATCTTATCCAGAGCTCAAACAGAAGTTTCCACTCTGCATCTTCTCTGTCCCATTTCGTAGTTAGCTCACTCTTCTAATCTCCCAGTCTCGATGCCTTAAAATAATTCGTTTTTTTTTTTTTGTACTTTTCCTATTTCTATACACTTTCCTCCCAAGACCATGGAAGGAAGAGTTAAAATTATTCTAGACCTTTTCTTCCTCTTACACTGCATATCTAGTCTGTTGGTTCATTACAAGAGTTCCAAGTCCTCAGACCTCCTGAGCATTCCAAGACTGGCCCACCAGGGTCTGTTTCATGGGTTACAGTGCGGGTCTTCCGTCTGCTTTGCTGAGGCCACACTCCTTTCCCCTTGCTCCTTCTAATGTGAAATATCATGGAACTTACTCTTCTACCTGACACTACTTGTGGCTCCCCACTTTATTCAGGGTATGCATTATAAAATTTTCAACCTTGTCACTGTCTATCCGATTGGTTTCCTTCTAACTTGCCTTACTTGACTTTGTTGTGTCTTTTATATTTCTCCCAGTGTCTTTTCGCTGCCTGTATCTGTTTGTTTTTTCCTATATAAGTGTCTGATTTACTAATCACCATCTTTGAGGCCTGTGCCCATGTAATCTTGACACTAGGTTCTTTCATGAACATCTTTTTTTTGTAACCTCCTAAGATGTATTTTATTGTGTATAATAATTATACATGGAAATATGCTACCTAATGCTGTTTTCATGCCGATATATACTATACAATGACCATATTCCATTATAACCCCCCCTTTTTACTACTTCTCTCATTGGTCCCCTCATTCCCCTAGACCCTTTCACATCTACTTTCCTCTTAGCACCTTATTTTTAAAAGCAATACCTTTCATTCTTGATTTAACATTTCATATTTTCCTTGCTTGATTTTTCTTAGCAAATACCCCTGTTTATTGTAGCTTTGCTTATTTTCTTTGACTTGTTTCCTATACTAGACTGTAAGTTCTAAAGGGCATGAGCTTTACCTTTTTGCCTCATTGATATGTCTCAGATGTTTAACATAAAACCTAAAACAGAATATTCTAGAAACCTCTGGATCTGCAACATGAATTGCTGATTTGGGCAATGAATGCTCATGTGAATACCATGCCTCCATAAAAACAGAAACAGCACCCTAGAAAGTTGTAGGGTAGTGTTCACAGTCTTCTCCCAAACCCCATCCCTGCTCATTTTCATTTATCTCTCAGTGACCTCACCTAATTTAGATTCCAGGGAAAACATATTCTAACTTGAATGTCATTAGATTCTTCTTGCATATTCCAGAACCTTTCAAATCATTCCACTTTAGAACTTGAATGATTTTTCAGATCATCTATGTTTTTGTCTGTGTCAAAGTTTATCTATGTTTTTAGCAGATAGTGTTTTACTATATAATAGAGCATGTAATGTCTATTTATTCTTTTGCTGACAGTCTCATACATGTTTCCAGAATGGAGATACAATGAATAACACTAATGTGAGCACTGATATGCAAATAGATTTTTTGAGTTTGATTTTTATGTTTTAAACAGACATCCATGATGAACAATCATAATTTTTATAGTAACTGTTAACACAGCATTAGTCCTTTCAAATATATAATTCATAATCACGATTTATTTTAGAACATTTCATCATCCCCAATGGAAACACATTATTAATTGGTTAAATCTGCCTACTCTGCCTCACACCAAACCCCTAGCAACACCTATCTATTGCCTACGCTATTTTACAATCCATTCCTAACAAACTGGGAGGAGTCCTAGCCCTTATCCTATCTATCCTAGTGCTGGCTCTAATACCTTTCCTCCACACCTCTAAACAACGAGGACTAACATTCCACCCAATCACACAAACAGTATACTGAATTCCATACAATGACCATATTCCATTATGTCATTGTAGACTTGAATATTCTTTGCATTTCATGAAAGTTAAACCATACACTATGTGCATTTTATAATTGATATGTTTTATTTGGTCTTATGTTTTACTAGCTCACCCATATTGGATATACTTATACACTTTTTTCTAGTTGTCAGATCATATGTCATTATGTGAACTCTATCGTGAAAGAGAGGTTCAGACTGCATTCCATGTCAGCTACAGAGGAATGTTCATCTCAGTTTAATAATATCAACATTAAATCTAGAGAAGCTGCTCTTCCCACACTTCCTTTGGTTCTTATGAGATAAAAGTTGGCAACAAGGCAAATCAAAATGTCATTAGCAAATTACATTTGATTAAAAGGAATGGAAAAATATGTGTTTGAAGAATTAAAGCTACCCATTAATAAAGTACCTTGCTCATGTAACCTACATGTGGGACTGGGAGTGGCTACTAGCATCTGTTAACACATATGATGCATAATAACACCGTATCCTTTTGTTCTGCATACACTTGCTTTCTCCCTTCATGTCAGAATATGTTTATTCTTTAGTATGCTTATTTACTTTCTCTTATTCCTATCTTCATCATGCAGTTATTAAACAAACTTTTTTGTTAATTCCTACATCTGAAAAGTGAATCTATGAAAATAGTATTTTGCATCATAAAAACTGGAGAATTACCTACATTCTTATTTAAATGCTTTATTTATAGATGTTATATATATCTTAATATATGTATTTGTTTATTCATATAAATATTGTCCTTGTCTCAAATAACCTGACACCAAAGATCCTTGGAGAAATGGCTGATTTTCAGATAGGTGCAGAGAAAGTAGAAGATATGTCATGTCAAAAGCTGAAGAAGCTCTAAAATAACAAAGAAATCTGGTGTTATAAGTTGTGAAAGCCAAACTGTAATTGTGTTTCCACAGCAAAAACTCACAGAATTTGAGAAATATGAGTATATGTGAGACTTATGAGTCCATCTTGATACACAAGAACAACCAAAGAAATCATGGTGGCAGAGAAGCACATCCTCCTTAGAAGACAGTCCTCAGTGGGATGTGTAGATACTAACTCTCTACCAGCCCTAGCTGGCCCTGGCCCCCCGTGTGCTGGCAGTAAGGTCAGGTGGATGTCATTGCATCCTGACAGGATGTAGTTAAGAAGTGCATTCCTCCCCATGTCAAACTTTCTACTCCTCAGAATCTCTGTTTAGTATTAAATGAAAACATCTGACAAGACAAAATACCTGAGGATTATTTCTCAAAACTACCAAAACCATGAAAAACAATCAAATAAAGCCTGTCGCACTCCAGAGCAAGCTAATGACAAACAACCACTGCCTGTGATGTTACATACTGGAGAAAATCTTGGAACAGAAGAATAAAGACATCCATGCACAAAAAAGAAAGGTCTATATAAATCTGGAGTGTAATCAATGAGACTATAGCAGTGTTGACACCTAGGCTTTTATAACTGTTCCCTAAGGACACAGCATGGTAACCATGGAAGAAATGGGAACAGGAAACTATGTCTCCATCACAGCATTTTAAAGCTAGAATTACTTCAAAGTAAATACTTTATACAAAAGAAACAAAGATTAATTTCTGAATTCCACTTCTTTTAACATTAACTGTTGTTCTGGCCTTTTGGAAGACCAAAGTTTACTTTCTTTTCCTCCTCTACCTCATCATCCAAATGTATCCTTACTATACTATATCAATATATATTTGCATACACTGGTCATTCACTAAATAAACCGGAAATAATTATCTTCCATTTCTGTTCATGCTTCTTTTTTCTTTACTTAATTCTTATATAGTTGGTACTATTTATTCTATATATATAGTGTATATAGTCTACCTCTAACTTTGCGTGGTGGTCGAAGTTCTGTTCAGGATGCTCGACTGTGACCAATGTTCTATTTATTTCTACCTACATGGTAAAGCATTTCCCTTACAATTCCTTTGCCATTGTTCTCCATGCCTTCAGCCTGCCCCTCATTTCCTGTATCTTTTATTGTTCCTTCACAACTTTGAGAGAACATAGGATCCAATAAATTACTTATGAGATGCCAGTTGGAGATAGAATTTTGTGACCTGTGTATCTAAGTGTGTCTTTATCTCTCATACCCTTCAATATTTTAAATGGACTTTTATGTGGTATCTAAGATGTCAATGGGGAAATATGAAATACATTTCAAACCTTTTTGTCTGGCCTCTGGTGCCTTAGAATCTCTTCCAGTTCCTTAGAATCCCTTTGTGAACCCCTGGGCTCTGTAGTCTTTTGATTTCTTTGTTTCCTTCTTTTTGTTATACCTAGTAGACTGCCACCCTGCAACTTTGTGTTCCTCAGTTCACAATTTTTAATAATTATTTTTTGTTTTATCTTTATAATTCAATATTTATTTTCTTTCTGGAATACTTTAGGAATTTTATAGGGACCTTTCCACACTGATATGTATTCGTATGTTTTTATACTGGCATATTTATATTTTTAGGAAGTTTTCTATTTATCTCCTAAGATCTTATTTTCTGTATCTACTATCCTACTCTTTAATGGCCCTTTTAATTCTGGAATGATGAACTTGTTGCCACCATTGCTCGCTTTGTCCTTTTCTATCTTCTTCTCATGTGCAGTCTGTTTGTTAGATGTTGCTTTTCCTTTGCTGATTTCTTTAGACATTTTAACATTAAATACTTTGTCCTTGGGAGAAGTTTTAAATATGAGTGATGCCTCATATTTAAAAGTTCCAAACTAAAACATGGACAAAAAGTTGTAGAAACTGGGGGGCATCAGAAGAAAGTAGAATAGTTACTTTCAGTAGAAGAAAATACTGATGTAAAAAGACAGAAACAGGATCAAACTTGATGCATTGCAAAATCAGATTAAAAGAGGATGAGATTTTGTGGGAGTAACTTTTTTTGAAATATAGTTTTTTGGTTTTTTTTTTATTACAAGAAAAATTTACATTTACTCCCCTTGTTCCCGGCCCTCCCGCTCCCCCTCCCACCCCA
>JAQHUG010000209.1:1717595-1744937 GCA_028555095.1 Dicrostonyx torquatus
GCAGGAATGCCAAGGGAGCTTTCTGTTTCCCAAATTCTCCTGTTCTCCCCTCTACTTCCTGTCTGGTTTTCCCGCCTATACTCCCTGCCTGGCCAGTCAGCATTTATTTAAAACATGATTGACAGAATACAGACAATTCTTCCACAACATACACCCTAAATAAATTTAGTGTTTAAAATTAAAGCTTAAAATAAGACTATATTATAATAACCTTAGCCATAATCATAAAAAACTTCCAGGTAAATAAACAAGAATATGTGAATATAAGACTGTGTAAACCAATTTCATAGTTGTTGTTGACCACATTTTCAAACAAACAATATTCCAAATATCTTCTGCAGTTATATGACTGATGCAAGTTTATTGTATTTCATGAAGTATGCCTCACAGGTTTAACTAATGAAGGAAACATTAACTAAAATTCAAATGGGTCAGACTTTTGAAACTCAATGAACAATTCATTGGTTAGATTTATACAACTGGCTACTGATAAACATATCTAACAATATACAATATTTATTCTTTCACAGGATGCTTTTATCAAACATGATGGTAAAGTTTTTGCTAGTAGGAAGCAATAAAAGGTTTTCGCAAGATAAATTAGTATAATTATGAAAATATAAGTGTTTCAGCTTATTATGATACCTACAATGGTGTTGGGTGAAAATTATGGAACAATTTCATTTTCCCGGGGGGAAATGCTATGTAGAAAAATGAGAAGATCAGAATAAGACTAACCTGTACTCAGCTACATTTCTGCCTGTTCTCTACAACCCATCTGAATAAATTATTCAGTTTATCTGAATCTTATGAATAAAATCAGAATACAGAATGATACCTATCCTCAAGCATACAAGCAAAGATGGATACTTTCCTTTTATTATGAGTTTCTTTTATTCATTCATCTTTACTTCCCTGACTGTCTGGCTTGTTAAACAAAAAAAATATATTTCTATGTATTTTATGAGAAAAAATGCAAACACACCTCTTTCACAGTAATAATCCAAACAGTCTTGTAAAACCAAGGCAGACTAGAAAAGTAAACACCTGTAAAGCAGAATTGTCACAGTTTCCCCTGATATGAAGCCCAGGCTTGGGTATTTTCAAAGATTCTATTTTTAAAAAGCTGCTCATAATACTTTGACCACTAATATTTATGAAAAAGACTTCTTTTTATGTTATGAAAAATACATTCCTTATGATATATTTCCACATAGTTTTATTCTCTCTAGGTTATGTAGGCATTTGAAGAACAGTGGGAGCCTGAGTAAAGATATTTCACTGTCATAATGTCCCAATCTTTGCAAGCCTTGACTTCTCTGGAGTAGCCTTTAAAAGACATATTCCAGCATGTCAGGTGTGCATCATATCCCAGCTGTGATATTACTGTTACAAGGCTGTTATTTTAATACATATTACATTCTTACTTTATGCCTTATATGTCACTAAATATGTCAGATGCATATACTTTTTAGAGTACCATTTTATTCAGTTTTATATGTAATCATCAGCTAACAAATCCACTGTGGCAGGATGGTTTTAAAAGGACTTGAAAAGTCCAAAGCCAAGCCTCACAGATTTGAATGCAGACTCTGCTATTCATTAGTTCTGTGGCCTAGAAGAAAAACAATGTAGCCTTCAATTTCTTCAGCAGCAAATGTAACTTGAAAGTGTATCTTAAATAGCCATCAAGCTAGGTAGATTAAAAACTTAGAACAATGCCTACTGTGTAGTCATTATCATGAGTGTTGGTAGATAATGCTATTGGTATCAGGTGCCTTTGAGATTAACTGGATAACTGAACAGAAACAACAGAACACTGAGATAAATGTTACTGGTGCCACTTTTCCTGAGGAAACATATATCTTTGTACCCCTGATAAGGCACTGATGCCAAAATAAGGGATGGATTTTACCCAAATATAGCCCAGTGAACAAATAAATTTGTTTGGGTTACTTAGAGAGCATGGGTTCTTCAAAGGCTGCATCACCAAACATCACTCAAACCTGGGTGAGGGTCCCTGAAAGATGTGTTCTTGGGGGATTTGTAGACAGCACATTGGAGATTCTTTTCCCCCAGATTTTGGGTAGTGCTTATAGAACCAGGGAGAGAGCCCTTATGAGTCCTGCAGCTTTCTGAATGTCCTGAACCTTGGAAGATTCATTCATTTACTGAATCATATTGGCATCCCTCTTCTGTTGAGTGAATGGTTACATGACATATGCTATTTTTTTTAAAAAAAAAAAAAAGCAAAGTGTGCATTTATGCACATCTGTATACTTTGTCCCTAGGGGACAGAAACAGAATTATTAGTTCAAAAACAGACTAAGATTCATGGTTACACTGTGGGAAACCAACTTAAAATAAATAAATAATTTGAAAACCCATTAAATTAAATAACAGAACAAAGAGGAAAGGAGTGTGGAGCCAGAAGACTTGAGAGAGAAAGAAGCTGGATACTTGGGTCCAAGATGGGTCCCATGCTAAGGAGTCATGAGAACACACCTGAATGAAGTAAGGATGTGATGGAGCGTGGAGGAGGACCCGATGAGGCAGTTTGTCAGCAAGAGAAGCCTAGAGAAAAGCTCTGAGCTGAGACTAGGTTGGCGTTCGGGTGCACTTAGAGAAGGCAAGCTGTTCAGTCTTCTGATGAAAACTAGGAAAGCATGAGGGAGCGTCAAAGTGGTAGGGAGGGAAAGCTAAGCAAGGCTTGGCCGAGACTTGAAAGAGTCACAGAGACACTACGCTGACGCTGCTGTATACACTGATCAAGGCTCAAGCTGTCAACTTGAGCATCTCTTAATCGTGCCACTGCCCTTGTGAGCAGCATGATTTGCTCATATTAAAATCACATCCATCTTTGTTTTCTTCTATTTTATCTTAATTCACAGCACACTTATGTCTTACAGGGAGCATAATTTCAAATTGAAATTTAGAGATGTGATTCTTATGAGGACTCTTACTAACTTAGAGTAGCCTGTCTGTGTATACATGAGTGAGTTTTAGAAAGGCTTACATTTATCCATAGAATGTTTCACCTAATTCTTTTCATTCTTTTTTCCTTTCTTTCTTTCTTTCTTTTTTTTTTGAGACAAGGTTTCTCTGTATAACTTTGGCTATTCTGGAACTCACTCTGTACAACATGCTGGCCTTGAACTAACAGATGTCTCTCTGCCTCTGCCTCCTGAATGCTAGGGTTACAGTTGTATGCCACCATTGCGCGGTCATCTTGTTCTTTTAAATTTTCTTTTTATTGATATTATATGCACTGATAAACATGGCCTCTATCTTCATTCAGATGGTAGAGTAGATGACAGACAGTTCATCCCGACCAATACGTGTTAGCATGAATCTGCTAAATTACTGATAAAGCAGACTTCTCCAACAACTTGCACCAACTTTCAATCTTAAGTTGACATACAAGTTTCAAAGACTTGTCAAAGATCTTCTATTATTCTCAGGAATTTTCAGCCCAGTGAATTTATTAAAGAGAAAATGGAAGATCCATTATTAATAATTGTAACATACATTTCTATGAACTTAAAATAAGATTCATGATCACCTCCCTTATCAGCCCCAAGGTGGAGATTTCTATCTTACAATTATCAACAACAACCGCACTAGTACACAGTCCAGAACCCACCTGAAGACCTTTCTCTTTATGACATCAAACTTACCCCTGGTGCTTTTTCTTGGTTTTGTTCTGTTTCTTTGTCTTTGCCTTTTTTTTTTTTTTTTTTTTTTTTTTTCCGTGTTGTTTGTTCCATACAAGGTTTCTCTGTGTGGTCCTGACTGTCCTGGAACTTGCCCTATAGACTTGTGCTCAGAGGAACTATCAACACCAGTGAAACCCTTGATAACTTTGCTGGACGCAGGTCCCTTGCCTTTATGGTCTTTATTTTTTTTTTTTTTTTTTTTTTGTCCGTGTTGTTTGTTCCATACAAGGTTTCTCTGTGTGGTCCTGACTGTCCTGGAACTTGCCCTATAGACCAGATTGGCATCTCTGTCTCCTGTGTGCCAGGATTAAAAGCATGCTCCCCCATACCTGTTGCTTCTGTGTTCTCTTTACCATAAATCTGATTATAAAAATCTTTGTTTTCCTCTAGAATTTATCATAACTTTTATTGGCTCTAACAGGTTTTATTCAGATCTTTTAAATTGGAATCTTGGTTTTGTCTCTGACGTTGATCAACATCTACCTGTTTCCTTTTTTTTCTGTTCATGTATATTTTGTTGTTCTTCTTGTTTATTTGTTTTTTGTTTCTCAAGACCAGGTTTCTCTGAGTAGGACTTGCTGCACTGAATTTCACTCTGTAGACCAGACTAACCTTGAACTCAGAGATCTACCTGCCTCTGCTTCCCGAGTGCTGGTATTAAAGGCATGTATCAACACCATGCAGCTTCTTACACATGTATTTTTGAAACTTATTGTAGCCGGATGGTGGTGGCGCACGCCTTTAATTCCAGCACTTGGGAGGCAGAGGCAGGCGGATCTCTGTGAGTTCAAGGTCAGCCTTGTCTACAAGAGCTAGTTCCAGGATAGGCTCCAAAGCCACAAAGAAACCCTGTCTTGAAAAAAAAATTATTGTAGATAATTCTACACAGTTATATTTTTGTCTTTCTATCATTCTATTATTTTCAGTTATAAATCTTTTGTGTTTGTGTTATGGGAATAAACACATTTTAGAACTTTTGTTCATGTATTACCATAGTCATATCTAGAGGTGCACAGATTTAAAGAAGTTTTTCTAGAAATCATAAGCATGAATCAGAACATTTTAAATTATATTTATCATAATTTTAAGATATTATTTCTCACAGCAGTTTCAGGTTTACAAAAAAAATTGAACAGTAAAAAGCTTTTATTTCCCTGCACAATTCATGCAGTCTCCCCTTTATTTGTATCTGCACCAAAGCAGCACATTTTTAAAGCTGGTGAACCTACAATGATACATCATCCCCCAAAGACCATGCTTTCTTTACATTAGGATTCACTAGGGAAAATGAGGCAGGGGAATTGCCTTGAATTCTGGAAAGACTGAACTACATAATGTTTTCAAAGTTCAAGTTCACTTGCACTACAAAACAAGACTCTGTCTTAAAAACATATATACAGTCAGAAGAAAAAAAAAGGAGAGAGAGAGAGAGAGGGAGAGGAGGGAAGGAGGGAGAGAGGGAGGAGTGATGGAAGGAGTTGAGGGGAGGAGAGAAGAGAAGAGAAGAGAAGAGAAGAGAAGAGAAGAGAAGAGAAGAGAAGAGAGGATTAAAAGGATTCAGCAGCCTTGGTCTTGTAAATGTTGAATTTGCTCAAATGTATAACTCAATTTATCCTCCATTATAGTATCATACATAACGATTCTACTGTGCTATAAACCTCTGTATTCCAGCTGTTTACACCTTACTCTTTAAGCTCTAATATCCAGTGCTCCCTTTAATGCACCCATAAAAATTCTGTCTTTTCCCAAACGCTATATTGTTGGAGTTAGATAACATGTTGTTTTTTCAAGTTGGCATGTTTCTCCCATTTAGTTCTATATTAATTTCCTCAATGACTTGTCACTGCTTGATAGAACTTTTCTTTTTATCTTAATTAAATAATGCACCATAATCCCATGTGCTAGCGTTTGTCCTTCTACAGTACTCACCTACTAAAGAACGTCTTGCTTGTTGTTTCCAGGTTTAGAAAATTACAAATAAAGTTGCTATAAATATCTACAAATAGATCTTGGGTGGGTGCAAATTTTTAAATCCTTTGGAAAAATGTCAACAAGTATAATTTCTACACCACATTGTAATCATATGTTTAATTTTGTGATAAACTCTGAACTTTTCTTCAAACTGGATTACTGCTTTGCATTCCCACTACAAATACAAGAGCATTCTAACTGCACCCCCACCCCACCCTGTGCATCCTCAGCACTTGCTGTCCTCTCTGGGCTTCTGTCCATTCCCAAGGCTGTGAGGAGCCTTCTCACTGACGTATAAGGAGCAATAAAGATTATGGTACCCAAATGTCATTTGGTTATTTGCCATATGTATATATTCTTTGTTGGTTTGTTTGTAAAAGTCTCCAGTCCATTTTTTCATCAGATTGTTTTCTCACTGATAATTATTAGACTCTTTTACATATTAAGTAGCTGTTTTGAAAACATTGTCTTATACACATCTCCCCCTACCAGTGTATGGAATGTCTGTTTTCTTAACAGGGCAGAAATGCCATCTCACTAGATTATATCCCCAGTAACTTGGAGATTTTCATTCTATGTTTAGGTCATTAAGTCTTTCTGAATTAATTTTCTGTAAAGTGCTTAATATCTGTATCAATATAGGAATATAAATGCTCAATTAATCTAGAAATCTTTTCTCTACTGTATTGCTTTGTGCCTTTGTCAAGATTCACAAAATATGTGAATCTGTACCTGGACTCTTTTGGCAGCTCCATGGATTTGTCTATGTTTTTACTAATATTGAATTTTATGGCTAATGTAATTTCCTATTATAAGTTACATTAAGTCCTTGAAGTCAATGTCAGTCTCCAAATGTGTTTTCTTTTCTCAGTTTTATCCTATATTGGACTTTTATAGCAGTAAAAAGTGGAAGAAATACTAATGTCCAAATGTGATTTGGACTTATCGAATAGAATTTGGAAGTACATCATATTATTGAAGAGAAACTATTAGACTCAAGTAAATATTAATGCATTTTGTAACCTACACTTGAAACAAGCATCACCTCTAACTCCAGTGTGTCCTGGTAGCTGGGTGGGTCTTTGTAGATCAATGTACTGTCCATTTCTAAACCTCTGTATTCCCCCCCCCATGATGTTCGTCTTATTGGCACAGGCAGTTGGTCCTTTCCCTTAAGCATTTCCTTTTACTGGACACACTGTACCAGTCCATGTTCAGTCCTCGGTTATGACTAATCTATTTTAGGAAAGTCAAGGATCATCATAAAGACCAGGCAAACATTTATGTTTTCTAAATATATTATACGAAATGAACCCATAACACAACTGAAACAGCAGGAATAGTATTGACTATGTAGCTTTGATTCTTAAAAATTATACTTGAGATTCAATAAAAAATTGGAAGTTTATTATGAGTTGAATTAATTATAACAGTGTGGGGGGGTACTCTTATTTTCCAAGAAGATACCATATTTGAAGGAACACAACAATATTCTCCATGTCTCCCACAACCTTACCCTCCAGGGGTTCTGACTGAAGCTAAGCTGGATACCGAACATGTGCAATAAAGAAGGGTGCTTGGGTTTTTTATTCATAAAGTTTTATCAAATATATTGTAAACTTTGAATACTTATTAACACATATAACTAAGAGAAACTATATTTTAACATGGAACTTTTTTAAAGGATATTAAGTTAAAATTAATTGATGAAAAAATTTTGAAGTCTGGTCCCATCTGGAAATAAGTAACTCACAAGTAACTCATTAAATGTTTAATGGTGAATAAATGTGCAGACACCTAATCTAGCCTCATTTGCTTCTGTGCTTTATAAAAATAGAAAATACCAGTGAATCAGATAACTAAACCCAAGGAAAGAATTGTTTGGTTTTATTCTTTTAATCTATAGATTTGAAGCCATTCTGTAAAGTTGTCAAATCTAAATTACTCTGACTTTCTTTTGGAAGACTGACATTCTTCAAGTCTGAAAAGAAAAGTGACTGTAGTTTACCTGCCTAATGGATGCCACTGTGTTTGTAACCACTGTTTCATTTTCTATGCCTATATCTCAAAGTCCTTAGCCACAGGTTGAGTGGTCCTCTTTACACAAGAAAGAACTTGGGAAAGAAATAAAATTAAGTCTGAACTGAGTGAACTTTCCATCTGTCAACTTAGTTACTTGTCAAAAGTAATGTAACATTAGGCAAGGTGATTGACAGGAGCAGTGACTTGATTGACTTAATGTGTCAACAGCACACAAAAGCTCCAAACCCGCCTTTTAATAAGTGAATGGTACCCGCAGGCTAGAGAATAATGAATACTCTCTCTTTGAGCATCTTTTCTCTATTTAATATGCCATTCTATACCTTGTTACTGGAAGCAGACACTATCTTTGTTTGGTGTGAAAATACAGCTCTTGGAATCAGTGTCATTTTACATAACAGAGATGTATAAAGTGTCTTTTGAAGAATGTGAATGGGAGAGGAGATGCTTCAGAAACCAAGACAGTACAATTTCAGGAAAAAAATATATAGCAAATCTCTTTCCTCAGTTTATATCTAAGTCATATCTCAAATATAACTATTCATATCTCAAATAACTAGTCTAATCCCTTGCTATGAATAATCAGGAATGCAATTAAGTGTATTTTATCAACATAAATATTATATAACTTTTGCCATAAGGTAAATGAGCTAAGCAGAAATATTGATGAATAGAAAACATATCTACTTCTTAACTACACTATTCATTGTTCTTCCTACTACACACCTAATCTAAGATTCTGTTTAAGGACTACAAAAACACACATCATGTATTTATGCAGTTCTTATTAATTTACCTGTAAAATATTTTACTTAGCTGGTCTTTAAAGTAAGAAAATTAAATGTGTGAAAATGAAAAAGTTGTAAAACTTCTCATACGTTTTTCCTTCCTAAGAGATGTTGGCTCATCAGAGACCACTCACAAGTGAAACAAGAGCAACAAAAACCATGAGTGTCTCCACGAAAGGAGTCTCCATGCTCCCTAAAGTGTCACTCACAGCTCACAAAGTGATAATACCCGTGCACATGAACAAGTAAAACTGTGCAGTGTTCCTGATGGTTGATATTGCATCAGCGTGCCAGAGCGTCATCCCTGAGGGAGAAAAGATGCAGGCAGTGCCTCCTCCTGTACTTTCTTAATTTGTGATCCTGATTTATTATACATTAAAAACTCTATGGAAAGCATCTACACTGACAGAAGTTTCTATTTTCAAGTAGTAAAATACTGTAAATCTTTTCTCCCTTTGATTATATATAAAAAAAATTCCTACTTGGTTAAAAGACAACAAAATACAAGACACAAACCTGATTGTTGCAGTTCAGTCTTTAATGAGATTAATAAGGAAACAGTGCTGGAAACATACCATTCTCTAAAGGTTAAAATGCATCCAGAAAAGCATAGAAACGGCGAAAAACCAAAAAAAAAAAAAGAAACCCATTTAAGCAAATAGTTGTTCCTCCTATCAACTCTGCTGCCTTTTCCTCCTTGTTCACTAGTATTTTTATGTTAAATTCAAGTTTTCTTTGTGCTTGGAGCCTTAAAATAAATCTCAGGAGAATATTTACCTGTGAACAGTCGTAACCAAGTTAAGTACCACTTCACACAGGTACACTCCGTCCATGTTTTTGCCCCTGCTAGGGCTGACAGCATCAGTCCTGGGCCCTGCAGAGAGTAGAAAATCTAAAATCTAAGGAGAAAATTTACCAGTGAACAGTCATGACATCCAAGTTAAACACCACTTCACACAGTGCTTTGCCCATGCACTTGCTCCTGCTAGGATGGATAGTTTAGCTCCAGGACTCTGCAGGGTAGGAAAGCTTCTGTAGCTGAGTTCAGCAAGCAAGTATTCCTCTCTGGGCACACTGTGGCTTTGCTCAAGCCAATCGGTTTCAGGGCTTCTGTTGTCTTCCAGAATTAGTTGGGGAAGAAAAGAGAAGAAGAGCTTGGGGAGTTGATGGAAAGAAATCCAGATGATTTAAAATTCCAACAGGGTTAGAAGCCAGCGTGGGTAACATGGGATGTTCGAAGATATGTGATCTATGTCTCAAAGCGAGAGGAGGCGGTAACAGTTCAGGGAAAAAGACAGAGGAAAAGAGTTTCATCTGTATTTCATATTAGTTTGTGCTGGTCAGTTCTTGTCAAGTAGGTGCAAACCTAGAGTTATCTGGGAAAAGGAACCTCAACCGATAAAATGTCTCCGTCAGACTGGAGGTTAACCATTAATGTGAGAGGGCACGGCCCACTGCAGGCAATGCCACCTGGGAAGGTGGTCCTTGGTGCTATAAGAAAGCAGACTGAGCAAGCCATGGGGAGCAAGTCAGTCAGTAGCATCTCTCCATAGCCTCTGCATCAACTACTGCCTCCAGGTTCCTGCCCTGAATTCCCTCAGTGATGGAGCTGACATTAGAGCTGTAAGATAAAATAAACCCTTTCATCTCCTAGTTCCTTTTAGTCATGGTGTCTATCATAGCCATAGAAGCCCTAAAATTTTAAACGTATGTTCTTTTTTTCCTTAATAGAATTGTATATACCTGCAACTTAAACAGTTTATTAGTTCAGATGACAGATTTCAATTAACAAATGTGCTGCTAAAATGACAACTTTTTGAAGATGGTTGGCCTCAACCTTGTTGTGTAGTCGAGGATGACCTTGAATTTATAATCCTCCTGCTTCTACCTTGAGAGTTCTAGGACCACAGGTGTGTACCACCATTGCTGGCTTATTAAAATGGCATGTTTTTATGATTTGTCTTACTAACTTGAAGTGGCTTTAATATACATTCAAGAGTCTTTTGTCATTTCAACAGGTTTTATTTCGACAGAACTATGATGGCAATCTTCTTGTTCATGTAACCAAACAAACCTTTTTATATATGCCAGGATAAAAGGAGCTCAACATTTCTCTGGGTATCTGATCCTAAACTTAATGGTTTATCGCAAATCTGCCTAATCCAAGCATGTTACTTCTCATTATGAGTGTGTCTAATAGTGACTTCAAAAATGACATAAATAATTTTGATTTATTCCAGAAATTTAAAAACAAATGAGCTTAAGATTTGGTTGAATGAATTTAAAAGTACATGTAGGAGCCATGTTCTACCAAAATAATTCTAAAACTACACTATTTCTGTGTCTTTGAGACAACCTAAGTGTGTAGTCTTGGAAGACCTGTAACTCTCTCTTTGTAGTCTAGTTTGGCTTCAAACTCATAAAAACCCATCTGACTCTGCCTTACAAATGATGGGATTAAATGATGCCATCACATAGAACGCCTCTCTTTTCTGAGTGTTTGGTAAAATGTGTTTGGATCATATTCACCTACACTCTCCCAATCTTCCTAGACCTACCTTCTTTCCATACCCACCCAAATATATGTCCTTTCTTTTCTTAACCAATCAATACCAATTCATGCTGCATGAATTTTCTTGGAAGTGCATCATCTACTGTAGCTCTTGACAACGGTTGTCTATGAGGGGAGGGGACAGTGTTCCCTAAGAGTACATAGCCCTTGGTAAGTCCTTCAAAACACCACTCTTAATGTTGGAGCTCAGAACATTTCTCTTTATTTTCAACTTTCAAAGCTAGTTTTTTTTTCCCAGAACATTTTCTCTATGTTTTAGTGTAGAATACAGAAAACAATATTAAGGATACAAAGAGTGTGTAAGAACATCTATGGCAATTGCCTGGGTTTGTAACTTGGGTTTGCGGTTTATTAACTGTGTGATCTATGCACGTTAGTTAATAGCTATGTCTTAATTTTCTCATATTAATTATAGAACTATAGTAATAATTTATAGAGGCATTATGAGGCATACATATTTCATACTGTTAAATATGTATGTCTTTTAAACATGTAGTCATGTTCATCCCCACTTTACTTGTTAGAATGGTTCTTTCCCCTTTTTCTCCTCGCACATCCTTAAGAGATCTCCTTTTACTTTAATGTCCATATTTTTCTTCCATAAATTCCACAGATGAGAAGAACCTTGACATACTTTGCAGTAAGGCTAGTTTATTTTTCTTACCATGATAAGTTTCAGTTACATCAGTCTTCCTGAAAATGACATGATGTCACCCTTCTTCATTTTGAGTTTCAAATGCACCCATTTACAACTCCTTGTGTAACAGCATCTTGAAAATACATTCCTCTATTGATTGACATCCAGACTGATTCTATAGCTTGGATCTAACATTAACCAGTAGACTGACACACAGGATGTACACTCTCTCTACCATAAGGAGGTTGTGCTACTTTTAAACATATACCCAGAAACAATATTGCTGGATTACTGGCAATTCTGTTGTTACAAATCTTCACACTGATTCTGATATCCACCAGGACTAATTTACATTCCCACCAGCACTACATCAGATGCTTTCTCTGTATTCTCACCAACATTTTTTGTCTGGTTTTTTGATGACAGCCATTCTGACTGAAAGAATTGGACCATGATTCTTTTTAACTTAAAGTTTGGGGAAAGTCTCCAAAGAAAAGGTGACAGAGAGATAAGGTAAGAGAGACAAGAGAGATACACAGGTCACATGGAGAAGTGAAAACCCCACTGGATATCCCTTCTTTCACTTTGGCACTTTGGTTACTCAAACCCTGAGGTAACTTCCTCCTCTGCTCTCTCCCTCATCAGAGAAGAATGGAGCTGCAGTCCTTTGCCTCAGTCACTGAGTTGTTCAAGTCCCTGTTGGCAGTCTGAACTAACTCCATGACCAGTCAAAGTATATTGAATTTTAAATGTTTTATAGGCTATGACTTGCCTTCTGGAAATTAGCTTTTAATCTATTTCATTATACCATCTTATAGCCCTAAAAGACTAGAATTATGAACTAACTCACTCACTTATTAAATCAGTTATTGAAGGAGCTTGGTGAATTATGAAGACATGAGCACAAGAGTCAGAGAGCTGTGGGTTTCATGTCAGCATTGTCCTCGCCCTGTACTTCAGACATTTTAACCCATCCCCCTGACTTCCCACCACAATTTCCCCAATCTTATCACAGGAATTATAGCAACCCTCCTAGCTGAAACAAAGGAATCTCTAATACGGTGTTCACTGTCTGTTGTTCTTTATCATGCAATAAGGACATTGAGTCCCATCTTACAACACTGTATTCCCTACAAGGAACACAAAATTAAAATTGTTTCCAAAGTGGTGGTAAAACTCCTCTAGGAGATTTTGGCTTTGTTTTTATTTAGCTTTGTTTATCTGAATAAGGATGTTATTGACTGTCACAAAGATTGCAGATACACTGTTGCTTTGTGCTTAGGGATTTTAATGATTGTAAAATGCACAAGACAGCCTAAGGGGAAAAGCTGCTTTACCCAAATGCAAATAGCATCCTAATTGAAAAACAGTTTAATAGAGGAGGCTGACAAATAAATCAGCGATTATACTACAAGAAAAATAAACTAAATATTATAACAGATACAATGAGAACATTACTATATCATCACTGTTATCCCAAGATGGTACCTTTATCTGTAAAGCTTGAATTGTTCCATTTAGTTCTTTGCAGACAACTTTGGGGAGAGTAGTGTTTATCAGTGCCCCACAAACTTGAATGTATATACAAATCAAGAGGACAACCTATGAAGATGAAGATTAAGACTCAAGTTCCCTTTCAATAACTGATCTCCAAAAGAAACTAAGTAGTGTGTTATATAGAGCACAGATAACACTGGTGGAGCTCAGTCCAGTCTCCACTCTACAACTGTGGTCAGCCATCTTTGAGCTTCTGCCTCCACCTCTACCTTGCTTTAAATTTCCTCATAATACATGCGATCTCTTCAGGAGATGCCAAACCTAACCCAGCTGTGCTGCCAGAATTCTCCCAAACTGGAAATACCAATTAGTTCAGATCTGTTGGAGAAGGGAGGCCGCTTGTTGATTTCCAGCAACCCCGCTAGCTTAGAAATAATCACACAGAAACTGTATTATTTAAATCACTGCTTTGCCCATTAGCTCTAGATTCTTATTGGCTAATGCTTACATGTTAATTTAACCCATTTCTATTCATCTTTGTATCACCACGTGGCTTACCGGCAAGATTCCAACCGGCATCTGTCTCTGGTGGCTCCATGGCTTCTCTCTGTCTCTGCCTTCTTCCTCTCAGCATTCAGTTTAGTTTTCCCCACTTAGCTCTGTTTCCCTATAGCTCTGCTTTAGACCCAAAGCAGTTCCTTTATTAACCAATGTTTTTAACAGCATACAAAGGGCAATCCCACATCACAGATCCCACAAAAGACAACTTGTGTTCAAGAGTGACTGGTCCAAGAGAAGAAAAGCCAGTCCCTTGCCAAGGGGATAAACTCACTAGAAGCACTCTCATGGATGCTGCCCAGTATCACACCCTCTTTGCTGTCCTCTTCCCTGAACTGCCCCAGGACATACTTCCGGCTCTTCTAGGAAAGCTCCCTAATAATTCACTTTCACACCAAACATTACAGCATCGCCTTACTTCAAAGACCTCAACTGAAAATACCCTCAGCTCTACTCTTTTTGTCAGCTCACATAGCTTCTGAGAGCATCCAGCACCTATCACAGGCTGCCCACCAGTCACCTATCCAGTGCTGCCTTGCCCCAAAGCTGTCACTGCATCATCTCCGCTCAGGCAGCTGTATTCCCACCACCTACCCATTCTTCACTTTCTCACTCTGGCCTAGAGACCTTTTAAATTTTCAAGATTATTCCAGCTTCTAACATAAAACCTGCAACGACTGCCACTTGTTCTTGCAGTAGCCTCCAAACAGCTTCCTAAAATACTGCCTAGAAGAGCAAGTCACGGCTTCTTCATCAGTGACCACTCCTTGAATGTCCTAACCTTCTGGTTTCGCTTTTGCTACCCTGCTTTTTTTTTTTTGGCTATCATTTATGTTTCTCCTCTAAGGCAGTGTACTCTGCGTTCTCTCGGACCTCCATTCATTCATTTCAGATCAAATGTTATTTCTTCAAAGAAACCCACTCTGACTAACTAGTGAAGTAGATTGCATAGCTTCCAGTACTTTCCATCATACATTGTTGCATTTGTTGACTTTTCTACTGTTACTGTTCAATGTTAATTCATTTCTTGTTTATTTATCATTTATTATTTATTGACCCTTTCAGTGTCACTGGAACATGAATTTTCTTCTAAAAGTAGAATATCTTAATTAATGCTTTGGGAATTTCATATATTTATAATATTATTTTAATTCTTATCCAAATTATGTTGACAGCTTTTCTGTATTTGGCTCATAACAAATATTTTTAGTATTCATTAGATAAATAAAATAGAAGTGGTTTCTTCTTTTAAAAACGATGAAAATGAGGCTGAAAATATAAAGTGACTTGTTCAAAGTCATAGACAGTCACACAGGAGTTAGTAGAAGAAGTAAGATTCTATGGAGCTCTTGAAACACAGCACAAGGTTTCCCCACATTTCTAAGGTTTGTGCTCTTCATGACAGCTGTTGGGTTCAGCCTCCCAGATTATTGCCACAGCTGGGCAGGCCTTTTCATTAGAGCAGATGCTGGAGAAGATAGTAAAGCTAAGGAAAGCAATTAGAAGAAAGTCGAGGACAAGTGGTATAGCAGAAATCGACAAAGAGGTGGTTAAAAGTACTGCTTTCACAGTACAGCTCATTTCTTCATGAGCTTTTATTCAGTGATGTAAAAGGTCATATTACAGGCTAGTTAGACACCCAATAAATTTAAATCAAATCAAATGTTTTAATGCAGCAAAACAATACATGTCAAAATCTATGTGTAGTAATGTATTTTTACTATAAGTAAAACTATTTGGGGAAAAAAGGAAACTGGAGAGAAGAAGAGGAGGAAAAAAAGAAGGGTAGGAAGTGAGGGGCTTTTGCTCAAAGCACATTATACATTTGTATGAAAATGTCTTTATAAACCTTAGCCACTACACCTAAGGCCTGAGCCTCTCAGAAGAGGGTGCAGAAAAATTGTAAGAGCCAGAGATGTCTGCCTCAATTCTGTGTCTTCTATATATGACAAGGAAGCTGCACCCAGGAATTCCACAAATGGGGTTGTCTAAACAAGACCTCAAAAATGATCATACCAATAGATATGCTAGAGTAGATGGGGGAAGTCTCTCAGGGTTTCCCTCCTACAAGAACTACAGGCAATCGGTGGTGATTGCTAGGAGAGAGAGAACTAATCCTCTTCAGGATTGCCTAGTCAGTTTCAGAGGTCAGTCCTGAACACATGAACAATACTAAGTGATATCAGCAGGTTTGGGTTTATCAACTTACATATATGTGTGTGTATAACAACTATAATTGAAGAATAAAAAGTCATGAATTTGAGAGAGTTGAGAAACATGGGGGACTGAATGGAAGATATCCAGGAAGAGAATGATTTAATAATTCACATATTAAATTCTAAAAGAAAAAAACATGTACCATTGCAATAAGTATATAACAGTAAAAATAAACCCCCCACTGTGATAAGACATTAAAATATACATGTGTATTATCTGGGAAGTTTAAAGAAGCAAAAGAGACCAAAGCAATTACAGGACTAATGAAAGTATTTGTTGAAGTAATTAGAAATTAATTAAAAAGCATTGGGAATCAGTACTGACATCAGGCTGTTACATGTGTGTGCATCTGCTCTATAGTTTTCCACGCTGTTCTCTGAGATCCATTGTGCAACTTTCAAATAGGAATTCATCTTTCAATCATTTTCTTTTCTCTTTAGACACATGTATAATTTAACATAATTTTAGAAATCTTATTATATTATCATTCTGTCCTCTACTTTCCACCTTTTAAATGTTGCAACTTTATTTGAATATAGAGACTTCAAATAATAATGCACATGATTGGCATATAATGTATATATGTGTGTGTGTGTGTGTGTGTGTGTGTGTGTCTCATTTTAATTTAATCCAAAGGAAAAAGTTCTACTGAAATATGTATGGTAATGACAGTAGACTTTTTATAGAGGGTGCTTGAAAATGCAATTCACCTGCTTGTCACCTGAGTCCCATGGATTGATCTTGGGGCATCATCACTTTACCTTCTGTTGAGTTCTTCACCTCTGATTTGGCCCCCCGTTCAGTGAAGTATTGAAAGATCTGCTTCCAGGAAAGGTCCTGAGACTCAGCATCTCATAGCACATATTTTGTTAAACTACAACAATTCGTATAGTTCCCTGGAATTATGTCACTATGCAAATTATAGACAAGTGAGTCCTAATAATTAAACTTCAAAGTAGGCACATGGGTGTTAAATCATCTCTTCTAGATTCTATTCTCCAGAAGAGTCTGGAAGTGTACTAATTTTATTTATCAATATGTATCATATTCTTAGAATAGTGCTCAGTACCTGATTAATACTCATATTGGGTGTGCATATGGTGTAAGCATTGCACTGCAGATGGAAAGGGATCCTGGTGGTCCACAGCCAAGGAATACCACAAAGTCTCCATAATCGTAGCAGCTTACAGCCCTGCTCCAGGGAAAGGTTTCCCCAATGTACCAATATTGCTCCAACAGGGGAGGATTTCCCAGAAAAGCTGTTATAGTTCACACAGGTCCCTGGGGAGTGTAACAGCTAGGCTGCTTTAGGGGAAGGGTTCCCAGGGAAAAAGTTACAGTTCTACTCTCCTCAAAGTTGTTACCTCTTTGCTCCACTCCACTCTTGTGAAAGAAGGTCTAATCCAAACCTCATTAAAGAGATAAAATGGGAGGGATGAATCCGGAAGGGTGGCTCCCTCTACCAGGGTAGAAAAAGACAACTCCCAACTAAACAGATATAGGGCTTATATAAGGCTTCTTTGGGGCAGAGCTTTCCCAATGTAAAGATTTTCAGGGTGGGAATTGGTCAGATTTCGATCCCTAAGATTGAACAAGCTCAGAGATTGGCTGGATTTTGTGCACAGGGATTGGTTGCTTTCCTGCTCAGCGATTGGCTGGTTTTTGGTTTTGTGCTGAATTGGTCTGAGGCAGAGTTTATTTCTTTGACTCTGGTTTCATTGGCAGGATGTGTTTCTATGGATGACACTTTTACCCTACATTATGGATGTAGGAAGGCAGATAGATAGATAGATAGGTAGATAGATAGATAGATAGATAGATAGATAGATAGATAGATAGATAGATGAGAAACCTCTGTGTCTGGCATCCCTGCTGCATCCCGAGTAAAGTGTCCACTTTCCTGTATTTGTATTTGTATTCTTGGTGACTTGGCTGACTTTATACAACTCATCTGTTATCATAAGATCTCTGTTGCACAGCTCTCTGAAATTATGTTGAGATTTAAAGGTACTCTCACTTATTTCCCTTCTTGAAACAAGAGAAAGAAAACAAGTGTTAATAGTGTTCTGTTGCCTGCCATAGTGTGATACATGGTAACATATGCACTGTTATAAGAAGAGACACACAATAGTTGGTCTAATGAAACTTAACTGTATCCTCCCTTTTTCTTCATAAGAATGCTTTTAGCAGACAGGCACCAAGGGTACTTGCTCCAGAAAGAATGAGAATAACTTGAGGATGAGAAGAACATCTTGGATTCTTTGTAGCAGGCAAGGGAACAGGCAAGAGCACTTTGTCCTAAGCACTGCCATTTTGACTTCAGGTTACATTTTATCTGTAGGGTGAAACAAGCCCTAGAAGAAATGGTAGCTTCCTGAAAATTGAAGGCCCTTAGTTTTCTTAAGTTTTAAGACTGTTCCTAACAGAAAGAACAAATGAATCTGATTGGCTGGACTAAAAAGCTTGCATTCTGTGTCGTCAGTTGACAACAATGGAATACATAGGAAAAGCCCCAATCTTTGACTCCTGATTGGTGAAAAATGTAACTATAACTTGGCAACAAGTGTTTGTGTGTTTTCTGCTTTAAAAACTTCTCTTCAACCCCTGCTCTGGGCTGCCAGGAAAAACAAGGCTCCTGAGTCCTTGTCCTGCAGCCCGGATTGATCAGTGACCCCACTTGTGTGCAGATTTATTAGACTTTGGAACCCATAGCTGTTGTCACTCTCTTTCTTGGTGGCCCACCAAGGACAAGATGTAACACTTTCTGATTGTTGCTGCTTAGCTAGTAAAGTAATATGTTAGGATTGCTCCACCAGCTTCTGGTCTCATCAGTAGCTCATCCAGGCCTCCTTCATATTCTTCCTGAAGAGCAGAGTGTCAGTTTTGAAGTTTGCCTTCGTATCCTAGCGGTAAAGCATTACTCTTTGGTGGTAGATGGTCCATCACTGTGACAAACACCTGCCAGAAATGATTCTAAAGGACAGAAGATTGACTTGTGATCTTTCAGAGATTCTTTCCACGCTAGGATATGGATACTTTGTTTCTGGGCTGTGGTGAAGCCAAGCAATGTGGCAGAGGGAGTGGTGAGGCAGCTGAGGAAATGGAAAGATAGAGGAGATAGTCCAGAACAAGGGATGCATTTTCAGAGCACACTCTAGTAAGCTGTGCTCTCCAACCGGACTCCACATCTTGCTTTCCACCGCTCCACAATAATGCCTTCATATTGTGAACTAATTAATCAAGTGCCTAATCTATGAACAATGTTGGAGTCCTCGTGGTCCAATCACCTCTCAGGAACAGCACCGGCTGAGTCCAAGCCTTCAGCACAGGAACCTTTATGGAAATATCTCCTGTTTTTCTCTGAATACCTATGAGCAAAAGCATATCCCTTTGCAACTTTCATGCAACCCTACATGACTACAGATTTGAGTTCCACATTAGAAAACACATGACAGAAAAAAAAATCCAGGATTTGGAGTAGAACACATGAATTTAAACTCAAAACTTTACAATGTGCTAATCTAACAACTTTAGATTGCTTAGCATTAGTTTATTTGCAGGACAGGAAACTTGTTTGCACTATTTGAAAAAGAGAAATTCTGTAGAGTTTATTAACTGCAAAAGACAAGAAGCAGGGAGGGAAGGGAGTGGGATGGGGATGTTCGCGTGGTGGTTGCTAAAGGGTGGGAATGAAAAGATGCATTCAGAAACATTTCCCGCTTCTATGTTTGAATCTAACAAAGGATTCCACACCTGACTTAAGTTCCCATATCCTATGTGATGCTTCTCTTTGCTCTGAGGCCCAATAAAACTGTGCTTCCTCCAGTTCTGCCCATGTCACACTGATCTCTGGACCATATACCCTTCTGGAGCAGAGAGGGGGGTGAGGAATTGCATGCAAACACATACCTTTACATCTCTGTTAAGTGTGCATTTTGTTCAAGCTCCTGTATGATCTTGAGCAAGTCAGTTTGCATTTCTGAGCTTCAATTCCCTTCTTATTAAAATAATGTTTGACAGTGGCATTAAAGATAAATCACAGAACAAAAGAATGATATCACAAACTTTGAAGTGCTTTACCAATGGCCTCAATTATTTGTGAATATTTGATAAATAATAAAAAATATTACTGAGCCAAAATAATAACTTTTTTACTCCTTGAAGTCTGGGTTGCAGTACCTTAGCAGCAATAACCAACATTTCCATAGACAGCTTCATCTATTTCCTGTGTTTCTTCACAGGAGAGCTAGACCTTTTTACCTGGCATCCAAAGCCTCTATCTTCGGCTTACAGCGGCTTGCGGCTATTACTATGCTGTCAGCCAAAGTCAGCTATAGAGCTAATCCCACAGTAACTGCAGCAGGCTGTACCTACTGGTGGCCACCAAACAAGCCAGGAATGATGCTTCACTTTTGTTATTCTGTTATGTCACATATCTCGGCATTCACATTGCATTCTCTCTCTCTCTCTCTCTCTCTCTCTCTCTCTCTCTCTCTCTCTCTCTGTGTGTGTGTGTGTGTGTGTGTGTGTGTGTGTGTGTGTGTGTGTAAAAGAAACAGCTCTGGGTCTTTCTGGACTATGCTATGTTAAAATATTTCCAAGTCTGTCATTTGCCATTTTGTGGTCTAGAGAATTACTGATCATCTTTCTAATTTTTTTGAGTTTCAGAAGTCTTATTTAGTAGTTTGAAATTTATGTTAATTTCTTAGACTTGAGTTGTTAATGATGTTTATTAAAGCTTCGTAAATTTCACTTGCCTGTAAATCTTCCTGATGCAAAGTGAAAGAGACTCTTAGGGCATGGGTTACATGTGACCATTATGATGTTTATGCTGGGACCCGAAGGCGCTCCCTGAGTTACACCTAGGTTGTCCTTGCCACTGTGCTATGCTCCCAAATTTCACAGAATTTCTTTTGCGCAGAGGACGAAGCTGGCAGCATCAGAGCGATTGATTTTCTATTTCACAGTCCCTCTTTTCCACCCAATGAATTTTACTGCCATATGGGCCGCAACAGTTGTACCCTGTAATTCACTCCACTACCCTCTCCTTCTCACTGAAAAACAAAGTCTGCCTATAAAAGAAAATAGCTTCTCTTGGGGAAAACTTGGACATGTTACTAAACCAAAAACAACCTGACTTTAGTGAAGGTCAGGACAAATACAGAATTGAAAGATGTCTATTTATTTTGCAGGCCCTGCCTTAGTAAGCTTTGATATTTTAAAATATAACTTTGTAGCCGGGCATGGTGGCACATGCTCTAATCCCAAAATTTGGAAGGCAGAGGCAGTTCAGTCTCTGTGAGTTTGAGGCCAGCCTGAACTACATAGTGAGTTCCAGGAGAGTCAGACTTACATAGTGAGACCCTGTTTTTGTTTCTTTGTTTGTTTTATAAAGCCAAGTAAATCAATAAATAAAATATAACTTCATGGCTTTGCTTATTGCACTAGGAATTAAATCTCCATAAGCGTATCAAGTACAGAGCGCGCTGCCATTGCCCTCACGCTGTTTGAGGAGACATCTACCCTCTCTCCTTTTCAACACGCTGTGCTGATAACTTAGGATACTGGTTCATTTCTTGCTGCATTTTTTCTCAGTCTTAAGCCATTCCTTTAAAACATGCTTCTATCAGTAAAAGTACAAACCATGTACTTTAGTGTTTGAAGACTATTCAGGTGATTTCTGTATCAGGTGAGGCCCAAGGAACAGATTTAAAAAGAATAAAGAAAGGGCCAGGAAACGAAAAAAAATCCCAAAAATGCAGGCATGAAAGGAGAGAGGGAAAGGAAGAAGGAGGGAGGGAGGGAGGGAGGGAGGGAGGGAGGGAGGGAGGGAGGGAGGGAGGAAAGGGAGCACAGTGCCTGACCTCAGGGAACCCCAGGCCAGCAGGACCCAGGATGCACTCTCCCTGCTTCTGGAGGCCTGGAACAATGAAGAGATGAAGAGGTACTGGCGGTTCAGTATGAACGCGCTATTTTGTTAGCTTTCTGGGAAAGATGAGAGCATTAGGAAGCACATTTGCATTTAATATCTACTTAGCTCAGCCGCAAATTGTATTGTGTTTTGACTTAAAGAAAAAATGATTGATAATAACACAAAAATGAGCACAGTCATTTAGAAGAGTGTGTTTACACCAAAGAAATTACAGAAGCCGATTAAGATTCACAGGACCTAGGTGCTGTGAGCAGTTGTTTTGGGGGGCTGTCTGCCAGCCTTTGACACAAGCTTCTCTCGTGAGCTTCTCTCATGACAGAGCAGTCAGCCGTTTCACCTAATGATGTTTTATCTGCTCTTAGTGGTTTCCTCCCAGCTACCATAGCAACACCACCACCATCCAGGACAGAGCTGTGCTGCTTTCGCTATTGCTCTTAGCTGCTCAGAGCACTTCTGTAGTCATCATATGGATTTTTTTTAATTAATAGCTTCCCAGAGGGAAAAAAAAGCCAGTATTTTAAGAGATGCTTATGAATTTTTTTTCACGGAGCAAATACAGCGTTCCTGGGACCTAAAGTTTATGTGATCAGAGAGAGGAAACAATACTTTAGAAAACAAATATAAAACTGCAAATTCAGAATTGGATACAAAAGTGAATATTATATAAGAATGAAAAAAGTCAATAGCACATTATAAGGTGAAGACCACTTATAAATACCATGTTGTAATATCTATAAAAATAACCTTTTATTGTTTTACCTAGCTGTCACACACACACACTTTCCTGAGTTTTTGCCTTAAAATGCTTGTTCTCATCGATTCCTTTTTTATATAGAATGTTTGTAAGGTCCTTTCTGGAGAGAAGTTAGAAATATAAGTCAATCTTTTCACTACTCAGGTATCAAAATCAATGCTGTTCTTGTCGACAGCCTGAAATAGCTACTTTCAGTTTCAAATCCCACTGTCGGCATAGCATGTAAATTTTTAGAAATGCTGTCACGTGTGGGAAATCCTCTAGCAAGTTTGTTGCATATATGACCTGCCAGACTTAGTAGTTTTTGGTGCAACTTTCTCCACAATCCAAGTCCTTTTCTTCTCTCCTGAAACAGTAACAGCTCTGCGCACTAGAAACAAATATGCCTCCTTACACAGCCTCTACTCCAACCTACCAGACTGATGCAATCTCAAACAAGTTGGGGTTCAGAGTAGTACAGGCATTTAACTTAACCATGTGGGAAAATGGCTTCAGATCACCAAGTTTTCTCGATGATCCTGTTTCAAGTACACTCTTCAGCTGCTCTTATTAGATGCCAAATTGCCAAATGCTACTTCACTGCTGTTACACCAAATGGAAGCATGGCAGAGGGAGTTACCCTTTTGGTAGGTCAGCTGTAGTTGAGATGATTCAAGCAACCTTGCCATATGCCACTTCACCCTGCTACATCAGTGCAAAGGAGTCTCAGTATTCTGTCGACTTTGAATTTCTCCCAGTCATCCCACAGCGCATTTGTTTGCATTTCTTTTAGCCTTGTCAGGTCGCCATCGGCCCAAAGACTAACTGCTCATGCAAAATACAAGAATGAGTAGCCAAAAAGATGTATGCGCATCTTCAACTCCCCTTCAAATCCTCTCAATTACTCAGATCTTTGTTCTTGGACATCAAGGCTCTCCTAAAATTGTTTTAGAGTGTTTAGATAACCTTATATAGCTGATGTTTGATCCATATTTCTTTGCTTTATTTTTTCTGAAGGCAGATTAAAGAATTGGAAAGCACACTCAATAGAAAAGTTAATGAATGCCAGTGACCTCCCTGATTGTTTATGAGAACATTCAGTCCCAGGTGTATGGTAGACAGATTTCTCAGTGAGCACTGCCAATATACATACCACACAGTCTCCAGAACATTTAATGAAAAATAGCATGTCCTTAACACAGATGTGGATATAGAGAGGGCAAAAGAACTTTTCATCAACTGTGGAAATGGATGAGAATTACTTTATTTTCTTCCTCAGTTTTCAATAGTATAATAGTAGAAGAGAGAAAAGACATGATGGGATGATGCATCCATTCATAACACAAAACTCTTTCTTCTGAGCGCTTGATGAAAGAACCTTTGTGGTTTTCAGGTTTGTTTTCCAGATGTATCTATGAGTAACTATGCCCAGAGGACAGCTAGCAAGTAGACAGGAAGCAGTTTATTGTTTTGTTTTATTGTCAAGACCCTTAAAGGATGTCTCCGGCAGTGATTTTTGGTTTTTATTGTTTTTCGTTTTGTTTTTTTGTTTCTGTATGTCATGAAGCTGTACTTTAAATGATCATTGCTGGCTTCCCTGACATACCTTTAAATCACTCCACAAAGCATGTAATAGTTAATTCTCATATAACTGGTGTTGAGGACAATGAAATTTGAGGTCTTTTTCCCCAGATCCTGGCACAAAGCTTTTAAGACTTTAGAATCCCCTGAGTGAAGAGGGTAAGAGCAGCAGCTTTTATTATTCATAATATATCCTACTGAAAGGGGCTTACAATGGCTAATTATCAGAGAGGCACAGTGAAAAGGGAAGAAAGCAGAGTAGGTGCATGCAGAATACAGCTGACATCACGATCTAACCAAGGCATCCATGTTCAAGCTTCCTACCTGTTTTTATCCAAAGTTTATCTGGAGTAAAGCTGGGAATACAAAGTACCTTAAATTGTAAAAATCATGAGCTACACAGTAAGAGCATTTCTTTCTTTTTTTTTACATTTACTTGTTTTTATTTTATGCATATGGGTGTTTTGTCTGCGTGTGTGCCTGTGTATCATGAGTGTGCAGTGCCCATGGAGGCGGGCACTGAATTTTGTTAGGAGGAAGTCCCAGATGGTTATTAGCTGTCGTGTGGGAACTGAACTCGAGAACAAGCACTTTGTAAGAGCAAATGCTCTTGATGGCTGAGCTATTTTTCTCTTAACTCTGCTTTTGTTTGTGGTGCTGTTTGTTTCAACTGGAAAGGACCAGCTTCAGGACAGTGAGTTAGCCAGTGCCTAGTGTCAGTAGGATGTCTTTTCTGTGTGGATCTCCCATTGATGAGTAATGTCACATGATATGATGGTTCATGAATTAGGTGGAGCATTTTATGAAGGCCTTGGGATTTGCTGCTGTAAAGTTGGCTTGTTTTTGTCAGTGGTAAAGTTATAGTAGCTATATTTTCAGGCATGAACTTACATAAGTAATTATAATACCTGAATCTTACAGAATGTGCTCACCTCTCTTATACTACACTTCTGCAATGCAATACCTTAGTTGTCATGAATTCGAGTTTTTCTAGGAACAAATATAAGAATAAAATTTTCAATAAAAATATGAGATAATATTAAGATTGTGAGAATAAAGAGCTATCTAGACCTTTCAAGAATGAGGATAATTCTACTACCAAAAGACTCTTGATATAGCACTGTTACATAAATAAATATATAATCCGAGGGTTTCTATAACATGCCATAATCTTGGTGGCTTAAACTATTAGGACTTTGTTCCATGGGTCTGGAGACTAGAGGTTCAAAGTCAAGGTTTAGCAAGATCATGCTCTCTGGAGATTCTACAGAGGAACCATTCTATGGCTCTCCCAGCTTTGGGAGGCTCACATCTTTTTTAGCTTGAAGTAGTACAGCCTGTCTCCACACCTGTCTTCACATCATCCTCATATGCCCTTTTCTGTCTCTAAGTATACTGACATGAAATTTGAAAGGCAAAGTAATCCTTCTATCTACTCTTAATTTAATTACATCTTCAAATATTCTATTTCCAAATATAGTTCTTTCTCAGGCTCTAAGTGAACATGAATATCAGTGAAATTCAGATGGAAAGTACATAAAAGTTATTTTTTATAATTAACTTTCTCGTTACTGTGGACTTTTTGCTGTTAAATACAACTGACTCAATTTTTAGGATTCTCCTCTATGCTGAGTCACAATAAAAGGGAGAAAGGCAGTAATTATTCTTCTGGAAACATTTTACTACATGCTGGTCACAGTACTCCAGCATCTACCCTCCATAGTAGCCAATCTGGTTTATGACTCTGAGTGCATGGTTATTAACACAGGAGAGTAAGGCTCAGTAAGCAGCTTACTGTGAGACCATTGTCTAACACAGAAGAGAAAGGCTCAGTAGCCAGCCTACTGTGAGACCATTATCTAACACAGGAGAGAAAGGCTCAGTAAGCAGCCTACTGTGAGACCATTGTTTAACACAGGAAAGAAAGGCTCAATAAGCAGCCTACTGTGAGACCATTGTCTGTGATTGAAGCCAGCATTAGACATGTTGCATTCCTCTTCAGTTTCTTAGGGTTCTTAGCACAAAGTCCATTTTTCCTGTAGACACACATTCTCTTTTCATTCTCACTTTTCAATTCACTTTCAGTCATGTGAACTAGAAAACAATAACCTATATATGGCCTTCAGAATTCTGCAAAACAAACTACTATAACAGCAACAACTAGAACTTCAAAACTTTGAAGAATATGAGGAAAAAAAGAAAAAAAAACCCCAAATCTACAAGAAAGGTGTCTCTGGGCAAAGGTATTAAATTTGGTATCCACAGGGACAGATGAAAGATACTGACACATTTCTGGAGACAGTAAAAATTGGCCGTCAATTAAATTAGAAAGGGTCCTGGGACTCTATAACACAAGCCAAACAAAAACTTTCCCAAAAAACATACCTCTTAAAAAAACCACCTGTTTCCTAAAATATACCTAGAAATTTGTAACTACACTAAGTGAGCATACCTTACAGTAGTAAGCATCTTTTAGACTATATTTTAATTAGATGGACTAGATGTCTACATGTTTATGTGTTAACTTCAAAATTTTTTTATTTAATTTTTTAAATTATAATTTTTAGTTTTTTTAAAATTATTACATCATTTCCACATTATCTTTCCATCCTCCAAACCCTACCATGTAGCCTTTTTTTCAAATACTCTTTAAAATTCAGGGTCTCTTCTTTCCATCAGTTAGTTACACACACACACACACATATATGTGTGCATGGGTGTTTGTGTATTTACACACAAACACCTATACTACTGAATCTATATATATAGCCTGCTCAGTCTGCCTAATGTTATTTACACATATGTTTTCAGGGCTGATCATTTGATCCTCTGGCTCTTACACTTTCTGACTTCTTTTTCACAGTGTTACCATGCCATAGGTGCGGTACTTGTATAGCTGTATCCACTGGGACTGGGCTCGACAACTTGGCATTTTGCTTTAATAATCAACAATCAAAAATAAAAGGTGATTTGTTAACATGTCAGTTGATGACCAACATTAATAAAATAATAAGATGAACACTGTTAGCCAGTTTTATACCAGTATAATAAATCCCCAGGCAAATCAGCTGAGAAAGAGACGTAGTTAGTTTCCGCTGGT
>JAQHUG010000209.1:1785173-1815632 GCA_028555095.1 Dicrostonyx torquatus
CTTATCTTTGTAAATTTCCTAGTGTCAAAATTCCTAGCTGGCTCTGTTAAACATTCTAAGTTAAAAGTCCTTAGATGACCTTCTGTAATTATTAGGGCGAATGGTCCCTGACATATCTGTAATTATTAGGGCAACCGGTCCCTGACAGAAGGAGGCCATTAGAACAATGAAAACAGACTTCATCAAGATGAAGAAATCCATAGGCAGTCATTGGAAAGGGCTCAAAAACAGAAGGGAATTGGGAGAAAAGTTGCTTCCAGTCTCTTGCTTTGGTTTCTGTCCGCTCCCCTTTCAGAGTCTTCAGTCCACGAGAACATCTTAGTATGTCTCTTAGAACACTGTCACCCTCACCATCTTCACTCCATACTGTGCATTTTGGGGGCCTCACTCATGGCTCACCCCATAGGAAATTTTCTTGCCAAACCCAGCTCTAGCCAAACCTCCATTTATTTCAGTAGTTTATCTTCTTGGCAACATAAAGTTTACCTTTTGGTCATTCTTTTCTTCGGTTCTTTCTTGACTTTGCAAATGTTGCAGATTTTTAGTTCACAAGTAATTGCAAGTTTATAATTTCTTTGTCTTCTTTAATAAATAGATAATTAATGACACCTACTACTTATTTAATATATTTTTGTTAATCAACCTTTAAAGGAAACTTGCTCAAGATATTAAATATTATGATTTGCATTTATTGATCTAGTCAATAAATATTTAACTATTTATTGGCCAAGAAGTGTTGAATACAGGTTTCTTTATTTTTTTTTCTGTCCTTTACTTTCTTTTCCTTTTTTTTTTTCTTTTTTGGGTCATTCTGTAGCCAGTGCTAACCTGGAATTCTATGTAGTCTAAGGAGGTATCCCTGTTGCTGGAATAACAGGTATGGGCTAGAGTTTCTGGTTGTTATTCTTTTCTGGAGACAAAATAGCAAGTGATATTGACTAAGTTGCATCTTCCTGGAGTTTATATTACAGTAGAAAGCCAGAGAAGAGCAGTGTACAATAAGTAATGGACCAACATAACATTGGAAATGTACTATAAAGAAAATATTATGAGATTAGAAAATATTTATTCTCTATTCTCTGGTCAGAACCTGAAATACGAAATTTGAGGGAAGAATGTTTATTGCCTAAGATATGGGTGTAAAAGTCATTTCTTGGGAGCAAATTGAAGAGTTCAAGGACTTCAGGGAGTGAACAGGATGAGAGGGGTGGGCAGAAAGAGTAAAGCACTGGATAGGCCATGTACCCAAGTGCTGCCGGAGAACCAGAGCAAAGAGTTCAGAGCTTTGTCCTCTAAGGGAAGTGAACTACAGATGTTAGAGAAGCAAGAGATCTGCTGAAATGTAGATGCTATGGAAGGAGGAACATAGAGGAAGGAGTGAGGAAAGTTAGCACCGGGAGGCCAGCAGAAACCAGTGCAGTGGTCCAGGGATCCTGCATCATGGGGAAAAGCAATGGGGTTTGCTCTGACACAGTCATGACCCCAATGGAGCTGGAAAAGAGCTGACCTGCCAGAGGTAAGCCAAGAGGAGCAAAAGAGTGACCCAAGGGAAGATAGGAAACAAACAGGATGGAGACCTCAGCCTTGAGACTGGTTAACTTAAGATGTTTACTAAGAAGACTAGTTAAGGTTATAATTTTGTTATATCAGTGTGAGACTTTGGAGATAAAATGGGAATCATATGCCGAAAATGTAGATAAGAAAAGCTCTGTGATCCCGGTGAAGGGATTTGGCCTGAGGAGTCTACACATGGTTGTAGTCGTCAGGAAAGCAGAATGCTTAAATGAAATGAATGGGGTGAATGGGAAGAGAATGCGCAGAAAAGATACAGCCCTGTGTAGTTTCTAAATTCTAGCAATGAAAATGATAGTTTAGTCACAAGCTTTTGTCTATAAAAAGGAAACTCCTGATGCAATATTCCTATGAAATAATTATTTCACAAAGCCCAAATCTGGGTGTAAACATGGTGGCTGACACACATCTGTGACCTCTGTGCTTCAGAGACTGACACAGGAGGACTGTGAGTTCAACATCCGGTCGGGTTACACAATGAAACCCTGTCTTCAACCAGATAATTGAAATCTGGGGTTTTAATGGATCAGCAGAACGTTGCTAAGTAGAATGTTCTGCTCCACTTCTCTAAGCATCCCTCCTTGCGGAGGCAGGACCAGCCTGCTCTGTGATCAGAGGATGCTAACAGAAGCAGCAAGCTTTGTGTGTTTCTCATTCAGAAAAGGGAGTTCGTCTGAGGTCATATTTACCCCAGTGTGAGCAATCTATGCTGGAATCCACAGTAGTGTCTTAGATGATCAGGTGAATCTCGACTGTGCTACCCTCTACAACAAATCTAAAGGAAAGCTGGCAGATGAGGATGCAGGACCACAGGGGAAAGAATCACAACCCATGGCTGCTCAGCTGTCACTCACCATACACTTGTGCCAGCCTCTCCTCGGAAGTTCTCACACTGACTAAGCACCCCCCACTCCTTTGTCCTCAGAACAACCGTGGGTAGGTGCTGTTGGCATCCCATTTTATAGTCAAGGAATCTGACAAAGTAACAGCTCTGATGATGGTTAAATGAGAGTTAATAAGTAGCTGAGCTGGGATTTGAATCTAGAGGAATCTGACTCCAGAGGTCATGTCCTACACCAGTTTTGTCTGGAGTGGGAAAAAAGGAGGAGGAAAGCCTCCTGTGTTCACCCATGAGACTGTCGATAGAAACACAGAAGGAGACAGGGTGGAGACAGGAGAACATGAGAAAATGGCTTTGCTTGCATTGAATTTGTAGTGACATGATGTCTGTGTGAAAACCAATAAAGTATGAGCTAGGAGGCTGAGTGGGATGAATGTAGGAGAGACAGATATAGGATATCACTGTACAGAGTAAGAAAGCCATCAGGATACAGAGTGTAGAAAGAACCAAGCCCTGGATCTGACAATAAGCAAGAAAGAGGAGAAGGCTAAAACACTGCCTGTAGAATGGGTAAAGACAGCAAGCTGTGAAATCTTACATCCCTGAGCTGTGTGAGCATTTTATGGCTATTTTGTTTAAATGAAGCTTATGGCCGGCTCTGCTATGCTGGGGCCCTCACCCTGAGAGACAGAATTTGTTAACTTTTAAGCAAGTGTCAGAACACCTGGGGGACCTGACAAAACAATCATCTATGCCCTCCAGCCCTGGTATTTCTGATTCTAGAGTGTGCATAATTTTCATTTCTAACCAAGTTCTAGTTCCTGCTGTTATCATAGTCACACTGAGAACAGTTATTTTAATCCATGGTTGTTGACTTTCTTGTTCTTTTCTATTATTCCTTCTAATTTATCTCTTTTATCGCTTTGTCTCTTCTATGCTGTGAGATATTCCAGTAATTTGGGAAATACTTATATTTGTAAATTCAACCATGTGCTGGTGACTCCAACCTTCTGTTAGCTCATCTGAATATGTGATATCATTATTGTGTGTAGTAAATTAGAAAGCCTAGTGTGGTGTTGCCTGCAGGAATCCTAGCATTTTAGGAGGCTGAGACCAAAGAATTAAGATATAAAGTCAGCCTGGGCTACATAACAAAACCCTGCCTCAAAAGTAAATAAAGAAATAAAATACAGAGCAAAAGTATAGCTAAGGAAACAGGAGAAAACCGGGGATTATTCACAAAGACTCAATAAACAAGTTACACACCAGTCTGAAGCTGTGATTCCTGTTTAATATCTAATTCGGTTACCATTACTGAATGTCAACACCTTCCCCAGCTGAAAGTCACTTTCCATGTGGGCTGTACCAATCATCCGGCTTTGTCTTTCAAATTTACCCTGGTTGCTGTTATTGCCCCCGGGGTTGCTCCCAGGAATCCCCATTGAGCAGCTAGAGAATCTGTAACTCAGGCTAGACACCTAAAGACTTGTTTTCCTTCAAACACTTGACTGTTGACTTTAATTGGAGCTAGACTCTCCCCTCAGCCCACCATGTGCTTGTCCATAGCCCTTGTCACAGTAACTTGTCCTGTCTATTATTATTAACATAATCCCTTGAAAGTAAAAATGCTATGGGATATCATTTATAAACTGGTGGTGGGGGACTGGTCTCCCAAGGGGTAACAGTCCCACGAGGGACAGCAAGAGGCTGCGGCAGGTCACCCAAGGCCTCAGTGGGTCCCCTTAGTGGGTGAGAGATAGATGCATCATGCAGGAAGAGAGTTTGGTTATAGAGTTTATTTAGTAGGTTATGGAGGGGGAAAGGAAGGAGAGAAAGGGGGAATGGGAAAGAAGAAAAGGGGAGAAGGGAGAAGGGGGTAGAAGGGAGGGTTGGAAATGGGCAGGGCTTGTCTCTTAAAGGGACAGGGTATCCATCTGACAGACCAGGCCAGCAGATTATAACAATCCTATCCTTTTCTTGTAACAAAAAGGGAGGAAGTTAGGCACAACAGGCTGAGGGATTTGGGGCAGTAGATTCTCAAGACTGTTTTCTGCTTATTTATGAGTGTCCTCTTGGGGAGGATGCCTGAGAAATCTAGGCGCTAGTCACATCATGGGGTAACCAGTCGCTTTACACCTGTCCAGGGTTTATGCTATGGGAAATGTCCAGTGTCTCTTGGACCTGGCAAGGGGTTGGCAGAACAGAAGACAAAGTTAAGTTTAAGGAAAAAAAATAGGACCAGGGAATTGAGGGGGGGGTGTATCTGGCCTGTTTAAGGTGGATCCTTCAATTTAGCTCCCTGGAACTCACAAGAATTTTTGAGTTTGTGAAAACATAAATTTTAGACATACATTGTATAAATAGCAGTATATTTACGTCAAAACGATTGTGACAGATGTTTTTGCACAATGAAAAATACTTTAAGATTGTGAAGGCAGTGTGAGAGAGAAATTTGATAACTTGTATTTGTCCTCAGACCTTTATAACTTGGAGGCACACACATTAATAACTCGCATTTGTATATCTTAAGACAGCCTTTATTTAGAACATTTTAAGAAGTTATACTGAAATTTGTTTGGTGAGTTTGTCCTTTTAAACTGATAAACCTCTTAGCTGTCAAACTGCATCAGAGATCTTTGAGAAGGATAAATTTTACTTGAGCTGTTGATTAAAAAAATGACAGAGAACTTACTTTGTTGGCTGATAGAGCCACTCCTCAGGATCTTCTAAGATTGTTGAGGGCAGGGGCATCAGGATGGTATTTGCCTTCTGTTGTTAGAAACAGGGCCTGCCAGACTCCAGATGGTCCTGTGTGTTAGAAAATCTGTAGGAAGACAAACCTACCTTGACCCGAGCAGCTAGACTGTCAATTCCAATGATTCTACAATGTCTGGAGATCTTCAGTTTAGATGAAAGGAAGTTTGTGGTCAGTGCTTGGCAGTTGATGAAGCAAATTGCAGATGGATGTTGTTCTGTGTCCACCTGTCTTCTGTCTTCTTTGGAGAAAATAGAATGCTGCTGCTAGGAGCCAACCTGTCTCTCTGTTATGAAAAGTCTTTTAATAATTAAACATTTAAATACCATATTCCCAAGGCCTCTGAGCAGTTGAGGACTATTTATTGGGTATAAATAAGTTATAAGTGCAGCATAGAATCTGCCTGGAGAACTGTATTTAAGCTTGACTGGACTGACTATTAACTTAACAGGTGAGATTTATACTTGTGAAGGACAAAGAAGAAAAAACTGTTCGCAATAGAAGCTTAGCAGTAGAACTGATAATAGTGACAATATTTTAAAATATATTTTTAAAGCAGCGTTGGATTACATATACAGTATTCCAGTAGGAGACTCAAAAGAACATACCAATCCAAAACAAAAAACCCTCTCTGCTCTCCCAGTCTGGGAATGAGATACAATGAACAGACAATTTTAACATTTAACAGTAAATATACGTGCATTAACATCCAGTTGATCCCAAGTTTTATACAGATATATACACAGAGTTAAAGCCAACTTATGTTTATACATAGTTAACTCAAGTCGCATGTATGCATACACATACATTAAATGGGAGTTGGGCAAAGTGGGTGCTTTTAGTGGGCGCTACCAAAAGCATGCCACTGCACAAAGCACATATTAATAGCATTAGAGGAATTTAGAGGCAAAAATGTAAGTAAACCGCAAGACTAGTCAAAGAATACCTTGGTCACCTGACCTGCCCTTAGTCAAGATGGTGATGATGCCACCTGACCTGGCCTTAGTCAAAATGATGGTGAGGTCACCTGACATCAGTCAAAATGGCATCAGTCATGTGCTGTATGGAGAAACTATATTTATAGAGCCAAAGCAGGAATTTTAAACAGATATAAATAACAAGAAATACATAAAGGGTGTGTAACATACATTTAAAACATAATTGCATCTGTGTGGCCACACCATTCACACTTTCTTTCATATATGAAGTAGAGAGAAAAATTACTCATCACCATGAGCCACCATGAAGCCAAGCCACCATGCCACCAGCCACAGCCAGGAGCAAGGGCTAGAACTGGAAACAGCCACCTCACAGATCCAGCTAATCTTACCGATTTCTTTGGTAGCGGTAGTGGTGGCAGGGATAGAATTGAAGGAACAGGGACAAGAGAGGGTATACAATGAGAAAAAGAGGGTTTAGAGGTGGGTGGGATGGGGCTGCCCAGCGAAAGGAAAAGCCGACAGGGTTGAGATGCCAGCAGGACATCGGCAGTCCTGTTTGCTGGTAGTAATTAAAAAGTTCCCACTTTCGTTGTTATTTAAGGGGTACGTAGGCCATTTGTGAGTGCAAAGGTAGGTAAGGTTAGGAATCTGTAAGTAAGGCAGAGGGTTTAGGGTCTGTAAAAGACATATCAGGGCAGAGGTTGAATAGTTTGTGAGGGTTTATTTCCCATGGTTAAAAATGTGAGAAAGGTGAAAACCCAAAGGCAAGTAATTTGACATCTCCAGAATAGTGTCTGGGTTAAAAGACCACTCCAAATGGCCTGAAAGGACAAAAAATTTGAACAGTGGTAATAGGACCACTTCTGAGTGGTCCAAAAGGAAAAAAAAAAGTCTGAACAGCAGCTACAAGACCATTTGTGAGTGGTCCAAACAGCAGTGGTATCAAATCTCAGTTTTTAGCCATGGAGAGCAACCAGAAATGAATGTGACTGAAAGGTAACTTGGAGAAGGGAACCATACCATTTGCAGTGATGGTGCAGGCACAGGATGTTGGAAAGTGGCCAAGTCCAGCTTCCCCATGTGTCGTCAGCTGGCCTGCCCAGCTGAGGGAGGGAATGGAGAGAAAGCCTGGCTGTGTCACCCACCAATACAATCATTTATAAACAGGTGGTAGGGTACCAGTCTCACGAGGGGCAGCAAGTCCATGAGGGGCAGCAGCTCATCACACAAGTTCTCAGAGGGCCCCCTTGGTGAATGGAAGACTGTGGCAGGTGAGAGACAGACAGATACATCATGCAGAGGGAGAGTTTGGGTATAGAGTTTATTTAGTAGTTTGTAGAGGAGGAAAAGAAGAAAGGGAGGCAGAAGCGGGGGAGAAGGAAGAAAGGCAGAAGCTGCCTCTCCAAAAGAAAGGCAGAGAGAGAGGGTCCACTTTACTCAGCAGAAGGGAGGATTGAGACTGGGCAGGGCTTGTCTTTTAAAAGGAAAGGGTACCCAGGTGACAGACCAGGTCGGCAGATTATAACACTACGGATTATAGTCACTTAAATCTCACCTGGTTTGCACAGGGGGTGAAGAAAACCTCACAATCATAGCTTTTGTTGTTTGAAGAAGGAAATTATGTTTCCTACAGAAGACATGAAGGAGTGCAGCTTACTGGCTTACTGCCCATGGCTTGCTCCACCTGCTTTCTTATAGCACACAGGATCCCAAATACAGGAGTGGCTCTTCCCAGAGGGAGCTGTCCCTCCCAACCTACACCCAATCATCAACCAAGAAAATACACCATAGCCTTGCCAAAAGGCTCACTCAAAGGCCAACATAGTGGGAGACATTTTCTCAATTGAAATTCCCTCTTTCCAAATAACCTGGCTTGTGTCAAGTTGACATAAAACTAGCCAGCATACCTGCTAAGTGTTTTTCAAGGTACTGGGAGATTCTTATAGCTGATTTGTGCCTCAAAGCCTTGGTTTCACACCTTACACTGCCTCTGGCTAACTATACCCTGCTTCAGCTTAGATGGCCTAATCTAAAAATCTGTTTGCATATTACTAACTTCTAACGCCCTTCCACATGCAGATATCAGTCTAAGAGAACAGTCCCCAACCCATCATGAAGGGAAGGGAAAATCAGGACAAAGAAGTTTGATGTTAACTCAATGAACTCAATTTAAAGAGATTCCATTTGTTCTGAGATTGTATGTTTTTATATTAGGAGAAAGCATTGCCTTTTCATTTAGGATAGAAGCATAGTTTTGTTTTGTTTTTAATCCTGACAAAAATTAAAAGTGAGCAACCTCTGTCAATGCTTTCACTTTCCTCCCTGTAAATTAAAGGTTTTAAAATCTACACATCACTTATGTTTTCTATGGAGGGGCATAAGTGTGGTGAGGGGGGGGGATGATGTTTGAGCAACTCATGCAGGGGCCTTCTTTTGGCTTCCTTTTCAGGCAGTTCAGTGCTTGAAATAACAAGTGGTATATCCTCTAGGTCCTACGCCAATGCTGCTGACTCTGCCTTTCAGATTCCTTACATTAAAATAAAATAAAAAGCCCTTTGGGATGGTTTATGCAGAATTCTATGTCCTACTTTTAAATCTAAGAACTTTTTGACCTTCAGTGCATGTATAAATTGTGAAAAATAAATGAGAAAAGTGGCTTGTTCAAAGAAAAGCTTTAAAAAAAACTTCAAGCAAAGCTTTTCTGTGTTATCATTGATTAAAATAAAAGGAGAACAAACTGAAAGCTTAAACAGAGTCATCCCTTGAAACCTTTTATACACATGCTACAGAATTTTCCCCATTATGAAACAAAGGTTTGTAGAGCTAGCAAGCTGAATACAAAACGATCAGATTCAGTTTTATTCAGATGTGAAGGTGACCATTTTAGGTCTAAAATAGCCACTGTGACCATCATCTGTAAAATCGTTCACTGAAAACTGGCTACTTTAGGGTACAGATTCTGCATAATCTCCCAAAAGATGGTGAAGAAATCCCTTCCGGAAAAATTGAAATAACGAGCCATTGCCTCTCACCATCAGTGTTCTCACATCCTCGGCCAACAGTGCAGTCTACCTCAACCCTGACGGAAGACAGGCAACTGATACAGCCCCACAGGTTAGAATGCTCCCTTTCTTTGCCACCAGAGATGCCCTTGTGTACACACCAGTTTTGCAGGCAGCACAAGGAGGTTTTTTTCTGAAAACAAAGAACTTGAATCTCAGAGCTTCCAGATTGTGGTGGGAAGGGGGGTTCTAAAAGGATGTCATCACCCCATGGAGCTCACACTGTACAGGAAAGATGGGTCCCATGATGAGCACCAGCAAAGGGCACCTTTGGGCTCCAAGCTCTCCTTGCTCCTGTCCTTACAGTTTAAAATCTATGCAGCTCTGTGAGCAGAGTTTACTGAGACTTCATGCCACCGTGACGTCACCATCTGTGTGAGTATGTGGTGCTTCCCATTTGAGGACCAATGTAGAATATAACCTTAAGGACACATAAAAATTTTTGAAGTCAGCCTGAAGAGAAAACACAGGCTTGTTTCCAGCAAAGGGAACATGGCCTGGGGGAGTTCTGTTGAAAGACCTCCATCCAGCCACAGCAGTGATTTGAGGATTTTAAAAAAGAAATTAACTTCCAAGTGAGCCCATAACAATGCAAAGTTGAGTTTATTAAAATTAGAAAGGGCCTATAATAAAGCCTGTCTTACAGAGCAAGTGTGGGCTTTTGAGAGGAGTGACAGGTTTCTTTGCAATGAGGATGTGTAGTACCTTGGTGGCTCTGTGTTGACCACATGCTAAGTGGTGGATGTTCACGGTGGACAGTGCATTTTATAATATAATCCAGCCTGCTAGGCATTTACTATCTACTGAACAGATAAATGCATGACTTTCTTTTCATCCGGTGCAAGGTAGGAACCCAAAGAAATATCTGTTTATAGAAGAATTGGCAAGGTTCCCTAGAGGAGTTGGCACTGAGAAGAGAATTCAACCACAGAAGCTGAAGAATACTATGCATCAGCCCCAGCACCTTAGAATGTGACTATATGTTAAAGAAGAAATTGAAGTTAAAGCAAGTCAATGCACTGTGCCCTATGCAATATGACTGGTGTTCCTTAAGAACAGAAGCCCAGAGCACAGACTTGCAGAGGGCCAAAAAAGTTGAAGCCCAGAACCTCACAAGCAGCCTAGACAAGAGCTCAGCCTCAAGAATCAAGAGTGGGGCTGGGGACATGGTTCAGGGGTTAAGACTGCTCTTCCAGAGTTCCTGAATTCAATTCTCAGCAACCACCTGGTGGCTCACAACCATCTATAGTGGGACCCGATGCCCTCTTCTGGCATAAAGTTGTACATCATATACGCAAAATAAATACATAAAAGCTTTTTAAAACTGAGAGGGAAAAAAGCAGGTCTTTTTCAAACCATCTGTGTATAGGCTGTAGGGAACCTAGCAATAAACAGTTGGCGATGTAAATACTCAGTAGAAGGGACAGGAGAAAAAAGCTCGACAAAGCATCAAGATGATGGGATATACAGCCAAGGGGCCCTGGGGAAGAGGGAAGGGCTAAGGGGATCTCTCAACCCCATTCACTGAGGCTGGAGACTCCAAGCCATGCCCAGATGGGTCCTGAGCATGATAAGAGCTAGCAAAGGTTCTTGGAGACATCAGATATAAAAGGCTTAATCTCCATGAAGAGTCACACTGTTTGCAGTGTTTTATTGTGTATCTAGCCTCTAGCTCTCGGGGAGTTCTCATAAACATACTACACTCATCCAGATGAGAGAAGGAGTTAAAATGGAGCCAAGAATTAGACTTTAGAGATAAGGCAGAATGTAGAATGGTCTTTAAAACCTTGTGTAAGCTACAGGAGAAAAAATGGGGACACTATTAGCAGTCCCAAAGACCCCCACATTCATAATGCAGTGTCTAGTCTTCTTGAGATAACCACCCCAATAGCGGCAGAGAAGACAAGTCCGCTTTTATTACTTAATATATTTGACAGCAGCTCCTAAGGCATCTGCCAGTTCCAGTGAATCTCCGACTTAAGCCTCTTGAACTCTGAGACTTGAAAAAAAACTAAATCCATTCACACTTCTAAAAAGAACATGGTTTGAGGCATATTCCATAATACCAATATTTATAACACTGCCCAGAAGTGTTCTGTTTTGTATGTGTGAAAACTGCCAGAAGAAAACACGCAGACTCTCGACTTACATTTCCAGCTTTGACATCCCTGAGGAGAAATGAGCTGCCTTCCAAATATAGTTGGCCAGGAAAGAGAACCAGAGAAGGAAGAAAAGAAAGAGGAAGGAGATGGGGGGTGTTGTCCCCCAGTAGCCTGAATACTTAACTGAATTCTGAAGACATAACTTGTTTGTAGTGCACAGTAGTTTCTTTCCTAGGTGACAGTGCAGCCCCTGCAGGACTCTCGACATTAAGGGCTGATTTTATTCGGAGATCTATCATTGCAGAAGCAGAAGTCAGGAAGACATATGTCATATGCAAAGCCAACGAGTCTCATACCTTATTTGACAGCTATGCAGTGTTCAAATATTAAAAGGATTTAGTTTTATTAGCTTTTTCTTCAAATGTCCCATTTTAAATGTCAGTATGCTTTTCAAAAATGAGAATGGGTATCAGCAATTTACCAGTCAATATTTCCTGTAAGTTTCTGGGTGTATCTTAATGCAACAGTTCCTTCTGAACCACGTGGGATGTAATCCAAGGCCCCCAGTGGATAACTGCAACTACAAGAAATACTAAGCCTCATATTTACAAAGTTATTTTCCTGTAGACTTTGTAACATTGGCATTGGCATATAAGTATCAGAATTAAGCTGTCGACTGTATTTTATTGCTCTAATGCTCTTTTTCTTCCTTTTGCTTCAGTAGTCTTGAACTTTGGACCACTATTAAATAAAACGAGAGCTACTTCTACACAATCACGTTGATACTGCAACAGTTTTTTTTTTTTTTTTTTTTTTTTTTTGGTTTTTCGAGACAGGGTTTCTCTGTAGCTTTGGAGCCTGTCCTGGGACTAGCTCTTGTAGACCCGGCTGGTCTTGAACTCACAGAAATCCGCCTGCCTCTGCCTCCCGAGTGCTGAGATTAAAGCATCCTAAGAATACTGACAAAGGGATGGGTAGGATATACAATGCGGATACACAGGACAAAAGATGGTACACATCTTGAACAGCACAGTACAAGACACCACCAGGTTATAGCATGAAGGCACACAACTTGAAGCTTAAAATTCCTTATTTACATAATTTCTCAGTTAATATTTTGGGCTCCGGTTTACCAGCGTCGATAACTGAAACTGCAGACGTGGTGAGACCACTACTGGAGTGGGTTTGATGGAGCCCTGGACGGCCATATTTAATGCTCATGTTATCGTTCTCATTGTATTTCTCCATCGCTCTTTGCTACTTTTATCTTCTTAATGTCTGACTTTTCACGCCAGAAAGTTTTTTTAAGGTCACATCACTTCATTGCGTTTTCCACGGAAACCAAGGCACCATGAAGGATGATAACTCTCTGGCCTCTGCTTTATTCATAAAACATTTTGCAAAGTGCATTTAGTAATTTGCCATTGTAACCACTGGCACCGGGAGCTTTCAGGGCCGAGTTCTGACACTGTATTTAGTTCATACTTTGACTGCTCAGCTGAAACTCCCATTTGTATGCATTTATTCTGCTCTACACATTATGTTATCAGTCACTTTCAATATTTCAAAGCCACAGCAGGCTCTTTCTGACACACATTTGTCAGAATGAACTGCCTTGATTGCTATTATTACAGACTCCAGAGCCTGAGTAAGGGGGAAAGCTTATGTAGTACCAGAATATTGAAACTGCCCAATGAAACAATAGACACAAGAGAATAAAAATAGAACAAATGTATTTAAATGGATAACTTAAATGGCCAGGAAAATCTAGGATTATGAAATAAGCATATAGAATTCAAAACTCTATAAAGAAAATGTAATGAACGTTTGTAAAGACAATAAGGAATTGATTGAAAAATACCAGTGCCCCAGTGACTAAAGGAAAGTTGCACGTCTCCTTTCCCCTAATGAAGGGTTTAAATAGGCTCTGTTAATGGGCACCCCACAGCACAACAAAGGTTATAACAGAAGCACACACTTTGGCTAAAAGTGAACTTAAAATACAAACCTATAAGGAACTAACCAGAGCTCCAAACACATTCCTCCTTGATCGTGTTCGATAACCTATAATCATGACGCTGGAAAGAAACTGTGCAGGCCACTGCCTGGTCTTTCCACCACCTTTGGACCTCATCTTTCCATCACGACAGCAAACTAGAGAAGTAACTCCGAAATGTGCTTTAGATTAGCAAACCTAGCCTCTAAAATAGTAGACCTTCATTAAAATTTCTCATATTTAAAACTGATATAAAGCCTGAGGTTAGAAGATTCTATAAGCAATGGTAATTACTGTCCAAATTCTCTGCTCAAAAGTAACTTAGCAGAATATAGAAAATGGAAGTTTTACCATTCATGTCACAGGAAACAAAGGTTCAGCCATGCTGCTGTGCTGTTGGGAAAGTTGCATAACCTTATAGATTTATCTCACATCATATATTCTTCAATACATTTTTGAAAGAAATATTCAAGAAATCATAGAAAACAGAGCAGATCCATAGTTTGGAAAGTCTTGAAAACATAAAGGTTAACAAGGTACAGTAGTTATGTGCCTGCAAACCCAAATTCTCAGGAAACTGGCACAGAAAGATTGCAAGTTCAAACCAGCCTGGAAAACATAGAGATAGCCTGTCTCAGAAGAAAGAAAGAAAGAAAGAAAGAAAGAAAGGAAGGAAGGAAGGAAGGAAGGAAGGAAGGAAGGAAGGAAGGAAGGAGATGAAGAAAAATTACATATATTCAAAATTGAATTATATCATTAAAATTAAAGGAGTTACAAAGTAAAAAGCTAAGTATTAGTTTATAAATTTCTAACTTCCAGAAATGTTATCTTTCTGAAGACACAGTGTTTAATATCAATAGCATTTAAGGCTTGAAAATGAAATTTTCTCCTTTTACTTTTACTTAAGTAATATATTGAAGTATTAAAACAGTGCTTGGAAAACTGGTAGTCAAATTGAGGTATTCTAGGTGTCTCATTTGTGTAGTCAGTATCACAAATTTCTCACAAATACTAATGTTTCTGATATAGCTTCTAAAATTTGACTTAGATTCTAGCCCCCTTCCCTACAGTGTGTTTTACTTATTTTTTCTTGTTTTGATTCCATTTTATTCCTATAAAACTGTACATTTAAAAAAACATAGAAAACACATAGTTTTTCATTCATGATGACCTCCTTATGGGCTCATTTATAAAAGAGTTTTGAGTAAATAACAAAAAGAATTATTACATAGAAATGAAAAATACAAATAAAAATGAATAATGATCTGCCAATATTCACAAATAAAAGTACTTCTTCAGTAATATTACGTAATCAATAACTAAAATTAAACATGTGACTAACTAATACTTACTTTATACTTTCAGAAAATATCCAAACCTAATTCAAACTCTGCATGAAGTTATTCTCAGTAAGACATTCAATCCAATGTGTATTTATAGGCTTTGCTACAATACTCCCAAGCGATAGAAATCATTCTAAACTTCCTGTAAAATTCATATTTACCTTAATATATTTACATCATTGAAAATGTTGAGCTATTATCTCAACCCATGAAAAAATGCATTTTTAACAATTTGTTTATGAAGAGATTGCAAAAGGAAACATGAGAAAACTCCTTAAATGGCAAATGACATTCTATATTAAGATCAAAGAAAGCACTTTATAAGTAAAAACACTTTTTAAAACAATTCTGTCCTAACTAGGCATGAAGCACATATCTGCAATCCCAGCCCTCAGGAGGCTGAAGCGAGTTAGCCATGCTATCTAATTATACCCTTTAAAAAGAAAAAACAAATTAAAATTACCTTCTTTAAATCCTTTAAAAATAATTTTAGAATAAGCTTTCAAACTGTCTTGAGATAAGTGGTAGTTATAATGAGATGCATTTCACATGTATGGAAACACATATGACCACTGTTGATCTCAATGCATTTATTATAATAAGATGCACTTCATTCTTTTGCAAGCACCAAGACAAAGTCAGTTAACCTACTGTACTGTTTTACATCCATGTAGTTACGTCACTATCACTCCAGCTTGAGATTTAGTCCAACAGCAATAAGGAAATAAAGAAAATATTTTATTGATTCAAAACACTATCTTTAAAGACTTCTGGTCTGTGCAAAAATTGACTGAATCTATCAAAAGCAATACTTTCTGTGACCTTTCTGAACACTGTGAAGGCCATGTGTAACTTTTTGAGAACTATATTAGAAAATCAATGGCAATCCTTAGCTATAAGGCATTCACCTATAGTTCATAAGTCTTATAACTCTGTATTCCATTCCTTTCCTATTTGTGTAAGAAATAAGAGGAATTCTTTCTAATGTGTCTGCTAATTATTTAATAATACTGTATTGCTTCAAAATTATATACCTCATGCAATTCTTAAATATTGTACATGTTTTTACAGACAGTTGATAAATGCGGATCAACTCAATACCTCTGAAGTGCTGGTATAGATGGAGAGTTCTCACTAAGCTCTAGAGGTGTTCTCTACTAGAACTTTCCGGCCATGACAGTGTTAGCTCTGGTAGGACATGGATGTCTTTCACCACACTGCCAGCCCTGGATGTGGAAAAAGCAAAAGGAAGGAATACCACACACTCTTTGCCAAAACCTCCGGGACAGATTCAGAAAAAGAGAAAAAGGGGGTAAGGGGGAGTCCTAATCTGGCCAGCTCTGGTCCTACTTGAGAGAGCTGAAACTCCAAGTTCTGGTTCCTGTTTGTCTGTGCTTTTGTGGTTGAGTATTTTTACTCAAAATGTTCTACTTAAATTTCTCCTTGGGGGACTATCTGGAAGCTACACTGAGGACAGAAATCTATAGTTGGATGGCCTGAGGTACAAATTCCTTGTATCACCTACTACAACTGCCAATTTACTTTTGAGGGCAATCAGGATGTTCATTAGTAATTGAGTTGAAGCAGAGAGGAACTTCATTTGTACCAACTCAGTGACCTGGATCGGTTTCAGAATGAATGTTGCACAGAAATGGACCATTTCTTTTCGTTTCCACTGGGATCTGAGACAGGATTGTTGCTCCTACCTCTTTCCATTAACATGGATAGGGATTTTCAGGAGCAGAAAACAAAGCTTTGAGTTTGATATTTGCATCTTAGGGGATCATTTATATGTGATTTGTCATCAATCTTAGAACACAACTAAGCTTTATCATTTGGAACACACAAGTTGGGCAGTTTCCAGCTACATTAGCTAACAGGTAATTGAAGTAGAACAATACATTCAAATAGATCAAAGCTTCCAGAAATGCATAAAAGAGATGGTTAAAAAGATATATATATATATATATATATATGGAGCATGATTAGTGAACATCAATAAAAATTGCAGATATTGTAGTGATATACAGAGTAGTATTATTTAATATTAACATAATAATATTAATATTCAATTATATTTAATAAGTTATGATGAGATTTGTGTGTTACTTCTTTTATATATTTGAACAATTCCAAGAACAGGAGACTATAAATAGGCCAAGTGATTTGTCCAAGATCATAGGAAATGTAAATAGTGGTGCTGTTTCAAACCCTAATGATGTGGCTCCAACATCCATGATCATAACTACCATGTCATATTATGAGTAGCGAAGAGTAGCAAAACTGACCATCAAAATTGTATTACCGTCATGTTCTGAATTGTTCCCAGAGAAAGAACTAGTCATAAATGGTGAAGAGGCTAATAGCAACATCCTCATTATTATGAGGTCAGAACAATCTCATTATTTTTTTGGTGCTTATGACTTTTGAATTTATCACATAGGCAAACTGAAGAAAGCAACTTATGTACCTGTTTTAACTTAAAGTCTCTAAAAACTTGAGCTCACATGTAATGTGGCTACAATGAGAATGGCACGTTGAATAAAGCCATTTCCATACTTGTGTAGGATCTCCAGGGATCTGAGATATCCAGGGCTCTGAAGCAAGCACAGAACTGTGGGCATAAGGCAGACAGCATCCACTAGCAGCCACCATAGAAGCAGGGAGAAAGTCTGGCATAGCAACCTCATAACAATAGCAGCAGCAGCCAAACTGATGAGGAAGGCATATTGGGCAAGCTTCCAAGGTCTGATAAAAAAAATTGTCAAATTTTTACTGAGGGAAAGTACCAAATCATCTCCTATTTTAGACCAGCTTCAACAAGTTTATCATTCACCAGGGTAGGAACATGGAGATTAGAAAAGTTAGTATAGAAAAAGATGTGAGTGCAAATAATAAAACAAAATATAGGACAATACCAGAGGAAATTCCAGTGGATACTAAAATCACCCACGTTTAATTTCCATTTGCTTAAATATGTCAACCCCAAAAGTTATGAATAAAATAGAAAATTGCATTAACATGATACAAGGAAATGAACAGACCAGTTGAAGATTGTGGGCTATATTCTTAATTAAACATTCTGTTGCTAAAACAAGACAAGTAACACTCACATTCTACACCAAAAAAACTCTGTAGACAAACCACTTCCATTCCTGGGTGGAATCTATTATTATTTCCCTAAGGGAGTAGGAACTGAGTTGGGTCCTTAGACTTTTGTTTGAGGTAGAAACAGATCTACTTCTCAATACCTGAAACACAAGGGCTGGATATTAGATTTACCTGTTGACAATAACCTTGAGAGAGTAGAACTCTGATCTGAATCTAGAGGGGGGTCTTTGCTTGAGGTAAAAACAGACAATAACCTTGAAGAAACAGAAGAAGTTCCAACTCCCTGATCTTTAGTCAAAGTGGAAATAGGCTCACATTTTTGGGCCTCCATAATCTCCAAGTTCAGAAACTCATGTAGGCGATTCCCAAGTAAGTCAAAAGAGAATTCTTCAGGTAGGAAGGGAGCCAGATGAATGACACTAAAGTTGGCCCACATCCTTCTGTATAGGGATAGAGAAAGAAACAAATTACAGGCTCATGCAGGAATCACTAATAATTTTTTGAACACTGTGACTAGAACATAATCAACAAATGTACCCACTACATTTGACAAATAACTTTGATATTAAGAAAAACTTGAATAATGTCATATCTAAAAAGGGGGCAATGAATACAAAGTGACAGTGTCATTTTTAAACTTTGAATTTTGCCTTTTTCAGTAAGTTTCTCTGCACAGTGTGATTGACAGGCTCGAATAAGGCATGAGGTGGCTATAATGAAGATTTAGCGGACAACAAGTAGACCCAAGCTTGGTGGCTGAGCAATTATTGGGAATTTACATTACCCCCTCAGCTTCTTTTACATTTTAAATTAGACTTCATCCTTAAGAGGCCCCAGTAGAGTAAAAGCTGCAAACCTTATCAAGACAGGAGATCTGACCCTATTGTAGTGTTTTATTTTCAGTTAAACTTCTAATAGGCTCTTTTTGTAATAAAATCTCTCACATACTTTTTGATTGACTATTGCTCATGAATATCAACATTGTTATGATAATGGTGTCACAAATAAAACACCATCTTAATTTCTTTTTCTGATCTGCACTCAGAAGTCTTTCTAAAAAAATAGAATTTAAAAGAGATAGCTCACATAATTAGAGTTGCATTTATGAGCATCATTCATGAGTCATTTCAGTGGGAAGCAGGGAATCCTACATTTCTAGCCACATTTACTCCATAGTTTAGTGTCACTTAAAATACTATCTCAGTCAAAATAGCTTTTATATGTGTAAAATTATGGTTATTTCTCAAATTACACTGTATTTTTCTTTAACTGAGACCAACTTACATGGTGTTATTTTGACTTGCTAAGTTCCTAAAAGAAGTTTCATACACAAGATAATCCTTAAATCCAGGAAGAAAATAAAAGGACATTCTTTAATTTTATTGTGAGATGGACATACATTGAAAGAAGCTATTTAATTCAAGGAATAGTTTTGCATTAGATATGATTGGAAAATGAATTACACTACTTCCATTGTCTTTGAACTAAAGAAGTCCTCACTCTTCTGACCCTTAGGTTGCAAACAAAAGTTTAGAAAATAATTTTAGAATGAGTTTTTAAAATTATAAATATGCCAAGCATTGCAAATGGTCAGAAATGTGTGCATGCTTAAAAGTTTACATTGTAGCCCACCACAGTTTTGTAGATTCTGGCTGAAAACATGGGACTGAGAATCAAAAGCAAAGGCCTTTATTGACTACAGCACAGCAGACAGAAACAGCCATTTTCAACCCCAAATCTGAGAGTGGTAATTTGGAGACAGATCCAGCAAAACTTGCTCACATCAGGAAACCTCCAATCTACACAGACATTGCTAGTCAGATAGAAAGCAAGAAAAACAATACTTGGATCTGAAGCTATGTAACTATACAAATATTCCTGAAGTGTTCCAGACAAAGGCTGGAACAAAATGGAGAGTGGCTCCCCAATGAAAAATCCTCATTAGCCACAATTCTGTATCTGAAAATTAGTTTACCTGATAACATTAGTTGAACACCCAAATCCATTGTTAGATAATTCCCATGGTCATTTGCAGATACACATAGAACTAGGAAGCTGTGAGTTGCTCAGTTGAGCAGCTTGGAAATCAACAAATAGATACAAAAGGTTTTGACTCTCCCCTTTAGAGGTGTCAATCCACTCATGGTTGGTCCTGTTGCTGTGAGTAGGTAGCAACAGACTGTCATACAAACACAAAATGGAACAAAACTACTAACCTAATGACCAGCAAGTAATAGAAACAGTGAAGAGACCAAGCTCATTTAAGGGGCATCTCCCTAGACAGCGTATCTTTAGATTTCACCATTCTCAATGGTGAAATGTTGAAGACACAGAGACTTTATTAACCAAAAATTTCAGTGAAAAGTATGAGATACGTTAACTAGAAGTTCAGAGTCACAAAGAGAACACCACTCTAATTGACTGAGGCAAAACATAACTCTGGATAAAGAGGATACACTCAGAAGATGGAGACACACCAAGATAGGCTTTAGTCTAACTCAAGTGTTGACCTATGTCTTTTCCCCCTTGGCTGGGATCCAAGCTCATAGTCTTGTTCAACTGATTAGTCTTAAAAGAATTCACAGGCAGGAAATGAAGAGAAAAGGGACAAGAGATGTTAATTAAGCAAATGATTTACTAGGGTTGGTAGGAGATTAAAACCTCTGCATAAAGGTCTTAAAAGACAGAGAGAGGGAGAGAAAAAATATTTGAGTCCTTGTCCTAAACATAAGTCCTATAGAAAATATTCTGTTTAATCCAGTAGAAAATATTCAGTTTAATGGTTCTTGAAATTTTCTCCCAAGAAGGTGTTAATGATAAGTATCCTAGAAGCCCCTAAAACAATACAGGATATTGTCATCTCTTGGTGATCCATAGACCTTGATGGTAAGACCGTATTTCTGAATATATCACACACTGTCATAGAGAAATGGAGAAATCAAACAGGAACTGATCCGAATGCTTCCTCCATGATGGCTAACTTTCACAGTGCTAGAAGGTGCATCCAGGCTGCTAGAGGAGAAAAAAAAAAAAACATCAATAGTTTCACCTAGCTGTGAGCCCTGGGAGTCAATGACTGACTTTAGAACAGAAAGTCTTTATTGGTGCAATAACAGCATGAATAGCAAGGGACCATCTTAGTTACTCACTCATTGTTGCAATAAGATACTAAGACACCTTCTAGAAGAAAGAGTTTGTTTGGCGCTTACAGCTGCAGCAGATGAGTCTAGCTTCCTCATGGTAGAGAGCAAGGCAGCAAGTAGGCGGGCATCATGCTTGAGCTGGAGCTAAGAGTTTTACATCTGGATCCAGAAGTGTGAGGCAGAGAAAGCTAACTGGGAATGGCATTGGGCTTTTGAAACTTTAAATTCCATCTCCTCCAACAAAGTCATATTTCCTAATCTTTCACAGATAGCTCTACCAACTGGGACCCAAACATTCAAATATATGAACCTACTGATTCACTCTTCTAAAACTGCCACAGGGGTCAACTGCTTTTGAAAAAATGTATTTAAGACCCACTCAATAAAAAGGGAGTGGATGCCAAGGGAATTCATGGTATGACCGAGAGCCCATGATTTGGGAGGTAATAGGCCCTAGGAGAGAGTGTATTTCTGTTATTTTTTTGATGAATGAACAAGGTATCAAATTATTCTCTAAATACTTCACAGTCATAGATTAGTACAGGTCTCCACCTTCATTGGTAAAGCATCTTTGTGCAGTAGATAAAAATTAAGACAAAGATTCAGAGCTGGTAAAGGTTCAGGGAGTGTGTGATTACAGAGGACTGCATGCAGGCAACCCTATCTAAACTCATTGGGTAGCTCTCTTGCACACATACACAAGACATGACATAGAAGGGGGCATATGTTAGGGAGATGATGGTTTTAGCAGAAAAGGAAAGAAGAATAACAGAGGGAAATACGTGTTGGTAAGAACCAAAATTCATCAAATACAAGTATCAAACTGTCAAAAACAAAAAACAAATTGAAAAAGTGCAGGTTATAGACACACATACATGAGAATTCAAACTATACCAGTGACAGTAAAACTAGTGTCCTTTTCAAAGTACATTTAATGCATACTTTTGCATTTTGAGGATGTATTTTTCCTTCCTTTCTATACACTGATGACAGCTATATGTGATGGCATTAAATAGTGCTGCAGTGCAAGAATGCTGTGGTGTATCTTATAAAGTGTGTGCATTAGACAGTTGCACTCAGGCTTTAGTGATAGTGCTGTTAGCCATGAGCTCAATGCCGGTGAATCTAAACATAGACAAAGTGTTTTTAAGCAGAAACATACATAAGCAAGGTTTTATATTTATCTATTAAGAAAAGTGTGGCCAGAGGTTCATGGGGATCCAATCCTGTATTCTTCCCTTGGAGTTATGGTTAAGGGTTTGTGGTCTTTGTGGGCATGCTTGTGTGTGTGTGTGTGTGTGTGTGTGTGTGTGTGTGTGTGTGTGTGTGTAAATCAGCACCACTATGAACGAGGATCCACTGGAGAGTTGGCAAGTGTTCTGCTTTCACTGTTATCCCGTATAGTCTATCCTTAACAAAACAACAAGAAGAATTCTTATCAACCTAAGTGACAAATGTGGCTTTGTTTTCAAAGGCCTCCAGTGGCTTTTCCTCTTAGAAGCCAAGGCAGCATGCATAGGTCCATAGTCTCCAGTTTCTAGCCTCCTACCTTTCCAGACATTGGTAGGTGACCTCTGACCTCAGATTACTCCTTTCCCTTTCCGTAGCCCTGCCTCATTCTGCTCCAGCCATCATGGCTTTCTTATGCTTTTTAAACTAACTGTCCAAGACAGGTCCCTTCTTCAAGGTCTTTTAAAAAAGCTCTTTTATGTGTACTTTTGTTCTTTTTAAATTATTCTATATTTATTGTATGTAGTAAGGGGTTTTTGAAGACAATTTAAGAGCTCTTGTTCTTTTCCAAAGACCTAAATTACTTAATTCTTCATCTCTTGGAAGTCCTTTGTTTAAATGTTACCTTCTCACTGTGGCCATCACTACTTAAACTTACAGACACCTCCTTCAGTCTTAGTTACTTTTCTATTGCTGTGAAAAAAACACCATGACCAAGGAAACATAAAAGAAAGCATTTAAATTAGGTTTTGCTTACAGTTACAGAGGGTAAACCCGTGACCACCATGGAAGGAGAGTGGCAGCAGTTGGGCAGGCATGGCAGCGGAGCAGGAGCTGCTAACTTAGATCCAGATCCACAGGCAGGAGGCAGAGAAGCTAGACTGGGCCTGCTGTGAGCTTTGGAAACCTTAAAGCCTGCCCCAAGTGACATATCTCCTCTGACAAGGCCACACCTCCTAATCCTTTCCAAAACAATTCCACCAACTAGAAACTCTTGCATTCAAATGCATGAACCCTTGGGAGCCATTCTCATTAAGACTACTACCAACCACCATATCTACAATCTAACCCATTTCCATGCTTTGTGGCTCTCTGGAGCACTGTGGTCAACTGATACTCCATAAACATTATGTTTCCAGTGGCCTGACTGTGTTCTCCCACAGTCTTCATAACTTGTTTTATTCACAGCTATATGCTCAATGCCCAAGGAGTGCCTGCCTCATAAAAGATACTTAATGTTTGCTTGATAAATACATTTTTTAAAAAAAAAAAAATCTCGAAGTTTTCCCATAGTTTTCTCTCTTGCAGTAAACTCAGCTTTTCCTTAAACTGTTCCTAAGCAAGCACCTGAGATCATTTCTTCAAAACATATACACACAGAGTAGATCAGAGCATGGGCTCAGCAAGGCAAGAGAAGTAATAAGAAACAGAGAACTGTGTATCTCCAAGCTATCTTGAAAAGGAAAGAATGGGAACCCTTCATTTTTACATTGACAGCAATGCTGTTAGTAGCATGAGAGTTGATGTTAAGCCATCAAAATAAAACTAATTGAAAAATAAACAACCCACTCACACACAAAAACATGTGCTATCTCTTTAATTTCTTTACTCAATAGTATCAAATCCAACTATTCCCTCCTAGAGAAAAAAGAATGTTTTTCCTTAGAAAACAAAACAATTAGATTCTGGCTAAACTGCCCACAAAACATGAAATGTTTCATTTAACTAACTGAGAAGACACAGCTTGTTTAAATCCTAAGTAAAGAAGCAGTCTCCAGTAATAGAACACCAGCTCTTGCAAGCATGCCTCTACCTGAACCTAAATAGATGCCCATGAACTCAGCGGCAGCGTGTGTCCACAGACCACTACAGATGAATGAAACAAATACCAGGCAACTTAGATACATATGGTAGAGTGTATGTTCACGTGAATCCCGAGCTTTTTCATCAAGATTCTTCCTTGTGATATTGTATCCCCATTTTCCTGAGGCTGCAGCAGCCAGGGAGTGCAGACAAGGCTCTATCTTCAGTGCAGACTTGAAATTTAGAGGTTCAAACCCATAGCAGAAATAAGGCCTTCTGAATCCCTTAAGTGATGTACAAGAAGATGGGGTTTTAGGGTGTGGGGTGTTTTCACCTTAGAGAAGTTGTTGCTGTGTACAGGATCATCCTGAACTCATTACACTGATGACGAGTAAGTTCTCTTAAAGTATTGAGGCTCTTATGTCCACAGTAAAGAGCTGGACCCAGATACATGGTTTAAAATGGGAATAGATTCGGTTTATTGAGAGAAATAAGAGGACTCCTGAGAATAGGTGTGAGCTAGTAAAACGATAACACATACGCACATGTGTGCACGCACACACACACAGACACGCACGTGCATGCACACAAACACACATACACACACGAACAGAATGACCATTTGTGGGTCCTTAAAAAGCACCTGCCTCTTCTACATTTGTGGACTGAACACTTTTCTTGGGTGTGCTTCCTTTGTTTTATGAAGCCCAGGTGAGGAAGCATTTCCTTTCTCTGTTCTCCTTCCACGATAAGATCATAAGTATTCTCCTCCACAATCAGCTCCACTTTGTTGCTTCATAAGAATAGAACTTGTCTGCTTCTACCAGCAACTTTTCTGTGTGAAGACTCAACAGCTCCCAGATGTCTGTGTGTATGTGTGTATGTGTGTGTGTTCATTCATATACTATATCTATATGCATACAGATATAACATGACCTTGGAGTGAGAGTCATACCATATAGACAAAATACAACTGTGACGTGAAGAAGGTAAAGGACATTACATGCTGCACAGACCAGGCTGTGCTTCATGATGGTTATGCTTCTGTAGAACTTAGTCTGCAGGGTGAATAATTGCACTTATTATTTAATTCATGGGTAGAAAATATTTTTTCAGTTTTCTGGTTTCTGTATTTTAAGAAGGCAATCTAATATATTATTATGTTCACTTGAAACTTTTTTCATATGAAAAGCAGTTGTATCTGATATCTCATTGGAAAAAATGTAAGAGACTATTTTAGTCTACTATAAAAATAACTTGCTTCATATTGTCTAGCTATAAAAGATATCACTGTTCAAATGCATCTTGATTCTACAGAACCTACATTTTAGTCTGCAGAGGACAATAATTCAAGCTAAATAGAAGGTGAGTGGGAATGAGTCAGAAGTTTATAACGTGATAGATGTATATAGTGGCTCAGGCTATATAGTGGTCAAGAATAAACTCTAAGAAACACATGAGCAAAACCCTACAGTAACAAGAGAACAAACTGTGCTGACATCTGGAGACGAGAATTACAGGCCTAGAGAACTGTGTTGCAAAGGCTCTGGGGAGGAGCCTTGATAATGTGTGAGAAACAACACAGAGACTAAACATAGTGAGCAAGAAGAGGAACTGGAATTGAACTCAGGAGATTTCCCAGGACTACATGCCAAATGACACTGTTTGGGGAATACATGAACATGTATTCTCCCTAGTAGGAAACGAGCTGTAGATTAAAGTCATGATGCAACCCAAGTCCAGCTTGATAAACTAATGGGGTTACATAAAGGAGTTGACAAACGGTTGCCATGGAAACTCAAGAGCAATTTTATCACCAAAAGTTCACCCCAGCAAGGGTGATAACTTAGAAAAGCTGTAACCTTGGACCTCTCTGTGTGACTTGCAGGCAGCTCGATGTGTCCAAGAGTTTCTTCTACCCAGTAGTCCTTACTGGTTATATATCATCGGGGCAGGAGAAATCTTGGGAATCTAAGAGGTCTTAGGGACTTCCTGAGACTTCTGAATTATTAACATACTGTTCCAACAGTCCCCTTTAGAATGTTTTGAGTCTCACTGGGTTTCCCTCTGATGGAAAGGCAGTTTAAGATTTAAACAAGGAAATGCTCTTATCTCAACTGAAAACATATTTAAAGTTTTATTTTTAAATTTTTATTCAATATGTTTTGATCATATTCTTTCCCCTTCCCAGAACTCCTCCTGGATCCTCTTCTCCCTTCCCATCCATCCAACTTCAGGTTTTAGTGGATTTTTTTTTTTATCTTTATTAAAAACAAAAAAAGTGAAATTCTCTCTCTCTCTCTCTCTCTCTCTCTCTCTCTCTCTCACATACACACACACACACACACCAAAAAACAAACAAAACATAAAATTCATTGTGTATTGTGTAACTATTCTTGATTATGAGTCCTGCCCTAGAATATACTTGATATGCCCAGTATTAGTACATTGAAGAAAACTGATTTTTTTCTCTCTCCTAGCATCTATCAATTGCTAATAACTTCTTGACTAGGGATGGATCTTTGTACCTCTTGTCCCTTCTTCATGCTTAGATTTTGTGTGCCTTGAACTTGTACAGGTCTTGTGCATACAGTCACAGTCTCTGTGAGTTTATACATGTACCAGCCACATTGTTTCTTGGAAAAAAAATTTGTTTCTTTGAAGTCATATGCCACTTCTAGCTTTTATAATCATATCTCCTCTTCCACTAGATTTATGAGCCTTCGGGCAAGAGGATAGATAAAGACATTCCAGTTAGAGCTGGGTGCTCTGATGTCTCTCACTCTCTTCACATTTTCTATTTGTGGGTCTTTGTGTTAATTACCATCAACTACAAGAAAACTTCTTTGATAAGTCTTTAATAACAGTGATCTATGGGTATAATGACATTTAATCAGTTATTTCATTGCTGTGTTTGTTGAGCAAGTAATACTAGAAGATTTTCCCCCTAGACCCTTGACTTGTCTAGTCTCAGACTGTTGGTATCATTAACAGTGTCAGTTACGAGTTCTATCACATGGGGCAGGATTTAAATCAAAAATTTTAAAAAGTCTTTGGTTACTCCCATAACATTTCTGCCACTATTGCACTAGTGGGTGTATCTTACAAGCAGGTTGCTATTGTAGCTTCTTGATAGATGGATGAGATTTATTACTTTTTCCTCTGGCAGCATACTTAGTATCTTGCAGCATTCTGGACACCAGTAGACTTAAGCTTTGAGTTGAGTACTAGCTTGATTTCTCCAGGTTTGGTGTCACCATAGTATGTGGTGAATTAAAGCTTTGAAAACTCATAGTGGACACTATTTTAGGAAAACAATCTGGTCAAAATGAAAGAAGGGAAGCTCCTCAGGCATGTAGTATGACTGTAATAAGAGCAAGTGAAGGGCAAAGGAAGCAGCAGTGTCATTCTAAATAGATAAGAGAATTTGCTGCTGGATTGGACACTGGGTTGAATTAAGCATATCCATAAAGTCAGAAAATCCAGAATAGTAGAATCAGATGGAAACGCTATAGAAAGAACACTGTAGGACAGGATTGAGTTAAGAATCAAGAGTTGAATTTGAACATGGCACTCCTGTGACAGTGGAGTTCCCCATGATTTCAGTTAGGTTTCCTTCTGCTGTTCAGGGTAGTAATTCTGTGATATGGGTTAACTTCACTCTTTCTGAGATTCATTCTTTATCTGGATTATGAGGACAACAGAACCCAATACATTGGTTTTAGTTATTGCTAAGATTTAACAAGAAAAGAGAAAAGCAATATCAAAAGGAGATTTAGTCTTAGATAGAGTAAAGGAAAATGAAGTGTGCTTAACTTTTTCTATGAATACTTGAGCAAATGTTGTATCTGTTCTCAAGCTAGGGAACAGATAAAAGACCAAAGTTAGGATCCCATCAAAGTCCAATCTAGCAAGCCAGTGAGTTTGTTGTGTAATTTCCCAGGAGAGTAGGTATCCAGAGCAGCTGTATCATTACAAAATTCCATCCTATTATGGTTGATAATCTCATGAAAGCTGCATCATGGAGTCTTCCTTCAGTCAACTTCCTATTTCTTGTATATTATAGTTCTCCCTATAACACTTGCATCTGGGGTGAAAAAAAAAACTCCCAAGTGAAGGTCCTGTGACCTTTCCCTCCTCTTTCTACCCATAAGTGCTAATTCCATTTCCATTACTATTATCATAGACGCTCTACTCAATTAGTTGGCATGGCTACCAGACCAAAGACTTAAAGATGATAATGGAAGATAATGCTTTGCCTAGAGTACAAGACCATGCTATAACAATTACATACAAATGATTAATAAACGGTGTTTATTATATCTATCATTAAAGTGGGTATAGAGTTTATTTTAGCACTATAAAAATTATTTGCAAATGAAAATGTTATGGTATTGAGATGAAAATAACCCATAGATCAATAAAATATAAGAGAGGACACAGAATTAAACCTGCACAGTTGTAACTACCTAATGTTAACAAAAGTAATAATAAATTATAGAAAAGACAGTCATTTCAACAAGGTGTTGGAAAAACTAGATACCCACATGCAGAAAAATGAAACTGTATCCCTATTTCTTTCTCACCCTGTGTCAACTTCTTAATTTAAGACCAGCACTCTGAACATGTGAGAGGAAAACAAAAAAAAATGCTTCAAGATACAGGCAACAAATTTATTTCCAGCAAAGGACTCCAGTAGCCAAGGAAATAATTCTAAGCACTGATACATGGAATTGCTTGGAATCTAAATACTTCCAACAGCATGGGAAGTAATCAAGCAGAGATAGTCTACAGAATAGAAGAAAAACCTTTGCTTGTTATATATCTGACAAGAGATTAATATCTAGACTATAAAAAATTTAATACTAACCACCAAGAATCCAAACAACCCACTCAATAAATGATGAAGTACAGATGGCCAATAAATTCATTTTAAAACATACTCAACATCCTTTGCTATGAGAGAACTAGGAGTTAAAACTACATTGAGATTCCATCTCACCTAATAGGGATTGCTGCCTCTAAGAAAATAACAAACACTTATATTAATATGAGCAAAAGGAAGTCCTTATACACTGCTTGTGGCAAGAAAATTTAGTCTAACCACTGGGGAAATCAATGTAAATTTGCCTCACAGACCTAAAGGTAGAACTTATATATGACTCTGCCGAACTGCTCCTGGATGTATACTCAAATGACTCTAAGTCAACAAACCAAAAAGACATCTGTGCATTGATGTTTATCAAGTTACAGAGGCAGTCTAGGTAAACTTCAACAGATGAATGGATAAAGGAAATATATACATATAATAGAGTTTTATTCATCCATAAAGAGGAACAAAATTATATTGCTTGCTGGAAAGTAGCTGCCATGGAGAACATAAACGAGAATTATGAAGACAAACATTGCATGTTTTATCTTATCTATTGGTCCTGGAGTTAGTATTAATTCATTATTAAAGACATCACTTCCATTACTGTGATAATGGTAATTAAATTCCAATGTGAGTCTTGAGGAGGCATTCAAGCCACAACATGGTGCTTTTGAAAGGCAGGCACAAAATCTGGCCTACATTTTCTTTCTCATTATTTCTTGAACGCAATAGATTGTCAGTAGTGTCTAAATGACATAATACTCTTATTGTCTTGATATTGTCTTTTCTTTTGCCATTTCATACTTATAAACATTGGCATGCTGTAATCCATGCCACTATTACACTTCTGAACAGTTTCATTAATTCAGTAAATTGAATTATTTCAATTCTTATTTTCAAGATTTCATTGAATGTGTACTTGAGAGTTAATGAATTACTATTCAGTTCCTTCCTTAGAGAATATCACAAACTGAAAGGAAAAACCAACAAGTAAAGGATTAAGGCACTGTGTGATATCTGTTGAGGGTAGTCAGTCTTCTCAGAGAAATAAACAACGTGAATGGGTTTCGCAGGAAAATAGGGTTTGAGGCACCCTGATTCTGGGTCCGGTTAGACTGAAGAGAACAAAGCATCACCTGCCTCTAGAACACTGTGTAGCACATGCTAGCCACTTTCTGTTAGCTGTTGGATTCACTGTGTGTTAGATAAGCTTCCACCCAGAAGATAGCATCCACATGGCTACAGGGGAGTGGCTTCTGAGTGCACTGGGAGGATATGATTGCCCTCCCTTATTCCTAAACCCAGGCTTCTGTCATTCTGTCGTTTGAGAACTCCAAGATGTCACAAAAATAGAATAATGAAAAGACTAAGAACACATAGCCTCTGGTTAGGATGACTTCTCAAGAGCATTCTCTAGAATGAAAAAAAAAGAAAGAAAGAAAATAAAGAAAAAACCAGAGAGGTCAGAGAAGGATTCAGTAGTTAAAGCCACTTGCTTCCCAGAGTTCAACTCCTGGGACTCACATAAAAATGGAAAATGAGGGATGACTTCACAGTTTTGTGCTCTGACCTCCACATATGTACCGAGGTGTGCAACATTACATCACACAACATTCATACAAATAATAATAAAACAAAGAAACTTTAGAAAATTAGACTGCAGCATTAATATAAGAAAGGAGAGAAA
>JAQHUG010000209.1:1846801-1878000 GCA_028555095.1 Dicrostonyx torquatus
AGGAATTCTTTGCCCTATTATAGACTACTACAAGAGTTATTTCTTTTCTCCTTCACAATGAGTATAGAAAGACCAGGTATGATAGCATGTGTCTGAAATCTCCGCAGTCAATATGCTGAGGCAGGAAGATTATGAGTCTAAGGTCAGTAAAGATTCTATCTCAAAATCCTGTCACAAATTAGTCAGTGCATGAACACTCATGTATGCACATGTGCACACACACACAAACACACCCATACACAAACACACACACTCATACACTTATATACATACACATACACACACATGCATGCACACACACATATATATACACATTCACATATACATACATGTACACATACACACATGCACATAGACATGAGCATACATACACATATATACATAGACACACTTTCATGTATATACATCCACATACACACATTTACACATGCACATACATACATATATACATGCACACACTCACAGACATGCACACAACATACGCATATGCACACACACATACATGGGGGCACATACATAAATTCATTTTAGAGAAATCATTTTGAATTCCAAACATGTGCTTGTTTTAATCTCATCAAATTTCATATTTGTACTGACAACTTATCCATACAGTAAATGAGTACTAGCAAGAATGTACAAGCCTAACTGACATGATAACAAGGACAGGCCAGCACAGCAGCTCATATCTGTACATTTTAATAAACTACATGTACCCACAGTGCCAATGAAAAACCAAAAAATTTGGTATTCTGGTATATCTTATATTATTTTTCAAAGTACAAGAAAACTAATATGCAAACTTGTAATCTACTTCTATTCCTACACGTGGAATTGCCAACTGAAATGATACCTGAAATATTGCTAACGACAAAAGCACTTTGGGTTTTGCGTTCTGACTCTTTCAAAAGAGGAAAATTATGCTTAAAGCTTAACAATAGATAACACTATAAAAATGCAATCATGCTGGATTATAAAATTTATTTCATTAGGAGTAAAATAAACTCTAATAAATAAAATGTCTTTACTTGAAAGCGTGACAGCCACATTCGTGCTGGTGTACTTCATCATCATGGTCTTTATTCTCCATGCTTGTCGCTGTCCACAAGGAGAATTCTGTTTGACAGAGTGATACGACAGGATTAACCAAAAGCAAGTTCTTTGGTGTTGGTCTCTTTGGGCTTCCGTCCTAATTGCTCACACACTGTCAGCTGTGGAGCCTTAGGGAGGTCCCGAATCCCTCACTTGCACGTTGCTGACCAGAACAGTTCTTGTGTTTAGTGATTATTTTAAACATAGGGAAAGTGCTCTAAATCTTAGCTCCCCTGTGTTAGTGCCAACCAATCTCATCTCAACATGTGTTCCTGTTATAATTGCTGCTTATTTTCATTTCAATGCTGACGAAAACGTGCTATTACTGCAAGAAGTGCTGGAGGAGCAACTTGAAAACACCATGCAGGGAATTATTGCTTCTTTTAAAATGTAGGTTTAACTGAAGGAAAAAGTGGTTCAGGCATGTGGAATGAGGTCAATCGTATTGACTAAATTAAAAAAAAAAAAAAAACTGTTCAACACTCAACACACAATTATACAAAAGCGCATCTGTCATGGAGCCATTTTATGGGTGAGGTTGTTACCGTTTTTAAGTAGGGGAAACTTCATCCTCTTCTTATGGACTGAATATGCAGGATGATAGTTCCAGAGCCTACAAGTCAGACTGCAGCTGCACTCTGGCTCTTTGTAATGATTTCAGGCAATATTACAACTTGTATTTTGCAAATAAAATTATCAAGTTCAGAATGGCCAAGTAGTTTTCCCAGAAGACAAATATGTGGTCAGTTGAAGCCAACAGAACTGGTCTCGGGTTTGTCTAAGACAGATGCCCATTCCCCGTCGCTGTGCTGTCTGTAGCTATGTGAAGCTGTCACTGAGGAAAGCGCAAATGTGAAATAAAGAGTCGCGGTGCTGGAAAGAAAGCATCGCTGTTTTATTGAAATGTCTTCTGGGGAGTGGGGACCTTTCCTAACTTACTTGAGGCCCTACCTCAGTGCCAAAAAACAGAAAAACAAAGCAAAAAGGAATTCATCCTTTTTCCTCTTAAAAGTAATTACGTTTCATGGTACAAAGTTCAAGACATCACATTGTGCTGAAACTTTGTCTTTTTTGATAGTACAAAATCTTGTGAGCTGCGACTCCAAAGTGGGTTAGGAATTTTGTACTCTGAAACTAGATTTCTGCCGGCAGCTGGTCAATGGCTTTCGAGATCGCATGGCTTATTCAAGGAGCATGAGTGTGTTGGGCAAATTCGTAACACAGTGAGAGCGAGATATATTTCAGTTACAAGAAACTTAAAAATAAGTAAACGGAAGAAAAACAGACTCACCAGTACTACTTTTAATTATCCAACGGTTGTGTAAAGGCTACGCTCTTATAATTCCACTCTATATTAAGATAACTGCCAATTCTCTTGGGTATGTTAATATTGTGAGGGATTCTAATATGTGGCATATTTTTTTCTGGAGTTTTCTAGATAGCAGTGGAAACATTTTTAAATATGCATCATACCATGTCTGCTTTCATTGTGGTATCATGTCATTTATGTACACATAGAAATTTCAAGCCTTTGCACACTTTTTTGTTGTTTTTGTTTGTTTGTTTGGGATTTTTTGTTTATTTTTAGAGACAGGTTTTCTCAGTAGCTGTGGAGCCTGTCCTGGAACTCTCCCCGTAGACCAGGCTGACCTTGAATTCACAGAGATCTGCCTGCCTCTGCCTCATGGGTGCTGGGATTATAGGCCTGCCCCACCACTACCCGGCCTACACAGATATTTTAATACTTTTTTCACTAACAATTGCTTGAACAGCATCAGTCTCACTATGAAGAGTTTACTCTTGAACATTTTCATTTATTCGATTAACTATTAAAAGCAACCTGAGAGAAATTCTGCCTAAGAAGGATAGTCTATGTAATTCGTGTATGATTTAACACCATTCACAGAAAGTGGTAGCTCGTTCCTCTCATCATTTATTCTTCAGAGTGTTTCCAGGGATTTGAATAGCATTGAGAACTGAGATAAATCAGGAAGGAGAGTGTTTATGCAGTTCCTCTGGTCTTTCCTCACACCAAGAGTGCCATGCCCTTAAGGCAACTCTATCAACTGTTCAACACCCCATCCAAGGAAATGAGATTGCCTTACTGCTTAGGCAATGAGCCCTGAGAGCTGTTTGACATTCCTGTGGACAGAAGATCTTAGATGGGGGCAGGAAAGGTGGTGTTGGAAGGCGGTTGTGTGGGTGGGTGTGATGGACGTTTTATCTTTGAATGACTCCTCGTATTCTTGTAAAGCTACCAATTCTTTCTCGTGTTTTTTGTCCTTCCTCCCTTAATACCAAGACAAATTGATCCTAGATTGCTGCTCTAAGTGCTAACACCTTGAGTATGAAGGTGCTATGGTAAAACAAACCACAGCAAACTCATAATAAGCAACCTTCACAGAGTTACAAACATTTTTCGGCATGTAGACTTTTCTTCAGCAAAAGAAGCATTGCTCAACCCAAACATGCAAAGATGAATAAGAAATAAAATGTAATTTGATTGGCATTAAGTATCTACTTATCCCATCCTATAGTGTAGTAATTCTCAGCTTGTGTGTCACAAACCCCACAGGGTCACATATCACATGGACTGCATATCGGATATTTACATTGCAATGATAATAACAAAATTACAGTTATGATATGGCAATGAAATAATTCTATGGTTGGGAGCCACTAGAACATGAAGAAGTGTTTTAAAGAGTCACATCATCAGGAACGTTGAGAGCCACTGCCCATGGCTCACATCAACTCAGGTTGGTTCCCAGCACCTACACTAGGTGGCTCACAATTGCCTAGCACTCCAGTTCCATGGGATCTAATATCTCCTTCTTGCCTCCATGGGCACAGGCATGCAAGTGGTGCAATACATACACACAAGCATTCACATATATAAATAAAATTAAAATAAATAAATCCTTCCCCCACATACACCACAAAGAATTCAATGTCAATGACCCCTGAAAGAACAGTTCTTAACCACCGAGATCACCCACCTCTCCAGGGCTTAAACATAAAGTTTTAAAAATAAAATTCTAAAAATTGAGTAAAGATATTTTAAGCATAATACATCTTAATAAATTTATACTGAACAGAAGCAACCTACAAATTTAGAGGATACATTAACTAGTTTGTCATAACATTTGGTCATGTATTTTTAGCTGGGAGCAATTTCTTAAGAGAAGTCACAGATCATAGATTGATTTCATGCATTAGTGCCAAAGGATAGCTCTTTACCACCCTGGTTCACTGATGCTTGATTAGACTTTAAATAACTAATCATGCATATATTTCAAAGCTTTAACTCTAATTAGATCTGCCTCCATATAACTGAAACTCTTATACAAGTCCATGTTTAGTGAATAGATTCTGTATACCAAAGAGGACTAAATTTAAATGAGTTTTACATCTGGTCTTTCTAAAACTAAGTAATTATTTTCTTTTTCATAATATACACATGTACACACAAAAAATACCACTTTTTATTTCTTTAAAATTTGGTGAGTGGAAATATTTATTTTTATTAACTTAAATTCTCTTCCAACCCAATAGAAATAAATACACACACACACACACCTAATCCTGCCAGAGTAGAGAGAACTGAGTAGTGTCATATGCCCATAAATCTGCCTAAGAATGAACTATTACATTTTTTAAAAAATTTTTTTGTTTTGTTTTTCGAGATAGGGTTTCTTTGTAGCTTTTGGAGCCTGTCCTGGAACTAGCTCTTGTAGACCAGGCTGGTCTCGAACTCACAGAGATCCGCCTGCCTCTGCCTCCTGAGTGCTGGGATTAAAGACAAGCGCCACCCACCACCGCCCGGCAGAATGAACTATTACAAATAAAATGTCCTGAGTCTGTTTTCATCCAACCTTGGTCTGCGTTTTCTCCCAGAAGGAAAATCCCCAGCCTGAGTGTGGTGCTTTTCATTCCTATACTAGGCATAAATTAGAGCTCCTTATACCTGTCTCACAAATAACACATTGAACTTTGCCAATTGGTATCAACCTGTATTCACAGTGCTGTGCTGTATGTTTTCCGCCTGACAATGTCCTCTTGAAATTCGTCCATGGTGGGTCTTCTGTAGACTTTGGTTCGTTCACATTAGCCTGTGTGTGGTATTCTGCTGTAGGGGTGGATGAGGATACACTTACTGTCCTGCTAAAGACTCTTTCTTGCTTCCAACGTCTTACAAATACCAGAATGATGAAACAAAAGCATCTCTTTTGTCAAGTGTTTCAGAACTTCTCTGAGTGAATTTACCTTCCTTGGAAAGGCCACGTTTATGGCCAGCACATCTTCGACATTATTAGCAAATAGCTTGTCCAAGTGTTTGGATCAACAGACATGACCTCAGTAGTTGACTTCAGTTTCCATAGTTCATTCATCTGCTCATTCAGTAAGCACAGCGTACTCAATTGATGGACAATTATAGAAATGCATATAAAATATAGCAGTAAATTATGCATATACAACTTTGTGCCTATAATAAATGTAAAATCTAATGTGAACAAACAACAATACATACATGCATATATACATGCACACACATGCATACAAATATACATACAACATCTCACTTGGTCGAAATATTAGAGATCAGAAAGAAGCCAGAAGTGTGGCAAGGACCAGGGTGAGAGAGGTGGTTCTATACTCAAACATCATGAAAAGCCTCTCAACAAGGGGATATGTGAGAATCGCCTGGGAAGCCACATGTTCTCTCCATAATCTGGCTTTGTATCTTTTAATCTGTGTGAAATCAAATGCAAACTCTCTCATGGGGATTTTTAATTGATGTTTTTCTAGCATATTTTCTTTTTTTTGTTTTTTTTTTTTTGTTTGTTTGAGAAAGGGTTTCTCTGTAGCTTTGGAGCCTGTCCTGGAACTAGCTCTTGTAGACCAGGCTGGTCTCGAAATCACAGAGATCCGCCTGCCTCTGCCTCCTGAGTGCTGGGATTAAAGGCGTGCGCCACCACCGCCAGGCTGGCATATTTTCTTACATTACTTTTCCATTTGGATTTCTTTTATAAATTATTTGCTAATATCTTAACCCATCTTTCTGCTCAGTCACTTTCCCATTTCTTACCAAATAAGAGGCCTTTTTTTTTAACTTTAGAGACACTGAATCTTTGTTTTATTTATGTGTTACAAATACCTGCTATTTCTGACTTGCTTTTTATATTTTCATAATGTCTTTTCATGTGCAAACGTTTAGTTTATTGTCATTTTATTGAACCTATTTTTCATTGCTAGTCTGTAGTTGTGTCTTATTTAAGGAATTCTTTCCAGTCTTAATTATCTTTTTTGTATGCCTTAGTTTTGTTTCTTTCCAAAACTTGGTCTTTAACCTATTTGTACTCTGGTTTTCTGGATTGGGTATGAGATCATTGTCTGGTATTTGATTTCTTTTGGTGTAAGTAACACCAAAAGCATGGTAAATTTTTAAAGTACACATATGTCTCGCTATCAGTCAGATTTGCAGAGCTTTGACTATTCTTTAAATTATGCTTTACTTTTACAACATAATTTAGTATTCCATATTTCCAGTTATTAGAAGTTAAATTATCAGTAAGTTTTTTGTAACATTTTGTTTACTATGTGGTGTCACTCCCCTTTTCCAAACTATGAACCTCCTAAGGTTCTCTCACTTAGACCAATAGCTTCAGATTCAACAGGGAACTGGTTTGGAGTGAATGTTATAAACAGTTTCAGTTAATATTTAAACCAATTATTTAACTTCAGTTACATATGAGATTAAAATTCAGAAATTTCTGACACTGCAAGTTTTTTTTAATAAAGCTGAAACAAGCACAAATTTTTCAATAGTTATATGATCAAGAATCTTTCTAGTGCTTGAACTCAATGTAAATATTTGTTATAGACTGATGTTTACACATCTGTCCTTGTACCCTAGTCTTACAAAGGATTATGAGGTAGCAAAGATATTAGATGTTGATATCATAAACACATATAAAGTCTCTGACCTCAACAACACATCACCTTGCCTCCCATAAGACCATTCTCCATTCATTTGCATAGACCTGTATATGAGACTTTTTAATCAAAGTAAAAGCTCTCTTTGATCTCTTGACATCTTGGAATGAGTCAAGCTTGGGGAAAGTTGGAAAAATTTTCTGATTGGATAAGGATTCTCTAAAGATCCTGTCAGTTTCTCTTCTTCAGGGCTGGGGCTAAACATGCAGTAGTGCTTTCTCTTTCCCGAAAAACTTTAGCTCGTTTAAGGGATCATTCAATCTCATCTGTGGCTTAGCGTACCTTGAGTTCAGAACTCTTTCCATTTGTGGGCAGTATTCTTTGTAGTTCCTCTTCCTTCCTTTTCACCTGCCTTTCAAATATATTTTGGGAGCTAAGGAGCTAATACATGCCTTTACTGAGCTGAAAATATTTTCTTATTGTTGGTTTGTTTTTGTGTTTTGAGATCTCACTATGTAGTACTAGCTGCCAAGAACTAACTCTGTAGACCATGCTGGCTTCAAACTCATAAAGATGGACTTGACCCTGCCTCCCAAGTATTGACTTTAAAATTGTATGCCACTGCATCTCATCTAAGATGAAAATTTTAAATATTCAATAATTTATTAGTTCTAATTGAATAAATATTTAAAGTGTGTACTATTTCTTAATAATTATTCTAAGTAGCGGGGATCTACTTACCACAAATGAGGCCTTGGATTCTTTTTTTTTCTTTTTTCTTTTTTTTTATTACAAGAAAAATTTACATTTACTCCCCTTGTTCCCAGCCCTCCCGCTCCCCCCTTCCCCACCGCCCTCCCCCTGCTTCCTTAAGATGGGGCAGGATACCCTGCCCTATGGGAAGCCCAAGGCCCTCCCCCCTCCATCTCAGTCTAAGAAGATGTGCATCCATATAGAATAAGTTCCCAAAAAGCCAATACATGCAGAAGAGATAGGTCCCAGTGCCATTATCATTGGCTTCTCAGTCAGTCCCCATTGGCAGTCACATTCAGAGAGTCCAGTTAAGTCATATGCTCATTCAGTCCTGGTCCAGCTGGATTTGATGAGCTCCCAATAGATCAAGCACACTGTCTCTGTTGATAGGCCAGTCCCTCACGGTCCTGACGTCCTTGCTCATCTTCTCCCTCCTTCTGCTCTTCCACTGGACCTTGGTAGCACGATCCCTTGCTCTGGTGTGAATGTGGGTCTCTGGCTCTGTATCCATCCATCATGCAAAATTTCTATGGTGACGATTGAGATATTCAACAAAGTAACTATGGGACAAGTTCACTTCAGGCACCCACTCCTCTGCTGCCCAAGTACCTAGCTGGGACATCCCTGTGAATACCTGGGATCCCCTCTAGAGACAAGTCTCTTGCAAATCTTAAAATGACTCCCGTTAATGTAGATATCTTATTCCCTTCTCCAATATCCACCCTTCCTCCATCCCCACCCTCCCACAACCCCAGGCTCTCCCCGGTTTTTCCTTTCTCCCTTCTACCCCCCTCCCTTTCGCTTACCCCCTCTCCAAATCCCTACCACCACCCCCATCCCCACACCCATGCTGATTATCAGACAAAAGTTGGAGGCCTTGGATTCTATATCCAGCACCACAAAAAGAAGATTTTCAAATAACTGAGCAGGATACAAATAGTGAAACTCAAAAGTCTTTGCATTGATAAGATTGATAAGTATCACAGGAAAATATATAATATATAATATTATATACTTATTATAATATTGGCTAGTATGAAAAGTAAAGATAATGACAAAGGCACTATTTACACCAGTCTGATGATGAACATATTAAAGAAAAATAAACCCTCTACCACACTAGTTTACAAGGTTCAAAACCAAATGTGGTGAACACCCCAGTTCCAGGGATCAGAGAGTGCCACTCAAAGCTCCTCCTTAGCTCTGCACTCCTTGTCTGATTCCATCCTCTTCATGAGATTTCCTTATTTCTTATATGTATTTTATGAGTTCATAACAAATCATTTATCTATGCTATATGGCTTATGGTATATGTCCATCTTCTCTTATACCTTGATGTCTTGTCATTTACACACATTATAAAAATATATGAAGCTACTTTAGTATCTACATCCTGAGCTATATGAGAGACTGCATGTAACATGTAGGCAAGTCAGCTAAAATTCAGTATACAGCATGCACATATGCTCATGCATTAATAGAGGAGGTACAAAACAGATGAGGCATAAGTGCCAAACCTTGATGCTTATTTATGGAATAAATGTGTAAAATTGAGTTATTATTTGGAAGGCAAACACAGTTGGGTCCAGAGTTCAGTCATGCCCCTCTGAGTCAACTGTGTTTGTAACCTGGGAATAAATTACTAAGTATGTATATCCCAGACACACGATTAAGTCAAATGAATATAGTAAGCATATAAATATCTCTAAATGTAAATAGCATGTCAATTTTTAAAAAGCATGTAAGTAACAATGAAGCCTATTCCCCAGACTCATTTCAGCTTCTAAACATCTTTTATTTAAAATTGTCCTTCATTATATGCAATGCATGTGATGCTCTATTTGCCCCCAATACAGAAGATGGTACCCTGGCCTTCAAGCATGTCAGGTACTCTACAAGTATTTGACTACTCAGCTATGTCGCAAGCAATTTATGGGTGCATTTAAAATAATGTCCAGACTTACACATTAACAAGTAAGCTCTCTCCCTCCTCATTAACAGTCTTTAGCCTGGGCCTTATAGTTACAAAATGACTCTTCAGATTTAGTTTGAATTTTGTATCATTGCTGTACTTACTCAACAGGACTTTATCCAGTTAATCAAAAAGAAGATTCTAAGATCAGGGTATTTATTTTCCTTTAGATCATAATTAATAATGTACAGTCAGGGTCAAAAGAGAAAGAATTCCCCTTTCCCCCCAGCATGAAAACGATCCCTTCTCCCCTATAAACAGGAGTTTCACAAAGTGCTTTATCAGCTTCAGTAGTGAAAAGATTTCCTGCACGCGATTCAGTCAGTCTGCTTTGGAGCCAGCTCCTCCCATCACTCCCTTCAAAAAATCTAATTAGAGCGGAAAGCTTTTCTTCCTGTGCATATTGGGTTTGCCATATTGAATGAAAATAAGAAAATAACGAAGTAATGGCAATGCTGGCTCTTTTTCATTCTTGTCCTTTAGCTACTCAGGCAGAGAGGAAGATGTGTTCTCTAAGATTTAGATTTTTGAACTGACTTTGTATTGTTTTGTCAGTGTTAAAATATCTTCAGAGTTAATGGGTGTGATATAGAAAATTTCTTCTCTGAAGCCTCAATTGATGCTGTAATCAGTTTTTTGTTTGTTTGTTTGTTTTGTTTTTAGAATAGCTGATAGGTAGAAAATGCAAAGTCAACACTTTGTGATTCTCATCCTCCTTGTGAGCATTGTGTAAACATACTTATACTCTGTTTTTAATATATATATAAATATACATATGTATATATGTATATCCTGTAAGACTCAAAAAAAGGCTGACTGAAACTTTGCTATTATTCTTGTCTCTTTGATACAGTTGCCTTTATCTCTTGTGCTGATTTCTAAATATCCTCATGCACACAGACTAAAGGTCATAGTTATACATTGTATCTGGTTTCTCTGTTCACTCTTCCTTTCAATTATAAACTCTCCAGTAACCATCTTGAAAAAGTGATGATGAGATAAAAATTCTAAAAGGTTATTTTGATTACTAGGAAGAGGGCAATTGAAGGGTTAAGATATAATTCAATGAGAACATCCCAGCTCTCGGCACTGGCTGTCTTGAGTAATTTATAATTATGGAGTAGGAGACACAGGGAGAAATATGTTTGTTGCTAAAGTATGGTGTTTTTCAGAAAAAGTGCTTTGTAGCCGACCCATAAAAGAATAACGCCAAAATAAGATATAGGGGTGTTTGTATGTATGCACCTGTATGCCTTTCCAGAAGAAAAGCACCTCAAATAAAGGTATGGAGACAAAATAATGGGAAGGAAGAAAGTCATTCTAGAATGCTATCCTAAGAGTTATGTAAATTAACAAAGCAAGTACTTCAGTAGACACTCTGAACAAACTAAAAACTATTTATCAATATTTCCATTCTCTATAACACGACAATAACTTGATGGTGAGAAATCAAGTTGTGTTTTAATAGCAGATAGGTCTTTTGGAAGGTGTGACCTGCTCTGATTTCATTTTAAGTTCCACTAAGATAGGCACAATTGTATACTTGTTTGTCCATCTGAACCTAATGCAGTACTGTTCATGGAGTACCTACTTGAACTATAGAAAACATATTGAATGAAATTCTATGCGCAAATTTCAGGGTCAGCCCAATTGTGTTATACAATCAATAAAACCTTGGCCACCAGTCTGAGGCATTAACTACACACACACACACACACATACACACAAAAAAATAGAAATCAATATAGCACAAAACTGAATGTCAAGACACTTTATGTGAAAAATCCGGTTGCAAAATGTAGCTACCCCACTTCATCTGCCTATTGTCCTTTTACGACTTTCATGTTCTATTCATCTATTCTCAAGCCCATCCATAATCTTGAAAGCAAGTTTCTTGTTTCTCCTTGGCTGGTAATAAAAACAAATTATAACTAACTATTTGAGATTTTATAGCACCCCTCCCTCCCACACACATACACACAACTTCATACACTTTTGGATTATGTTTATATAATATTGAAAGAATACATTCCATTAAGTTTTGTATAATGCTTTCTTTCCCATAAAGGTTCAGCATTGATATTTTGCAAATACCTCAGATCAGTACAAGCACTTAATAAAGAAAATAACACTTCAAATTCGCGTTCCTCCCTACAAATATAGCTAAATTCTGTTGTGCTAACCTGCTCAACCCAATCTCACATATTCGACAGTAAAAATAAGAATTTGTTACAAGCTTATATGGATTAAATAACTGCAGAGACCTAACACACTATTGTTTGGTAAGCTTGGATTAGATAAACCAACAATATAGAGATAAAATTTATTTCAATCCAAGGAACTTTTTTCTTAAATGTGAAATGATCTTGAATTCTCCAAAGACTCATCGTTTCATTAGATAAAGTAAATACTATTGTTTTGTCAAATATCACTGCTCTTAATGGCATTTTAGGTTTTATTTCTCCACTCTCAGTAAGACACCTTGTACTAACAAAGCAGTGCTAGACACTTTCAGACTCTGAAACTTACAAGGCCTCACCAAACACTTAAAGAGAATGAATTGCTTCCATAGGACATATAGTTATAGCATACATTTAAGGAACACAAATAACAGTCACCCATCATAAGACCTGGAAATGAATGCTAGGCCTGGTACACACCACTTCCCTAACTGGGATAGTCTGGGTAAGACTCAAAGATGCCCGGTTGCTCAACCTAATACACTGTTCAGTGTGTTAAAGGCAGCTAGTCCCAACAAACAGAAAAACCATCTTTCCACGGACATTTCCTGAAGGTCTGTTTGGCTGCCTAATGTTTCCCTTCCACTCCCAGCTGCTCTTTTCCTCCTCACTCAGAGACAGATTTCTCTCGCAGTCTCAGCTGATGCCTGCACTCTCAAATTGCATGTTTGGCTTCCTACTTCCTCACATTATTCTTTGGTAAAGCCTGTTTGCAGAATCATTAAAGAATAAATCGCATACTAGGAATTTACTGAGCTTCTGAATATAACATTTAATTTTAATGATGTAAATCAACAAAATTCATTGGTGGTTTAGAGTGTTAGACACCAGGGGGACAGTAGAATGACTGAAAGAGGCCAAATTTGCAAAACAGAAAGAAACCCCATCTCAGGCAGCCTTCCCCCTGGTAATCACTTTCTGCTATCCTTACCAACAGCATCAGGCAAATTTTGGTGCAGTGTTAATAAGGATGGGGACAGCTCCCATATATTACTCAAGTTTGCAGATGATCCAAAATTCTTACATTATTCTTTTCCCTGCCAAAATTTGGCAACAAGTAATGATAAAGATGTAATTGCATAATTTAATTTTATATCTTTTTATTTCCTCTGTTCATCCACTAAGTAAAACAACATTGTTTAGTCATGTAAGACAATAACCAAAGAGAGGGCTCATCCATCAAGAGTACTTGCTGCTGGTTCCTAGCACTCAGAGACAGCTCAAAAGAACCTGTAACTCCTGCCACAGGGCCCTTATACCCTCTTCTGGTTTCTGTGGTCATTACATGCATACAGCAAACACAAAGACATTTTGGTGTTTTACGCTAAGAAACTCTCCAGACATGAACTTTCTCCTCTGATCGAAGGGGTGAAAAAAAAAAACTATGTATTCCATAAAAGTCTTTAAAGACATAGTTTAGCTTAGACATCTTACCTCCCCAATCTCTGTAGCTGCACAGATAAATGGTGCCTTAGGTGGGCTTGCAGGTCTCGGCCAAAGCTTTGAGTTGACTGGCTGTGGCAAGAGTAACAGAACGGGGAGGATTTTTCCTCCTAGCAAGAAATTGTCTGTAGGATTTACAGGATGAATGCATAATGTAATGCTTGTATCCTGAGCTTTATCATAAAGCAAACTTCTTTAATTCTGAGTGAGGTCCTCCTGAACATATTCCAGCATTTATCAGTCATTCATGAAACCAAGGCCTATAGATTCAATCAATCATAGACTTAAAAACATTTAAAAATACTGTCATTATCTTGAACATGTGTGCTTTTTTTCTTATAGACAAATAGCATGGCAACCATTTACATAGCATTTATGCCATACTAGGTATTATAAAATCTATAAGCAGTTTAACGTATATGGATGGATGTGTACAGATTATATGAGAAATCTATGCCATTTGAAATAAGAAACTTAAGATTATCTGTGTACTCTTTTATCAGGGGAGGGACAACTATGCTAATTGTCTTTCAGAAATAAATACCTAAGTCAAGACTGTTTGAGATTCAAAGTGTATAACAACTGCATCTGACATGCACATGGAAACCATAATGAATGCAAGGACCAACAAAATAGAACACAGACGCTAAGTATCAATAAGACGAGATATTAGGACTACACAGTCACTGTGTTCCAAACTAACTACTTAGTCTCGGCTGTGTCTCAAAGCATCTGTGTCCATTCTACTACAGAGTGATTTCATGGCCTATAACTTTATTGGTGATCAGCTCACAGTTGGTCACTTATGTTTTTTAACTTCGATATATGTTACACATATTCATGTGTAGGTATCAAATATTTTATAATGAAATCTCTAAAGAGATTGTACAGTTAGGTTGTGAGATACATTATTAGCAGGTCATCAAAAATGATGCAATTGCCGGTCATGTCTGAATAGTCCTTACTTGGTTGTCTGTTGATCCTTTTATTAAAGCGTAATTACCAGAGGAGAGACTTGTCAATATCTACATGGGTGCTGATGGGTGAGAGAGAAAGAGGCAAGAGCATGGAAGGGGACAAGGGGAGAGAGAGTTGGTGATGGCCATGGATAGTTTCCAAGTGGAGAGATCAGAAGTCATCACACAGGAGGTACTGGGGGGTTCCTAGAAGGATGACTGAGAGCATGAGGCTCAAAGACATATTGGTCAAAATGACACAATCTAATTGTTGATATATTTTGTCTATGTATTGGTGGGGAAAAGACTAGAGTAAGAAGTTCTAGCTAAAATTTAGAAGAAAAAAAAAAAACCTCTGAACTTCTAGGTATAGGAATCATGTCAAATCTGGAATCCACCCATGCTGTGTCTTTTCTTCAGTACCGTTTTTTTCTCCTCTGAGATAGTCTCTCTCCCTCCGCTGATTTTTTTTTTCTGCTAACTCTGTTAATGTCACTTTCTGAGATAACCATTTTTCTGAGGCACCAAACTATATGAGGGCTCCTGTGTGCACACTGCAGTACCCTGAACTTTGATTCATAGCCCTCAGTATATGAATCAGAAAATGGTTCGGGTTCAGCGTCTGTTTCTAAAATCATGGATGTGCAAGTTCCAAACCAGCAGAGCTTGTGCCTTTTTACTCCTCCTTACTTCTCTGGGGCCTAATATAAACACTGGCACATGGGAAGTAATCGATACACTTATTAAATATATGAATGATGAATGAGTGAATGGATGAATAAATGAATGAGTTGTCTCTGGACCATCCAAACATATAGATCTAGTTGACAGTTGAAATTACCCTTCTGAGCTCAGAAGAGAGATTAAGGCTGGCAATAAAGTTTTGGGGAGTCATCAGCTTACAAGTGGTGATGAAATTCATGGAAGAGAATAAATCTCCTAGGGAGAATAAAACTGCAGAAGACTAAAGACAAACAAGGGATGTGGGTCCCATGAAAGCAATTCAGAAAACTCGCTCAGAAAATATGGGCGTAGTCTAGGTGGTAGTTAAAGAGTTCAGACTGCTTTGATCAGATAGATTGGCTTGAGCGTTTACTCCAGCTCCTGCTGTGTAAACTAGTTGACAAGAGATGAAACTGCAGAGAGCTGAGCTGCCAGGTCTCTAAATGCTAATCATAGAGTATAAGCCGGAACAGAGGCAACAGCCAGTTCTCAGTCACTCAGTGCAAGAGCATGAACATCAGGCTGGCCCTATACCCTATTCCATTTAAAGAGCACACTGGTCAAAGAGGTCTGCATACATGTTATCTTACTCTTTGTGGGGGCTCCTAAGGCAAGGTAGTGGGAGAAAGGTAGGTGGAAGGCTGACACAGGTTTCAAGTAGGAAAACCCTGAGTAGTTTCCTGGCATTCCCTATGAGAGGTTTCAGATGAGGCAACTTCACAAGGAATCTGTCAAAATTTCAAATAAGGAGGGCTCAGCATAAAGATACCTGTAAAAACCCAACGATCCTGTAGCACCCGTGCTATTACAAGATGGAACGTGAGTCTCGGGCACTACGCTGGGGACTTAAAAACACATAGAAACAGACAGAGACACAGACATGGGTCATCCTTGATACAAGAATGCCAATTTTATTGTGCTCAGAAGAAGCTTATAGAAGGATCCTTAGCCACGCCCAGCTCTCAGGATCTTTCAGCTACAGACTCATCAGGCTCAGAACAGCTGCAGGCACAGGTGTTTTGTTCAGTTCACTCCAGCAGGCAAAGGGTCTGAGAAAATCAAGGAGTCAGGGATCTGCAGCTCCCAACAGATACCCATCTGGGAATGCAGCTGTGTAGAAAGTATGGCGGTCTAGAGGGTGCTGAGTCTTTGGGTGTGGGTCCCTGTAGAGACTAAATACACTGGCTGTGCACCAAGTCTTAACTGAGAAGAAAAGTTCTGTGCAATGAGCAAGCCATGTGAAAACTTCATAAGTACCCTTAAAAAATTATTTATGGGCCAAGAGCCAGTCTCCTGAGTTTCCTAAACTCTCTAAATCTGCATCATGCATGTTCTGTTTAGTTTTGTCAATCTAACACAAGCCTAAATGTATATGGGGAAAAAAAAACCTCTTCATTGAGAAAATGCCCCCAAAGATTTGCCTGGAGGCAAGCTGTGCCACATAGTCTTTATTGATTTGGGAGGGTCTAGCTCATTGTGCATGATGTTGCTACCCTAAGCTGGTGGTCCTGGGTTGTATAAAAATGCAAGCCGAGCAAGTCCTGAGAGCAAGCCAGAAGCAGCACTCTCCCATTGACTCTACTTAGGCTTCTGCCTCCTGGTTCTAGCCCCGGGTTCCTTCCCTACCTTCTCTCAGTGATTGTAACATGATCTGAGAAATGGAAGTTGAAACAAACCCTTTCCTCCCCCAAGTTTCTTTTGGTCATGGTGTTTTCATCATGGCAATAGAAACCTAATCAAGACAATGGGCTTGAGGAAACACTCTTGCTGTCTGAATCACATACTTGTAGTGTATGTGACAGCTTCACGGAGCAAGTTAGGGGGCCAGTAAGACAATGGGGATAAGATGCCAAGGATGAGAAAGTCAGGATGGAAAGGCACCTGTCACCATTGGCAGCTGTCATTAATGGCTTTAGGAGAATGAGTGCAATGGAGCAAGAAGGCAGCTATCAGAGTTGTCAGCTGCTGGTGTAGGGTGAAGAGATGCAGTTGTCTACTGGTCTGTGAAGACACTGGGGAGGGTGAGGACCTGTGGACTCCTGATGAAAACTCATGAGAGTCTGTAATCAGCATTGGGCTTGTGAGGACTATGTCCCCAATTGCATTTAAGCCACAGTAAAACAATCAGTGTGGGGTTAAAAGCTAAAGTAATGGTTCAGAGAAGGGAAAATGGGAGAATGGAGGAGGAAAGGGCAGAGGCCCAGCAGTGAGGACTTCCGAGGACCCTGGGTGGAGAGAACTGCAAGCCACATAGAATCAGTAACATCACGACTCACTCCAGGTATTCAGGCATCTCTCGGGACCTCCCATTTATCTTTTATCCTGCCTGAAAGAGGAGATGCTTCCAGGGCTGCCAGCACACTCCCATCTGCAGGCTTTTATCCCCAAAGCCAGGAGTGTGGCTGTCCTGATCCCTGCCACCTCACTCTGTCTATGAGCTAAGCTTTCCTCAACAAACTCAGAAACATCACAGCCTCACATTCACACAGAATATAGGAGGCAGGTACTGGCTCGTGTCACTCCACCTGACCTGATAGAAATAAATTCTGTGTAGCTTGTGACATATTTGCGGTTTTTATAGTAAGGAAAAGCTGGGTTTCATAGATGGACACTGAACCATTCAAAGAAATGGCCTATTATCCTGCAGAGGAAAACCAAAAATAAATAAGTAAACAAACAAATAACTAAATAAATAAGATATTGATGCTCTAGTAAAGCACAAAGAGGATGCTGATGGGCATGCCATGGGATTTCCATGGAGAATGGGAATCCATGACAAGCAATGTACTCTCCATGGGATCATTACACTCTGAATGTGAGAATAGCTTTCAGTCCAAGGCTTTCAGGGACACCCAACACAAAGGGTTTTCCTTGAGCTAAAATACCAAAGGAGACTTAAGTCACTAAATCACGCCTAAGGATGAAGCTTAAATCATCCAAGGTTTTGCCTGAGAAAGAAAGTATAGAAGCCACACACTATTATAAATACTGTACAAAGCAATTTAATCATGTTTCTTTTACAGGGATTATGCCGCTGTCATTCCTCCTGGTTTCTTCCTAAACTACCATTTTCTCCCTCTGCTGTTTACAGGAATACATTTTGTTTAAAATGCCAGATTTTTTTCTTGGCATTCAACTTATTCACGACTTTATGGTTGAGTATTTTTTAGTGTTGCAACTCAACTCTTTGTGTGGCTAAAATGCTTGGACTCTTTCATGTTGTTCTTATTTTCCCTGCATCAAGCATTCTGACCGCTGCTGTCAAAATCTGATAATAAATGAAAATTTCTCCCACAGTGGACCTCTTATAACCATGGCAACTCCATCAGCAGCTAATGGCCGCATTGCGAAACTGCTTTTGAAAAGGACAGTTTCTCTCACTGCATCAGCACACAGGTCCTTTCCATGTCATTCCTCCGTTATGATGTGACGGGAGGCACACATCCCAAGCAAACATCTGCTTTGTTGTGCACAGGTGGAGCCACTTTTTCAAAAGAAAATGAAGGAAACCCCATTAATACTGAGACAGAAAGCCGTTTGAAAGCCTAGCCGAAACTGGGGGAAAGATTCTGGGGTGTTACAGCATGAACACAGTCCTTCCATTTTTATTTACGCCTGAGTATTGCCGCTTAAGATTCAGGTAGTTTTGGTAGCTATCACTCTGCCCTCCCATCAAGTCTAAGCAGCTTTCTCGGGTGTATTCAGGTTCATAGTAATTGTCTCCCTGTACAATCGGGCACTTCTGGAAATGCAGCTTGCAAACTCTCTCTGATATCTTTTCTGCAAGCCCATCGTTTTCTTGCTGGTTTACACATGCCTGAAAAGCTCTGGCTAGCAGAAGGCACACAGGGCCCTGTAGCCTGCCTTGCCTGCATAGCTTGATACCAGATGCACCTCATAATTATCAGTAACTGTGACACTTGAGCTTTTAGAACTAAGTGGTCTATGGGAGGCAGATATAAGCAGAAGGACAACAAGGTTGATGAGAAAGCAGGGAAGCTCATTTTTCTTAGCCATACACTTTGATTTCTCTCTTGCACAAACTGTTTAGACTCTGTTTCCAAAACTCCAAAATATGTGTATAGGAGAGTAGGTAAGATGTTCTTGGATTTTCACTGAATCACCTCTGCTTTCTGCTGGGAAATGGTGGGTTAGTTGCTCAAACTCACTGAATCCCAAACATTTGAATGCATAAGTGGGGTGATAGTTGTTGTGCCCCAGAATACTACAGGAAGGAAACATTGATTCCAAGCATGGGAAGGAGAATCTAGAGACTGAAACTTTTTCCCCTGTGTCTGGTCCATCACTTCTGCCTCTTCATTTTCTCCTGTCCCTCCGAGCAGCGGTGAGGGTCATCCTCCTGGCATGCTCCTCTGGTTCAAGAGTTCTCTTAATTAGTGGGCAAAATGATTCGTTTTCTATGCTAAATAAGTGAAACTGTTTGCTCTAAGATGGTCAGTGGTGAGTTTGTTTTCCATATCAAGTAGAAAAAATTAAAAGTACACATAAAATCGTAACTGCAAAAAATCTCTGCTGTCACCAGACAAAATTAAAAGTTTAAATGGCAGAACATGATGCTTCCACTCTGATCTGCTCTCTCACTTTCTGCAGAGAAGTGATCATGAGACTCATAGCTGGCAGCTCACCTAACATACTACGGTTGGATAGCGTTTCTCCTAACAGTAACAAAGAAAATGATTAAATGTTCCCTAGAGAAAATGTCTTTTTAAACAACTAACTTTAGAAAAAGCCTCAGCAGTACCATTGCAGAACACAGAATTATACCCTCACACAGAAACTTTCATTCTTTGGAAAGCACCGGAATAAATCTGAAGCTTTGATGAAATATTTTGGATAGCTACAAAAAGCAGCACTAAGCATGAAGAATCTTTGCTGCAGGTTCATTTTGAGTGGTAGTCACCCAAGCACAATGATGTCACAGTATGCACATATGAATATAACTTTTTAAAATAACATTAAATTCTGAATTTATGCTTATCCCTACTGTCACCATGGCACCAAGGTCCATTGTGAAGTAACAGAAAAGGAAGTAAGAAGTCAGAGCAGAGAGCTGAGTGAGAAGCAAGGCCTGAATGAGGAAAGGTAAACAACCAAAGGAAAAATAACATCTACTTATAGACAAATTGGGTCAATTACAAAGTCACGGCTTCTTTGACCACACTGCAGCTAAACTAAAAAGTTATGTCTGTCTGATGTTTTCTATCAGTCTTAAGCCTTACTCAGGTAAAACTGTTGCCCAACCTCTATGCTTTATATAGCCTTTAAAGTAATGTGTGTATAAACAATAATTTACCTTCCCTACACAACTTACTTGTGTATAAAAAAATCAGTCTTCTCTAGGAAGAAGATGCAGCCTTCAGCTCTTTTTGTAGGAGTGCCCAGGTTCTGCTGCAACTTCGTGACATGCAGAAAAACTGCTGTTATCTCGTTGGGAAAAGTAATCTTCCCTCTGTTGATCAATTTAACTCTGGTTCTTCAAAAAAAATTGATGGAAATGTTCTTAGCTCAAATTATGATTTAAAATATGAAGAGTGTTAAATAATAGGTTCCCTTTGAGATCTTGAGTATGCTTTCCTCAAAGCAATAGCAACATGGCCTAGTCAATAAAATAGTGTTTTCCTCAGTATTAACTCATTTGATCTAAACACAAAGCCAACCAAACTCCCCATACTGTGTGGAAACATGAAATTCATCATCATTTTCTCAGGTAAGCAGTGATATCAGTGCATTTTCTTCTTTTGACTATGCTTTTGTTTGATCTCATTGCTGGTGCTGCTGCTGTCTTTCACAATGTCCCCTGACGTATGCCTCACATCCGTCCCACTACAGAGGGAAATGAAGTGAATCCTTGGCAAGAATGCATCCAGCAGGAAATGGAGAGGGTGCTAAGTAAAAAGAAAGGAGGGCCATTCCTTTCTGATTTAGTACAATCTGAGAAATAGGATGAAAAATCTTTTGTTTAAAGATAAAAGGATGGACATCATTGTTGGCTTAAAACAAAATTCTGTTTATTGAACATGTACAATGCTTTTTAAATGTCCTTTTAAAGAGGTCTCAGAAGCCAGACCTTTACACCCAGCACTCAAAAGGCAGAGGCAGGCAGATCTCTGAGATCAATGCCAACTTAGCCTACAGGACTCCCAGGGCTACACAGAAAAGCCATGTTTAAGAAACAAAAGTAAGCAAGAAAGAAAAGCAGTAAGACAAAGAAGAAAAGAAAGAAAGCAAGAAAACAAGCAAGCAAGCAAACAAGAAAGAAAGAAAGAAAGAAAGAAAGAAAGAAAGAAAGAAAGAAAGAAAGAAAGAAAGAAGAACGAGAAAGAAAGGAGAAAAGAGGTCTCAGAGGTTGCTTCCTTTAGTCAATGTTATAAGGGGTCATCATTAGCAACCCCTAGATATTCAATAAATAATGAAGTCACCAATGAATGTGATTTAACAGAAATACTACACTGAATATACCACTCACTGATCTAGATCTACACACTCTATAATTGTACCTCCTGTCATCTTTGCAAATCCTCAGGAGATGTCATTTCCATCAGACGAAAAGAAAATCATAGGAAAAGACATCTGTTGCTAGATTTGGGCCACAGTACTATCAGCAGCCTCTCCCTCTCCCCAGCCCCACTGCCAGACCCCTACCCACTGCCTATCTGTGAATATAACATGTGCCCAGGTGCTCAGACTCCAGGAAAGAATGCAGAATCCCAGGCCAAACGCAGTTTGGGTTACCTCCCATCAGCTGCCCTCTGTCTCCAGGCACATGGTTGATTCTGGGATCTCTGCTGCTCCAAAGAAAGATAGACACCCTCCTGAGGGCCTGTCCACAAACACAAACTCCCAGGTGCTGATTTCCAAAAAAAAGGCTGCTGCTATTCGCACTTTTCCAAGGGAATCTCCAGACTTCAGTTGCCAAATTCTAGACAACAGAGGGCTGCCAGGTGTGGTGGATACACCTTAATAAACGTACCCCTCCTTCACACCTTCACACATCCTGGAAGTCATATGTTAATAAGAACTCTTTCTTCCTGCATCACAAAACAAATGCACACCTTTCTCCAAAAGAAAATTAAGTGAATGAATAAATGAATGAATGAATGAATTAATGAAAGCTAGAGCAGCTGCTCTTCCTCTGCTCTTTCTTCTCCTTTCCTTTGTCTTCCCTAAACTCTTTCTAGCATTTAATAAATCTGTGGCCTGGAGAAATAATGTGTCTCTATGTCCTATCAAATTTGAGACGTTAAAGTTATTTATTTATAGTGGCACCAGGATACTGAAGTTTGTGAGTTTAGTCCCATTATCCCTCCTGTCTCTGTGAAAGTTTTGACAGGTGCCAAATCTTCCCAAATGGAACTTTTATTTTTATTTAACCTATGCTTAAAGAGGCCACCTAGTTATATGGTCCAAAATTTGACAGTCTGTTGAACCTGCCAGAATAACGGTTTACACCTTCTGCCCTATCATCTTTCTGTGTCTGCAAATAATAGGAATATTCAGGGTATTTTTGTTGTTGGTGGTGACATGAGTGAACGTGACTGTATGTGAGCACATGTGTGTTTGTATGTGTGTATGTGTGTGTGTGTTGTGTTTCAGGTTATTAGCATTAAGCCTAAGAGAAATAACAGCCTAGAGGAAGGCCATGAGTTTAAGTTTTAGATCGTGTTTGCATTAAGCCTGCAGATTGTGCTATTATTAATGCTAGGACTGCTAAAGAAACATAAAGGCAGCAAGCCCCAAAGCTGAAGCTGTGACTGAAGGGAATTGCAAGGACCAATTAGTCATCACCACTGAGGTAATGGGTTGAGCTTTCAAGTCAGATGAATGTAGGCTTGTGTCCTGACCATCCAGTTTCCCATCCTGGGTAGCCGCAGGCACGGTCTTGATCTCTGGGCACCCAATCATCCTTGACCGTAAGATGGAGTAAGTAAAGGGATTTATTGGTGTTATTAACAGAATTTATACATGAGGCCCAAGGAAAAGCTTTAAAAATGTTAGTTCCTTTTGCTATAATAAGTATCATTATACTACCAAGAAAAAGGAATGCTTCATTAAAATTTATGTCTATTGACAAAATTCTGCAAGTAATTTTTTAAGATTCAGCATATGCTTTGGAAAGGTTTGGCTGTAGGTCAACAGCAAGATGTTTTCTTAGTGCTATGGGAAAATCAGAGTATCTGTCAGGAGGATGGGGCCTTTCTTGGCTCCTGGGGGTACTTTTAACTCAAGAATTAGTGTGTTTGGTGCTCATGGTCAAGCAACACTTTCACTGAGTCAGTGGCCTTTGAGTTCTTGTTTCATAAAGAATAAGATTCACTGAGGGTGATGTTTAGATGGAAGTGTTTTATTATAGGAGTTTGCAGGAGAGAAGGAAGGGAGAGCTCCTATGAGCTCCTGCCAAATACAAGGAGTGTCTGGAGTGGGTACCACTGAGCCTTAGAGATTATGAGGTTTTGAAGGGTGGAGGGAGGTGGAGGGAAGAATCTGTCAGTTCGGTTTCCCTTCCAGGTCTCCAGGTGCTTCAATCAAATGATTTCCAGGAATGGGGTGCTCCTTTAGATGGAGAAATAGGAAATAACCAGAACTCTCCCCTTTTTCTGGCATATATGGCCTCTAGCCATGGCCGAAGGAGAGAGATTTTGTCTTAAACAGTTTCTCTGGCATCTCTGACCTCTGGCAAGGATATTGCCAACAGATCAAAGGACATTTCTACCTTTTATCCAAGAAATAAATGGACTACTTTTGATGATCTCTATCCAAAACTACCCTAGCAATGAGATAAAAAGTTTTTAAAAAAAAAAGGAAAGCAATAACCACTACAAACAATAACCAGTTCTTACATATATGGGTGGTGGATGAGAGCTGAGCATCATCACAATCCACCTCCCATATCACAAAACTCCCACTAGATTTGAATGCAACAGAAATACTAAAAGCTTTATTACTGGAAGGTCACATTTCAGAGATTCAAATTACCACTATCACTGTAAAACATGAAACATTTCAAATTTAGTTCTGTAGGTGATAAACTTCTCCCTGCAATGATATTTTTATTAGAGTTTCTTCTCCTGACCCTGTTTGGAAAGATTTTATTTCCCAAGAAAACTGAATTTATCCAGCAATACTTAATTTGGCTCCTATTTTCATTTAACAAAATAACACATAGCTATAGTCAGGCTTCTTATCATCTCAAAACCACCAGTGTTCCCACATCTAATTGCTATAATTCCAACCCAAAGCAGAGAAACTTGAAATATTGTTTCTCCTTGTATTCTTCTTGCAAGCTAATTGCTGCGGAATGCATTATCACATCCCTGATAATAGAATGTATTTCCCAGTCCTATTAAATTCAAATGTAGCTGTATGACATGCTTTGAGAAAAAAATAGAGTATTAGAATGTGTCAGTTGCAGGTAGAAGAGAGGTAAGAAATGAGAGATTCTTAGACATTAGGCAGTTAAAGTAGAGGGAAAGTCCACTCTAGATGGGAGCCTATGATCAGCCTTCGGAAAGGAAATGGACAGCTCAGCCATTAGCTCAGTCCAAAGAAAGTGAGAAGCCGATGGCCGAGAAGACCTCAGACACAATGTGTTAACTACAGTCCCAAGGCCCAACAAGCCGTGTCTGTAGAAATCTCTCTGGGTGACACAGAACTCCCTTCTTGCTCAGACAGCAAGTGCAATGCCACGTACCATTACAGCATAGCCCACCCCAAAGTGGTGTTAAAATCCCTTGAGTGGAAGAAAAGCACGGCCCTGCCTATTAAAAGATCCCTCGGTAGCCTCCTAAGGACCCCTAAAGTGGAGGAAACAGATCTGCTCTTTACAAAACAGTGTCTCCTCCTCCACCCAGCTAGTTAACAGTACCACGCAGTAAACCAATGTCAGTAAATTCCTTCCCTAGAGAAATTTGTCCAATAAAGACCAAGAGTATCGCCAAACATTAGTCCTCTCCTTTTCTGCCCAGAAGGCAGTTTCTTTCTGGTTGTCTTAATTGCCTTCCTGAGTTATGACCTCATGAAAACACTAACAATAGGAGCCTTTTCCATACTTGCTGTGTTATTTAATAGCCACACTATTCCTAGATGATTTGCCTTCGTGAAAATGTCATTCTATGCCTGAAGCATGGGCTACCGTTTTGATTCAGTAGACCTAGATAAAGGCCCAAGAACCTGTAGTTTTAAAAACCCTTCTGAATGATGTTAAGGACTTTATAAGTAAGATGGCCACTGATTATTAGACAGTGTTAATACAGCTTCCCTTCGAACTTCACGTTCACTCTAGGATTTTTCACCTCCACGACAGCTGAGCATGGATAAAATGATACTCATACAGACTGATGCTCCAGCTTTGTTTAGAGTAAAGAACATCTAAGTGTCCGTCAAGAATGTATGTCCATGCATTAGAAACGTGGGCAGCAACTACAGAATGAAGGGCTGGCATTGACAGACATCTACAGCATATATTATTCTTAAAATTCAATAAAAGCAATTTATTTAACAGTTTCATATCTTCGTAGTGAAACAGAAATCAGTTTGGCCATGTATGGCCCTGCATGGGTTTACATGACGTATACACCAAATTCTTGATAGTGACCAAATCTACTGAGTTTAGGGGGAAAGAAAGTTGTGAGAACCTTGATTTTTAATTTATACATTCTCCTCATATTTCTGTCTTGCTGCTCTTACTCATGACCCTGTGCGGTTTCACTGTCAATTTAATCACTTACCCCTTCCTGAATCTCCTTCACACATACCCTGAGTCATCATTTGTTCATTCACCCAGCTTCTTGTGGACAAGGGTCCACGGGGGTCACGTGCTGCTGCAACGAACAGGGTGGAACCCTTACCCACAGAGTAAGTATCAATTCAGGCTCTCTGCCCCTTAGCCACGCTGTCTGTGAGGTGGATGTACTGTTAGCACTGTCCTTGTGTGGATCTCAGAGAATGACATTAAGCAATGTATACACGCCATGTAGCACAGCCAGCACCACAGAAGCATCAGTCCTCGTAAACTATGTTCAGTGTTACTGTGGTCGTCATCATCATGTTTATGACCAAATGTTTAGTCCATTGTGGATTTTCCAGAAAAGCAAGTTTATCCTAAGAATGCTATTATTGACTTTTAAAGACAATTCAGCTATACTCCTTTTACAGAACATTTTAGAAAAGTTACAGAAAACAAAATCAAAGTTTATTTAGCAAAATAAAGATACTGCCTTTTAGATTTTTCATATATCTCTCCACAACAGAATTCTAACTCAACGGAGTTTAACAAAGTTGGCACCATAACGCAGTGAATGCCCACATAAACATGTAAACCATTTGTCCATATCAGTGAAGATGGGGCATCTCTTCTGGAGACAAGAATTCCCATGGGCAGCTTGCATGACTCCTTAATCCTCAGAGCAGATATGGTCACTAATAAAAACTGATTTACAGCATTTTCAAGTGTGCTTCTCCTCCCATTTGTACTTGACTTTAAAAGATGGAAAGCCCCAACTAACATAGTCCTTTGTATTTGAATGTTTCCTTTTGTAATGACTCAGAAGCTAAACAGCCAGCCAGGCTTAACTATCCAATTAAATGGATTGCTTACAAACAAAAACAATTATATGTTCACTTATAATGAATGTGAAAATTGTAATTGCTTTAGTTATGGAATATCTGTCCCCTTTTGTAAGTTTTGCTTCTTTCAGTTTCTGTTTTGTTTGTTTTTTCCCCACTGTTACAGAGTTAACTCTTTCAGCAAAGGCAAAACAAGTATCCTTTCTGCGGTGTTCCAGTGATCTTAGTCCCTACTGCATTTGCAATAGAGCCTTGGTGAGCTGATTCTGAGAGTGCTGTCAGGAAACCAGGACCACTACAGCTAGAACAAAGGGCGACAGAAGATTTTGTGTCAAAGATGTGGAAATTATCCAAGCAAATACATAGTCATTTGATGTATCCAAAGCCAATTGTTAAGTTGAAAAAGGAAAAGGATGAATAATATCCTTAAATTTGTGAATCATAAAACTCATTTTGTTGTGGGAGGAGAAAGGCACCAGGCACTGATTCAATATCCATTATGGCCTGAGCCTAGTTAGTGTGCTAGGAAATATCTACAAGAAGATCCAGACATGCTGATATATGCCTTAATCCCAGCACTTTGGAGGTGGAGGCAGGATATCACGAGTTCAAGGTCAGTCTGTGGTACATAAAACTACCACTCCAAAGTGTACTATTTCAGGTTTCGTTTATCCAACTTTAACTAGGTTCCTCTGGGAACTTGGTCAAACACTAATCATGAGGCATTGTGTTCACCTCGTCCAAGATGCACAGGCATTTACCAACTGTTTCTTTAAATTTTTGAACTTCAGTTTGTATAGTTGGGTGGCAGTCTGTCTCAGGAACCATTATGACAAAGTCTGTTTCATTTCCACATGGATTAGCCAGGTGCTAAATGAAAGAAGACGACTAAGTATTCTCATAGTCATGATGATTTTGCCTTATGTTTCATGTGAATATTATTTAAATCAGAGCAATTGTTCTATATGCAATACTAGCATAAAGCATTTAAGTTACTATATTTTTCCAGTCTTCTTTGCTATATTAGGTTATTAAGTAAAGTACGTGATTTAGTAGTTAAAATGGACCCTTAGAACTCTTAGATCACTGTAATCATTATTGATAAACTCTGATGGTTGCTTGGAAAAATCCCTAGGAAATACATTCTCTTCAATAGATGTAAGCATTTATAAGCAATACCAAAAGTAACATATTTAAAAAGAACAGACTCCAAATTCTATTTTTATTTAATTTTGCTTTCATATCAATTCACCATGTATGTGCACTTGAAGAAAATTTATGGGACACAATTGTCTCTTTATATCATGTGGACTCCAGAGATCAAATTCAAGCTACCATGTGACTGCAATGTTCTTACCCACTGAGCCACTGATCAGCCCCCAAGATATGTTGTTAAGGAAATACTGTAGTTTTGTTTACTCATATGTATGTGTGTGTGTGCATGTGTGTGTGTGTTTATGTGTGTGTGTGATCATGGCAAGGTAGATGAATCGATGGATAAAAGCCTTGTCTTTAAAATGTTAGATCATTCAGAGCACATCATACTACTAAAAATCAAAGTTAATCTGTTATGTTATCAATTGTAAACTTCAGTATATTTTCTTCATATTTTCAGTCATTTATCTTAAAATCAGTCAAAGTTGAAGACTGTTAGCTTGCAGCATCAAGATAAAGTGTACATGCTTTTGGGTTGCAGCGGAACTATTTTCTACGAGAATAAAAAGGACTCTGGTTAAATTGGTTTTGACATTGGTTTAGACATTGGCATGCTTCCTTGAGTATATAGTTTCTAGAACTTTAAGGAAATGTGATAAATATTTAAAAATCAATAAGTGAAAGATCAAAGGCATCATGTCTGACTCCCAAATAAAAATAATCTTTGAAGTTAAACACAATTTCTCCATGAGGGGGTATGAGTTTACTTTGAAGTTTGTTGTAGTTGTGGTGTTATTAGACTCTAGGATGCTTGGAACAGACATCACTGAAAACCTTTGTGAATGGTGCACTTCTCAAGTAGCATGGACATCAGTTGGGAGCCCCCCTTATACAAGGGTTTAGCAGCTTGCTTACGTTTCCAAGTGTGAACGTGTACAGTAGCATCAGCAGAAGTCTCACATAGAAATACCCCTGGGACCTGAGAAGGAAAACAGAATTTTTGTATAAAATACTCTACATCCTTCAGGTGTTCCTTGGAGAGATCTGGGAAAGGGGGAAGCAGTAGGGAGCAGGAAGAATTGTCCTGGAGTCTCACTCTAGTGTCACTTCCATCAGACAAAAAGCAAAGGAGGGAGGGAGGGAGGGAGGGACGGACAGAGAGAGGGAGAGAAGGAGAGAGGTAGGAAGGGAGGGAAGAGAGGTGGGGGAGGGAGAGAAGAAGAAAGGAAGGAAAGACTGGCCCTAAAACGCTGTTAACATTTAAAGAACAAAACAAAACAAACATCAACAACAAAAAAGCAAGCAGAGCTTTCATTGCAAAGAGAAGAGACCATTTCTTCTCAAGCCAAATATGAATGGCTTGGCCTACGAACATGTAAAATTTCAGGAAGCTTTACAGTGACTGAGCAAGAAAATCCATAAATCAAAACACTCTTCAAATACATTGGTGGCACTGTCAGGCAGATGGTTTACAGCAAAACAGGGAGGCCCTGCTAGTTCCTCGGATGCTACTTGATGACATTCTGGCTTCTTGGTTGACAGAAGACAAGATCTGTCCATACATTCTGAAGGATTTCCCAAATAGTCCCAAGGATATTAGGTCACACACGGATGTGAGGAGTAGACGGCTTTTAGGGGACGAATGGTAGCCTAAGGTTATTTAAATAATTGGCTTGAACCTGCCAGCATCCCAACCTTCTAGTCACTGATGCTCTAGTCCTTAGTCCTTTATAAGTGCAGCCTCCTTCGCAAAGCTTTCATTCACAGCACTAAGCAATCATAAAAATCTAAACCGTGATTTAAAACCATATCCATATCTATATCTAAGATCTATATCTTCAAAGACTTATCTATATACGTCTTTAAACCAAATTTTATAGATATTGGATATTGACTATCTGTCTCTAAGCATGCCTTATTTTTTCTTTTCTGTTACTTTTAACCCTAAAACATTTTTCAGTGTCTGCTAAAAATGACCTACTCTAGTCTTTGCAAGATCTTTTTTGATATGGATCCTGACAAGGCATAAGGAAGAAAACAGCCTGCAGGAAAGCAAGCTCACCAGGGACACGCTGTTTCCACACCTGTTAGAGTTGTCAGGTAGTCTTACCAAGTAGTTGGTGCTGAGTGCTCCCAACATTGCACATTACATGCTGCTGCTGGGGAGATGGAGGCATACCTCAGCCTCTTACCCAGGTACTATGTCTGCCCTCTGTGACATGTATGTTTTGGGGAGGGGGTGCGCGTGCACACATGTGCAGTGAGGTTTCAAAAAGATTTCAGTTCTGTCTTATACATTTTCTTTTTTCTATGATGCAAAACCTATTAGAAAATTCATTAAAAGAAAAGACAGCTGCATAGAGGTTCCTGGATAGAGCAGAAACCGTCCTTTTCAGAGCTCAGCATTGCCTAGGAAGGAGTGCCCGCCGCGTGACTGCAGAGACATTCCAAGGACAAAATGAAAGCTCAGTGACCCATGGGAAATGATAATCGCCGTGGACCTGCAGCTTGCGCCAACCGTTTCCCATTTATTTCACTTGAAATCAAATGTGCAAGGAGTTGGGCCGAGGGATCTTAGAGCAGCTGACAAGGACACCTGGCCAACTAGCGTCTCTGCTAGCCCCGTGCTTCTGCTCCTTCCGTGCTCACTCCTGAGTGTGTTCACACTCCTTCGGTCTTGCAAGCATAGAGGCTCAGTTCACACTGCCAGCTCCTCTAGCACACCATCCCCCACGGCTTTTGCTGAAATCACCTCAGCCTCCTTATGCAGGAATATCTACTTGTTAACAAAACAGGAGAAACAATTTCTTTGCATGGGGGCTTTTTTTTTTCTCTCTCCATACAAAATGAAGCAAGCAGGGGAGAAAGGCTGTGTCTGTTTACCTTTCTGTCAACCATAGATGTTTCTCTACCTGGTCACATATCAACAATGCAGCAACTGCTAAAAGTCAAGTAAGTTTGTTAGTCGTGGTAATGGAACACCTGAGGGAAACATTTTCTTTATGGTTGTTGCAAGGGTACAATGGGCTTGCCTGGGGAGGTCAGACAACAAATTTGTGGATTTTGTGCTCTCCTACCTTTACATGGATGCTGGGGATTGAACTCGGGTTGCAAGGTTTGCTGAGCCATCTCACTAGCCCTGAAAGAAACATTTTAAAGGAGAAAGGACTTGATTTGGCTTGTTGCCCATGGTTAGCTGTCTATGTTGTTTCTAGACCTCTAGTGAGGCAGAATATGGTGGTGGATGGATGTGGAAGCAAAGCTGTCTACCTCTTGGTGGCCAGAAAAAAGAAGGAGGACAAAGCACCCATTTACAGTTACACCTCCAACAACCCACTTCTTTTTTTT
>JAQHUG010000209.1:1884925-1912737 GCA_028555095.1 Dicrostonyx torquatus
AGACACACACACCACACACACAGACACACACACCACACACACACAGACGCACACACACTACACACAGACACATACACACACAGAGATTCTGATTCCCATCCATCACAATGGGGCTAGGCTCTCATGAGTTGTAGGAGAACATAAACATTTGGTCTACAACACTGATACAGTTTTGGAGTAAAAGTCCCAATTCCATGTCTCCCAACACAGTAGGCATGGTCATATGTCCTCATTATGCCAATTAAATATATGAGTGATGTCTAAAAGCAAAGACAATATTTCATCAGCACACTTCAGGAAGGGGATCAGATAGGCCCAGTGACCACAAGTTTATCTTTTAGGCGCTTACATGATCACTAGTTTTAAACAGGAGACAAAGGGTCTGCATAGTTAGGCAGTTCCACTGTAGGAAAGGTCTTCTGGATCAATGGAACCATTTTGGTTCTGCAAGGTGATCTAAAGAGCTTCTTACTCTGCTCATCACTAAAGAGGAGAGATTTGGTTCTCATGAGAGTGTAACTTCTCCAGGGTACAGCTACCGAATTTATTCATTGTCTCACCTATGTGGCTCCTGCTTGCTTAAGAGTAATTAATTTTAATTACATATCTAAAAAGTGTTTATTGATTGATCAGCCCTGTTGTTCTTGGAATCAAAGGTCACTGAAGAGGAAAGTGACTCACAGAAAATAGTAAAGAGGCAAAGAGAGTCAGAGAGGGCCAAGATAGAGTTAGTGAGACCAGAGTCCAGCACCCTTCTTCAATACCATGTTACTGAGTGCCACTGTTTTAACACCCATGATTAATCAAGTCAGAAAATATATTCTGTGTTGATATAGAAGGTAAGCCCCTATGCTTGGGGTAGGGAGCACCGAGGAGAAAATTGAGGTCTCTGTCCTACAGTAGTTCGCAATATGTATATTGTATGTGGTTACAATATGAGAGATGCACATGGAAAAACATGGATATCTGCTACCAATAATTATTAACATTGCAGAATACATGCTACTGACCTTAGGGTCAGTCTGGCAATGTCGTGCAGTAGTGGGGCATCAACATTAAATAAGCAGTGCTCAGAGGCATCTTTTCAGAGAGACCAAATGAGTTCCAAGAGATGTCTTTGGTGGCCCTCCTGTCATTCATCTATTTATTCACTGTTTACTAGGGCATGGAATATGCTCAGACCTGAAAATGCAGAATTAATAGTGGGTGGCACTGCCCTGAAAGAAGTTAGCTTCTCAAAGAAAAACAACAATGCCAACAAGCTCAAGAGCAATGCTAAAGTCCTTAAAGAAGTCACAAGGTTTGCCTCTCTAGTGTTAGCCTGTTATTTCTCATGTCCACACTCATCCCAGGAATCTCTCTTCAGTTCTTCAGTGCCTTCTTCCTTCTGTGTTTTTTCCACTGGTTTCTTGGTCCAAATTCTTCCCTTCTCAATCCACATGCCTCTGCCTCTCCAACTCATTCATCATTTCTCATCCTAGATGATCCTTTCTCCAGAACGTTGTCCCCAGCCTGCCCATCCTTCCAAGCAAGGTGTGTGACCTCTTACACAGTGCCCTCACTGTGCTGTGCCTTTCAGATCTCATAATCACACTGCAGTGAAATTACACAGTAGCATAATTGCAGGTTAATGTCCAAGAAAGAATTTTTGTTCTGCTTTCTTATTTTTCCCAATTATAGAATCATCATTTGCATATTCAAAATCATGGTAGGAAAATGTTAGAGACTTTTTCAAATGTCTAAAATGAGAAAGAGTATGCCTAAGGTCTCCTTGAAAAAAGTTTATATTACTGCCTTAACTCTTTCAAAAATCAAACTTTTTCTATCATAGTTATAACGGTGCCAAATGAAACAAATTATCCAAAAATCTAAGGTATAATTTTTGAAGAGTCCAAAGTTGTACTGTTACTGATGTTCTGAAAGCTGAGACTTTTAATCAAGTACAGAGTTCCTATAAACAGGCCTGGAGCTGGATTTCTTTACAAGCACACATCAGTAGAGACTCTAACACAGAAGATATCATTTGCATCATAAAACAAATCTTCAGTTATCAAACCAGTCTCTCCAACTGTTCTCCAAATAATGAATTCCTTCTATATATTGCCATTCCACAAATTGAAAGTTCAATACTTGTGCTCATGTTCAGGACAGTTTGCTTCTTCAAAACCTCTTCCTGCATATCCTCTCTATGAGCGCTGTGCCTAAGATACACAATGCCATCTTTACAGCATATATATCACACCCTTCCAAATATCACCTTTCTAAGTGTGTATGCCAGACTAAAGGATAGAAAAATATTTATAAATACATGCATAATAAATTTGACTTCATGACACATTTTCACAGGCATTCATTTGAGGGGGGGCGGGATTTGGCATTGCCTGCAGAGTCACTCTGGGCAGGGATGATCACTGCCAGTTTCTCACTGTAAAATGAAAGGAATTTCCCTTTTACCCTATAACCCAAATACCACACTGTGTTTAAAGATGTGGTTGACATTTTAAAAGATCACCAAAAGTGTTCTCTTCCCAAATGCAATTATGCTCTCCTTCTCAGTGGGAGCCATTGTCTGGGTCTTCTCGGCTCTCTAGCATCTCTCTGTCTAGCTTTCATTATCCTGATTATCTATTCATTTGCTACTCAGCACTCATCTTATGAAAGATCATATCTGCCATTTCTATAATGAGTGCTTGACTTTTACTGCCAGCACAAACATATAAAATACATAATAATTAAAGTTCACTAGTCACCAAAGTCTTGAGATCTGTCACATTGCTAATTTGATTTTTCAAACAATTGCTTCTTAGAGCAAGGTTGCTTTTGCCCCTTTAGGTACTTCAAGACTTGGGGTAAAGAAGACGTCCACAAAGCAGGAAAATCATGAATGGGCACTATGTGTTTCAAAGTTAAAACTCATCCTCAATCAAATAAAGTATATATAACATCTGATGGTTCTCAGAGAGAACAAAACTTTGCTTGGTAGCTGAATGAAGTATTTTCTCTAAGTTAAATAATTAAATAATGTAGTTTTCAGATCATCTAAGTGCTTTTTAACAAGCAGCATAATTTTTATGGAGAATTGTGTACATGCTAAGGGAGAGAAGTCCTTGAAATAAATGCCTGAAAAACATGAGTTAGAAACTTCACAATACATTGCCTTCAACTGGATAAAGACGAGGCTTCAGAGCAACTCTTCTTTGGACACACTTCCTTGTTTTGATAACATTTTCCAAGTCCCCTAAGTGCCTCATGATAATGAATTCATCTGACGCTTCCTCTAATCGCAAAAGAGATTAATGAGATTCATGTGACTCTCTGGGGACATCAGCATGTGTTACTAGAAGTGTAATGTTTAGAAATGGATACAGTGGGATGCGTATTAGCCAAGGATGCTAGCAAGAAGAGTCTCAGTTAATGAAGAAGCAGGGAATAAAAAGGCAGCTTCCTTTGACAGGGTTCTCTTTCTGAGTAATGAAGGTCTTGAGGATGTGCTCAGACAAAGCACAGCAACCAGAAGACAAACAAACCACTTAGAAGACTCGAGCCTTGGGAAATTTTTGTCATCCCTGAGCCTCAGTCTCCTTCACTGTAAAATGGGACCCTAGTGAGTGACATCAATGTTACCAATACTGCTAGTAAGAATAAAGGTGGTGGAACAATCCGACAGTCAAAACAATCAATAGATCTCATTCCTCACAAGATTGCTTTAAGAAGCATGTCAAACTAGTGTGTATATTTAAAAACACAGGATCATTGAGCTTAAAAAAGAAAGATCACTGCACAAAGTCAACTAGGACTTAAAAGCAAGTCTGCCTAAAGATAATGGAGATGGTGATGGTGGTGATAATTGGGGACAGAACAGAGGCACAACGGTGAAGAGCAATTGCTGTTCTTCTAACACAGTGGTTCTCAACATGTGAGTTGTGACCCCTTTGGGGATCGAACAAACCTTTCATAGGGGTCAAATATCAGATATCCTGCATATCAGATATTACATTACGATTCTTAACAGTAGAAAAATCACAATTATGGAGTAGCAATGAAATAATTTTATGGTTGGTAGTCACCACAACATGAGGAACCATATTAAAGGGTCACAGCATTAGGAAGGTTGAGAAGCGCAGCGCTAAAGGATAGGAGTTCAGTTCCCAGCACCCACATGGGTTGGCTCATGGCTGCCTGCCATGTAGTTTTCAGAACAACAGCTTCAGGTAGTTCGTCGGTCTCATCTAACCTCCACATGCACTCACATCTGAGTGGGCACACACAAATGATTTATAAGTTCAGCAGTATTTTACTTTTAGTGCACCATTTTGACAATTCTGGATAAAGTTCACATCCGCAAGAAAATGGATCCCTCTGGAAGAGAATAAGTTGACATGTAAGGGCATTAATATTAGTTTCTGAATGAGGAAGCCAGAGTTGACTAAGTTTTGATCAAATTGCCTTATTCTAATCTGGATGTGAAGCACCAGATTTGAGGCAACACATGAGGTATTTCCTCTGACATAGGACTGTGCCTGCAGCTGTAATTGAGGCTGTAACTTATCGGCTTCTTGAGGGGCCACTTCAGCTGCTGGGTAGGATGGAAGCATGCCATCTTCTGTGCGGTCAGGAATTCTGTACATCTAGCCAATGCATGCTACTTCTTATGAAGCCTGATTTAAAACATGCTCATCTCTTTTGTTATAAAAGACCCCACCTTCTCTGCCTTTGTCAGTTCTTGCTCATTCTGTGTCCATTATTATCGCTCCCCTGGGGTTCTCAGTGGCAGGACAATATCTGTTCATACTCCTTTGGCTTCAAACTGAAGTTGGCACAGCTTAGAAAATGATTCTGCATATTCCAGCCCAGACAAAAAAGCCCACTTGAGCCAAATGTGTAAGGCTATCACTCTTCAGTCACAGGTGATCCCAATCTCAGGGCAAATGTCATCGCAAAACCACAGAAACCCCAACCTGTGTGAGGGACTATACTGCCAGCATTTGTGTACAGTGAATTTCTTTCTCTATCTGTTCAGATGCAAAATTAGCACACACTCTCTCAGTCCTCATTTATAGATGCAAGCACAGTAGCATTAATGCTTTAATGTAGTAGCAATGGATATGTAGTACAAGTGGCCAAAAGAGCACTAGAATAAAGGTCACAAACATTGTCTCTAAAACAGATACTTTCTAGGATCCAACCTTGGGTCTGGATAACAGGATCAGTGAAATGAGCCTTCCCTGTGCTGAGGTTCCCAAACCAAGCCAGCGCCACAGTCAGCAGAATAGATCAGGCTTCTGGGCTGGTCTTACAAATGAAGCACACATGTTTACAGCTGTCTATGGTGGCATTTACCATGCAAAAGCAGGGTTGTTAGTATGACAGAAGCCATATGTCCTGTGTTGGCCATATGGTCTAGAAGATGATACACACTAACTCATTTTGAGGACAAGAGAAGCTGGTCACCTTCATGATCTCAGGCAGCCTTGGTAGACAGGACGGAGGCAACATCCAGGAAGTGCTATTTAAAAACCCAGTCTAAGCAGGATTTTCTAAAATCTCCCTGAAAATCTGGCTTTACTGAGATATTAGATTATATCAGCAAGTATTCTTGCAGCTAATGTTACTAAGCAGTCACTAAGAAGCTTTACATAAGAGAAATGATTGGAGGACGTTCATCTTATTAGAAGTTGATGGATTTGCTGTCACAACTCTGATCTTCAGATTCTGGCTGCAGAGATCTGTTTATGGAGCTACTCTACTCATCTTCTTAGACCTTAGTCTTTGAAAAATACGCTTTCTCCCCAGGAACTTTACCGTGTTTTACAGGAAAAAAAGGAAAACGAATGAACAAAAGCCTCTTGAAATGATTTCTTCTCAGTCATGGAGAGAAAAATTTCTTAGAAACTTGTTGACAGACATTTCTCTCCTGCTCAGTCCCACAGCCATTCAGCCCCAAAGAAACACACAAAGGTCTACATTAATCATAAATTGGTTGGCCTAGCACCTCAGGCTTTCTTATTAACTAATTCTTGTCTTTTTTAGTCACATAGCTTGGTACCTTTATCAGTGAGGTGTTCTCATCTTGCTTCCTCTGCATCTGGGTGGTAACTGCAGGCTGACTCTTTCTTCTTCCCAGAATTCTCCTCTTCTTGTCACCTTGCCTCTACTTCCTGCCTGGTCACCCCATTTATACTTCCTGCCTGGCTACTGGCCAATGAGCATTTTATTAAAATACAAGTAACAAATCTTTACAGGATAAAAAAAAACAAAAACCATCGTTCCACAGCAGAAACTCATCAAATTAGCTTACTGCTGACAGAATTCCACACATACACACACATACACACACACGCACACAAAAAAAATCCTTAAAAAAAGTCCTGAGTTCCTTAGAAATTAACGACATTAAACATTACTGAGTATTCTAAATATCTTTTTAACAATGCAAAATTCATAAATATGTGCAGATAATTTTTACATATTTAAAATACTATATTTTATTCTGGCCCTAAACTAGTTACAGGTTGCCTCACTGCTTCCAAATTGATTAAATATCTGGAAAGTATCATATCACAGTGTTTCTATCTTTACATAGTTGAAATAATTCTCTTCCATGAAGATTAGTCGAGAAGTCTGAAGACTTCAGGCACAAGAGAACTAAAAAAGGAAAACTAAACCTGCCCAGAAGCTTTCAACAGTGGGCAGAGGTGGGACAAGGGCCAGGAGGGATAGCTGTTTGAAAGCTACATCCAGGGCAGGCGGAAGGTCTGCCATCTCATCTTGTAAGAGATGTGAAGAATGTCCTTTGGGTTCATGTACTCCCCACCAGCAAAGAGCACCCCCAGGGAGTGGGAAGCCATCAAAAGCTCCATCTTCCTTCCCAGGTCTTCCTTTCTCCTCTTTTTCCCAGGGATGTGAATAGTATGTCAGAGCTTGTAGATCTTGTAATCCTGCAGTTAGGGACAGGGAGACATCATGATGGTGTCTGAAGCTGAAGTCAAAAGATGAAGGAGAGAGCCTTCCCTTATGTTCTTTCACTCACTATAGTGGTTTAAATGAGGATGGTCCCCATAGGCTCATTCACTGGAATACTTCATCCCTGGCTGGTGTAACTGTTTGATAAGAAATAGGAGATGTGAGTGGGCTTTGAGGCTTCAAAAGCCCATGCCATTTCCAGTTAAGTATCTCTCTGTTTGTACTTGAGGATCAAGATGTGAGCTCTTAAAACACATGGATACCTGCCTGCTAGATGCACCCATCATGATATACAAAGACTGTAACCATCTGAATTATATCTCCAAATAGACACTTTCTTCTGTATGTTGCTTTAGTGACCTTAGTGACCTTTTACAGATGTCCAACTTTTGCAGATTTTAGCCTCAGTCACCAATTCATGTCTAAGGATTGGAACTAGCCTATTATTCCTCAGAGCCAGACAAGTGAATTCACAGCCAAGAGACCAGCAGCTTCATTTCCAAATGCTATCACAGTGCCGACCTCCACAAATCCGGATGCCATCTGGAAAAAGAGCAAGTAAGGAAGGGATAGGGTGTAGCATCCCCTCAACTAGATGGATGTAAATCTAGAGGTGTGTTACATTATTAGAGCCGATTAAATTTTAAATCATACTAAGTTTAATTTATTTTATCCACCTACTCGTGGCCACAGTCCTCGGATCAGTTAAGCTATAGAAAAGCTATGTTTCCTTTGTATATAATACCCAAATTATAGTATGAACAAATTTATAATCACATACAATTTTATTGTTTTGTTTAGGGGATGCATGCAGATAGCCATACCCTAAGATTCTTAATAAATCCCTGAAAAATGAAAGCACTAGATAGCTATTCTTTCAGTATTTGTGTAGGAATTAAAGTGTGTATGGCAAGAAATATGTTCGAAGACAAACATGAGTTCTAATCAGTGTAAGTCACCGAAAATATCGCTTAATCAGGTCAGCAGTTAGACTGTGGTGAATGCAGACAATGTGTGGCCTTCCTGCTCTGTATTAGTGTCCTCCACTGTAGAATTGGTGGGGGGGGGCACTGTCTGTCCTTCTTTGCATTATAGGAGTTTATGTCTCTAGAAAGTGGGAAACTGGATTACCAAAGTCACAGGGGCAGCTGTACGTACAGCCTGACAGAATTCTTGCATTAGATTTAATAACTTTTTTCTGATTGGCTCCAGACTCTTTCTTAGTAGAAGTGACTAAGTAAGCAAGTGACATTTTTTTCCTCACTTAACCAGGGTGTTGCATCACAGATGGCTCCACAGGAATTTAGCAAAGGGCCGTGATTCCAATGAAACTTGAAAGGAGCCTGCAGCCTGCTGTTCTCAAGACAAAAATCTAAGTCCCACTCGGCGGGTGTAGATTGGCACAGCCCTTTCAGCAACCTCTCACCTTACAAATAGATTAATTTGGAAATCAATTCCTACTGTAGCTGTTCAAGGTAGTAAGTGATCAGTGGGTTAGAGCAGCCTCGCGAAGAAATGAAGCTATTATCCTCAAAGTGAGCAAAACCCTTTTTCAGAGGCCTGCCTGAGCATGCTGAATGCTTTTATTTGAATATGAAAGAAGGACTGTTGGCTTCACAGCCTTCCCCTGGAATTTGCTCCTTTGCAGCGACAAAGTACTCGCGGTGCCCAGGCTGAGCTAGAAACCTTTTCAAGCTGAACCTTCCAATTTTTCTTAGTGAAAATGCAAATGTTTGAACACCAGGAAAACGAAAGAATCGCAGATTCTTAATGAAGAAAAATATGCCAGAATAGGTTCAAAGAACAAGGCGCTCGTGCGCGCCGGACACGTGCGTACGCGTGCGCGAGAATACACACGCACATACACACGTGCGCGCGCGCGCGCGCGTACCCACTCTGCCAATCGTAACCTAACTTCCAAGCTCTCTCTGCTCCCCTTTCATATCCTAAGCAGTGCGGAAGATAGCATGATCCATTGTGTGTGGTCTCGTTAATTCTCACTACAATAGCCTTCAAAAGAAAATGTGGTTGTCATTTCCCCGACCTTTCAAATGGCAGGAATTTTTCCCACTGCATTTCAAGAAAAGGTTCGAGCCATCTAATCGTTCATCACAATCTAGTAGCTAATTTCGTATCTGATAGCTAAGTGCTTAAGGCACAAGTGTCTGCTTCCTGCATTTCAATCACGCCCACAGGTAAGCCATAGTTTGAGTTGCAGCACCGCCTTGCCCCGAGTGAGCCAATACTGTCACCGTGTGGAACTTCTACGCATAACAGAAAATCCTGTCTGCCCCAAAAGCCAAAGATTTTGCTACTGTATTCTTGAACTGTCCTGTAGGTGTGCTTTTCAGCTTCGCTTCCGGTGAAGATTTGAAAACTGAACCCTAATCTTCATTTTAATGCAAGAATTCATGTCATTGGGTTTTTTTTCTTTTTTCCATCTTTATTTATTTATTTTTGAAAAAAGAAAACAAACTATCTTTTTTCATTACACATACTAATCCAAGTTCCCACTCCCTCCTGTCCTGCCATTCCCTCCACATACCCCTCACAGCATTCGTATCCACTCTTCTGAGAGGGTGAGTGAGGCACATTGCTTTGGGAAAGGTCCCACACCCTCCCTACTATATTAAAGCTGTAAGGAAAAACATTATAGTCTACTAAGCTTACTCCCACTGGTCCTTAAAAAAAAGAAAAACTGTTTTTAAATGATAAAGAGCTATGATGAGAAGCTCATGGGACTCCCAAAGCATTAAATTTAATAACAAGGTCATGCAGAATTCCAGGCCTAGAAGATGCTTTCAGTGCCCCGCAGAGTTCTATCCCAAGCCATTCTGTATCCCCCAGAATGTTGTTTAGATGACTGAGAGTGTAGCTGGAGTGTGACTGGAGAAGGCTAAGGCCCAGTTTCTCTCCCCCCCTTTCCCTCCCTCCTTCCTGTCTCCCTTCCTCCCTTCCCTTTCACTACAGGGCCATAGCCACCTGAGCTGTGTGATTCTGAGAGAGAACTCTGTGACTTTGCAGCACTTGAAGGCTCCTAGAGAGGATATTCCTTTCTTTCCCTACTCTGAGCTTCTATCTCCTAGCTACATGAACTTCAAACTCTAGTTTACTTTATCTAGCTCCCATTAGAATTGGAATGTGTGCACCTGGGCAGTGGTGTCTCAAGCCTTTAATCCCAGCACTCAGGGAGGCAGAGGCGGGCAGATCTCTGTGAACTCAAGGTCAGCCTGATCTACAGAACGAGTTGCAGGACCAGCTCAATAGCTACTGAAAAATCCTGTCTCAAAAAAACAAACAAACAAAAAAAAAGAATTGGAATGTGCGCAATATAATTTATATGGTTCAATGCTTGCTTTTAAGTGAAAATATTCTTCATGTATTAAAAAGTAAGAGGCAGAATAAGTGAATGAAACACAGAGGTTTCAGCAAGGATTAAGGAAAGTGGAGAGGTTGTAATCCTATCCTGGATGACTGAAAGAAGCGACACAGAATGAAGTCACTGGAAGGGCAGCCCTGCACTGTGCCAGGCAGTTCTGCCTGAATGTGCAGCCGTGGTGGAGAATAAATTGTGTGCACAAGGAATGCTTGGCATGAGTCTCTCTTGAAATATTTATTAAATGGATGGATAGATTCATAGGAAATGGAATAAATTATAAAACAGCCTCACTGATGAGGGAATAAAAGAGGATGTACGGACAGGGTTCCCTTAGGAGCTGCTCTGCTGGAAATATTTGATTAGTAGCCACCAGGGCAACAGGGAGTAGGTGAGTTGGCTTTCTACAGAGGGGACTCATGATAGTCACTAGCCACAGGCAGCTGGGAAGGAAGGTAAAGTCTATCACATCTCGCAGATACTTACCAGGGTGGCAGTGATAGGGAGGTGACTGGGGCTGCCCTTCTGATCCTCTGTATCCATGTGCCTACAGAGTCATCAAACTTCAGGTCGTAAATATCCTGAAAAAGAGAAATGCATCTGGACTAAACTCGTGAAGTCTTTATTTTTCTTGTCACCTTTCCTTAAACAGAACAGCATAACAACTATTCAGATTGGCTTGTGATACTTACATAATCGGAAGATGAAGAGTATAAGGGATGGTATGTGGGTCACATTTCTGTTGCTGAGATAAAACACCATGACCGAAGGGCGGAAGAAATTATTTGGCTCATGGTTGCAAAGGGATAAGAGTCCATGATGGCAGAGAGGCAGGCAGCAAGTAGAAGGCATGTAGAGCCAGAGTAAGAAGGTGAGCGCTCCCATCCTTAACTGTAAGTACAAAGCAGAAAGAGTGAACTAGAGAATGGGATGAGTCTTTCCCTCTCAAAGATCACCTCCAGTGGCACACTTCCTCCAGTAAGGCAACACCTTTTAAACTTCCCTAACAGAGTCTCCAACTGGGGATCAAGTGTTCCAATGCATAAGCCTACTGGGTACATTTTCATTCAAAGTACTACAGATGGTGTGTGTCAGGGGAGGGGGTGTTCTATGTAACCAGCTTCTCATCTTATGTAAGTAACTTAAGTTTCTGCCAACTTTGGTATTTACGGGGAAGCCTTAATAGTATTCTCCACACACACTGAGGGCAACTCTATTCTCATCGAGAAAATGTTGCTGCAACTTCCTTTGATATTTCATTATACACTCAAATTTAAACAAAATTCTTTCTTCAAAGCTAACTGAAGTTTTCCTGTAGGAGAGCCAAAGATGCTCTGACTGTTCTGTGCCTTTCAATAAGCAAATTCCTAAAGGACACTGTGTTGTTCCTATTATGATACAACGAACCCTTAAATGAGAGATGCGCTATTAGCAGAAATTCAAGTGTTCAATATGATACTGTCTGCTATAGGCAAATGGGCAGCAGGTCTCTAGAAATTCTTCTTTCCTGTGAGGAGGAGGAGGAGGGGAGCACTCAGACAGATGTTTGTACACAAGCATGGAAGCCAATGTCATTCTTCCCAAAACATCATCTAAATTGTTTCGAGACAAGATCTCTCTCTTTGCCTGGAACTTGCCTAGTTGACTAGAGTGACTGGTCAAAGAGCCCCAAAGCTCTACCTGCCTCTATCTACCCAACTGTTGCCACTATGCCTGGCTTTCGTAGATTCTAGAGATCAAACTCAAGCTCTTGTGCTTGCATAGAGAGCTCTTCATTAACTGAGTCACTGCCTCAGCCACTATAATTTATTAATCTTACACAACTGAACCTCTAAAATGGCTTCTTCATGGTATCAATATCTTTGTTTGTTTGTTTCTGTTTTTTGAAACAGGATTTCTCTCTAGGTTTGGAGCCTGTCCTGGAACTAGTAGACCAGGCTGGCCTCGAACTCATAGAGATTCACCTGCCTCTGACTTCCGAGTGCTGGGACTAAAGACAAAGACATCACCACCCAACAGGTCAAGCAAGAATCCTTGATAACATAATTATGTATTTGGATGAGTTTAACTTCTGCCAGCAATTGCCACAAGTGTATGCTTTATGGGCTCCTTAAACTAGAGTTCTCAAACATATTGGCTTTCATGGAAAGATACAACAAGAGGAGCAGAATAAAAGTAGTCTGTGGGAGGCTGAGCTACACAGAACCATAAGGCTTTCTTTGCTGTGGGTCTACTTGGACACTTACTAAGCTGACATCATAGAAGTCCCCAAGAGGGTATCACAGTTCATGATCACAGGGTCCTTTCCTCGTGAAGGCCTTGTAGGTGTTTGTGTCTGGTGGAATGCACTTTGGGGAATTCTGAAGTCACAGATGGTGACAATTTACAGTCATATCCATGGATTTCAGGAGAAGAGGGAAGCAATGTTCGCCCTGGGGCACTGTGGGGGTGATGGGAATGTGGGCTCATCCTCTGTAGACCCAAGCCACTCACATTCCTACCTCAGGTGAGTTGTGGATCTTACCTCCAGTTCCCCAAATCATTGTCTTGGTCATGTTGTTATTGTCTGGCTATGCAGGTTTAAGATAGGAAGAACAGTGGGTGATTTACTTTTAGACTGGCTGACTTCCTCTAAGTTTTTAAAATCCTCATCCCAGAAGAAGACATGGTCCAGGGCCAGGGCACAAATATAGGACCACATATCCAAAGTTGATTTATATAAAAATTATAAATCTAGCCAAAACTGATGGCTCTGTCCCACCCTCTTACCTTGACAAACATATCTGACAAATATATCTTGGCAAATATCTCTATAATCTCCAGGAGGTTGGATTCAAGTGACTTATTCATGAGTAGCTGGGAGGTTTGCAGAGACACCACATCTCCAGGAGAGTCACTGGGTTCCTCCCTCCTGACTCCAGGGCTGGTGGCCAGGGAAGAGTGTGCAGCAAGAATGGTGTGCCCTCAAGAACCAGTGCACCCCTGCTCTGTCCCCACTCTTCCCAATTGGTGCCCTGTACACCACTGATGCCCTTGCAGCTGACTCTCAGGACAGCCTGGAGAATGAATTCAAATCCCCTGGGGGATGCTAAGGGTCTGGGCCAGGAGCTGTTAAAGCTGCTCTGGCTTTTGGGGTACATGGCTTTGGGGGTACATGGCTTTGGGGGTACATGGCTCCTGCAGAGGCTCCAGCACATGGCAGGCCAGGTGTCTAAGCAGAAATTTGGAGGAGGGGCTGATTCCTCTGTGTGGCCCACACTTTGTGGTTTTCACAGCTCCTGTTTCTGGTTTGAATTTCAGCACTTCAGATCCCTCTGACCTACCGTTTTCTTCCTCCCAGAGGTAGGGTACGTCCCCGTTGGCATTGAAAGGAAAAGTGCATCAGTTGTGTGAAGAAATGAAAATGATGTATTTTATCAACTTCAAAACTTGTCCCAAGGCCTTCTCCCAGACCATGATAAATAACAGAAGTTTTATTTTCATTGAATTCCTGTGTGTACAGCACGTGCTGGGTCACACTGCACCAGTATGTGCCTAGAAGCAGCTAAGGGCTCTTCAAAACAGCATCATGGTCCAGAGCTATATTCTCTGGAGGGAAGGACAGAGTTGCGTCAGAGTCAGACCCCATTGGAACAGCCCCTCGCAAATGTGATTTTCAAATGTACTACAACAAACAGGGCAGGGGCCACTGGCATTCCTGTGAGAGAAAAATAATAGGAGACAGGAAGGAGAGACGGAAGAAGGAGGGCAAAGTAGAAGAAAATTCCCTCTATGCAAATGTCACAGGATCAAAACACCCATGGATTTGGCTTTGCAGTACTCCTCTGAAAAACTGCTCTAGTGAGCTAGGCTGGCCATCTTTAGATGGGAAGTCATGATCAGTCAGGTTGTAGACAAGGCAGTCACCCTGGCCACAATCACATATGCTGTGTTCTCCATCCCCAGGATCCTGGAGCTGCAGCAGAGTGGAGACATGGACATCCTGAAGCACAAGTGGTGGCCTAAGAATGGCCAGTGTGACCTGTACTCCTCAGTAGATGCGAAGCAGAAGGGAGGAGCCCTGGACATCAAGAGCCTGGCGGGCGTGTTCTGCATCCTGGCCGCAGGGATCGTGCTCTCCTGCCTCATAGCGGTGCTGGAGACATGGTGGAGCAGGAGGAAGGGCTCACGGGTCCCATCCAAAGAGGTACTTGAACTTGTGCCCCAACTAGTGCTGCCAAACATTCGGTGACTGCATTTCCAGGGAGGAAAGGGTAATATTAGCAATTGCTTTTTCTGACTTCTTTGAAAACTCAAAACAAGCACGTGGCGAGACAACGCCATTTCCCATTTAGAACATTCAGGGTGAATAAAGAGCAAGGGGCAGTGTCTGTGAGGCCGACAATTCCATATTCTATAGCAGGCTCTGAAAAATCTGAGTTGTGGCCTACATATAATGACCCAATAAGGCTGTGGTTCCCTTGACCCAGTTCTCAAAAGTGCTTAATAGTTTCTTTCAAGTTCTTAAGATGGAGTTAAACCTGTGTTTTAAAGTCTAGGCATAAAAGCCCCTGGCATGATGCTTTCTCTTCACCATTAGGCATTGCTTCCTATCTATGTGTGAAGATCTGAAGAAACGATGACTGTGTGTCCCGGGCTCTCCCGTGAGCCCACTGTGCCAAATTCACATGGGGAAACCCTTCTGAGTTCCGCTTATCTCCCTGACTATGTCATCAGATTAACCCCAGGGCCATGTTCCAGTTTGTATAGCTATCTGTGCAAAATCACACATAGTAACTCAGGGAAAACAGCATGTGAGGTAAATCCATTATCAGAGGAAACATGAACATTTAAAGAGAGAGGACAACAGCACTTGGCTCGTTAATCTCAAAAGAGTTGATGTGGAAAAAGACATTGATTTTATTCAGTGGTTTGATTTGAGGGGCGAATTCAACAGAAGTTTTAAACTTTCTGCCCAGCGCTTGGCTGACTGATGCCCAAGGCAGTTCGCAGAGGATGGGCTTTGATGTACGAAGAAAAATGACCTCTCATTTGTATCTGCATGTCTGCGCGGCAGTGTTTGTCTTTCGAACATCCTTCTCTATGTAGTCTAAGGATCCTCGTGGCTCCTTAGATGCAAAGTAGATCAGTACCATTTGTAAGAACAGCTTCGCTTTCCTTGCTTCCTACCTGTGTGGGTGATCATACCCAATCCCACGATGTGGGGACAAAATTAAAAGCTAATCAGGTTTATCGCCATGCCATCTTTGTGGAGTCAGTACGCATTGGTATCTCTGCTGACATCAATCCAAAGCAAAAGGCGACATTAATGCAGATTGCAGCTGAGACTCGATGTTCTGCAAACTCTAGAAATAAAGGGCTCCTGGGCTTCTATTTTTGAATTACTACAGAAGATATTAAATGTTTGTATTGTTACAGCTGTTGATGGATGTCTAGATTACAGTTGCCGTGGGAACCATAAAATTATACATCTCAACCTTCTGAAGTCTCGGTGATAATACTGCATTAATGGATTTTTATTGGATTTTTAAATGAGAAAGTAGAAGGGAAAGCAGGGCTGTGCATTCCAGCAGGTTTTGCTGCAGAGTGCTGCACGCACGGCGGGAAAACACATCCCTTAATTCTAACTTCCGATGGCCATTCCAGGTCCTGTGCACAAACATCTTCTTCTCTTATGATTAATGGACATTTTTATAACCTCATAAATTTAGTTTATTGACCTTAGCTGTAAATAAGTCTGATCACAGAGGAAATTTCATTTCTTCTCAATTCTATTTTTTTCAACCCTGAAGGGTTTAGTGGGTAGGATTTCTCTCTAAAACTCTGAGGCTTTACTGCCTTTCAAAAATAAATAAATAGATCTTCTTACAAACACACCAGCCACTTAACATAAAACTGACCCTTAGTTAAAGCTACTTATTCACATGCCCTGAGCTCACAAGTTGCCAGTGCAGGTGCTGGGTATCATATGCTGTTCCTGTCAAGGAGAAGTCTCTCTAGTGCTGACTCTTTCTAAGAATCCTCATAGTCCTGGGCTGCGAGAAGCAACATTGACACATCAGTATGAAGATATCTCTCTCACCTAAGGACAGAAAGTTAAGGCTAGGCCTAAGGGATAGAAAGAGGAAAAAAATCCACCTGGAATGAGAGTCTGAAAGAGGAAGCATGCACCAGAAAGGGGTGGCAGGGGTTGAGGGAAGTCTCCGGAATCAGACCTTCTGCTCGTGTTCCTGCCTGAGCCTGCCCCGCGTCTTTGTAGCTGCATGTGACATATGCTCATTTTAAAGCTCCGGCTGCAAAGAAAGTATTTTCTATAGATACTTTATCTCAAAGCCCTGTCAGGATTCCCAGAAACTAGAACAGTGCCTGGCTCGTGCTAGGGGCCCAGTCAATGTCTGTTAAGCAAATATGCCCCACAGTTCAGTTAATTACATGTTTGCTGAACGACCTTTTTTTTTTTTTTTAAATCCATGCAAGCTAGTACTGATGAGATCCTTATTTTCTTTTTCTTCATCTCCAGGATGACAAGGAAATTGACCTGGAGCACCTCCATAGACGTGTAAATAGCTTGTGCACAGATGACGACAGCCCCCATAAACAGTTTTCCACCTCGTCAATTGACTTGACCCCTCTGGACATTGACACTTTGCCAACACGACAAGCCCTGGAGCAGATCAGTGATTTCAGAAACACTCACATCACCACCACCACCTTCATCCCAGAGCAGATCCAGACTCTTAGCCGCACGCTCTCAGCGAAGGCTGCCTCTGGCTTTGCTTTCGGCAGTGTGCCGGAGCACCGAACTGGCCCTTTTAGGCACAGGGCTCCTAATGGGGGCTTTTTCAGGAGTCCTATCAAAACAATGTCATCTATTCCTTATCAGCCTACTCCCACCCTGGGGCTCAATCTGGGCAATGACCCTGACCGAGGCACGTCCATATGAGCACAGACAGCTCCGCCTATCCTAGGACTCCCCCAAAGGAGCAACTGTAATGTGGGACTAACATGGATGTGATGTTTTATTTAAGAGAAATCAGGATAATTAGTAACAATTCTAGTTCTTTTTCCTCACACCCTTCCCTGCTCTGTTGCTTTTTTCTCTCTCTTCTTCTCTGTCTATCACCCTCCATTTTTTTCATTACTCAACTTGTTCCCCACGAAGATAGTATTCTAGGATCCTAATTAGTCGGCTTCTCATATACTGTACTTCAAGAATAGGGCACGAGCGCTGGGTCACCGAGAGCACTCGCAGGGTTGGCTCTGCATACAGGGCTCCCATGTCCCGTTCCTCTGTTTGGAAACTATAATTGCAATAACTTCAGTCTTTCTCCATCTTCAGCTGCATCCATACGATTCTCCACTGTTGTCAAGCGTCCTTTAATTGTGGACCAGAGGCAACCCCTGCAGTGTCTGGAAAATGATTTGAAGACCATTCAGGCCATGCAATACGAGAATGCAGTTTAGTAGGATTACAAAAAAAAAAAAAAGCCATGAATACGCCAGTCAAGACTACAGTCAAAATCCCCCGTGCACTGCAGCAGTGCACCCCTTCATGCGATTGTACAGTATGCACACTTTTTCTTATGTACAGTAAACTTTACCTTATGGCAAAGGCCTTTATTGTGTTAAATAACTTAGTATCTCATATATACATATATATGCACCTATATGATGTATATATATATAAATGCAGCCATTGCTATTGCAATTCATTTAATAAAGCTTTAGTTTAAAAACCAAGCATTGTATACAGGAGCTATGACAGCGCAGGAGGCCTTCTCAGTTGGAAAGGCAGGTTGCTTTAATGTCATCCTGACCTGTGTTGTTTGCCAAGAGACTATTGTATAATTTTGTTATTAAAACATCCAGGATGATTTCATCTTTGTTCCTAGATGTACTCATTTGAATAGGTTTTGCATTCATTACTCCGCAGTGTAGAAAGCTAACCTTGATAATTTTACCTTTTGTTAATTATCTAAATGGGAAATGCCATTAGCTGAACCTTACACACAGCCCACAGAACAGAGTTTAACCATAGATCATTGTAGGTTCAAATTCCCCTTCCGAAGCTGCAAGCCCATCAATGTAACAAAGCTGGGGAGGAGGGGAAGCCCGCACAAGTGTCGATGTGGCCTTATTTGCGTCATACAACACCCTACAGCAAACACGTAACAACCATACTGGGGCTCTCATCTGAACCCTTTTCTACGCGCTTCTACCCGGAGGTGTTCTGTTTCTTTTTAAAAATCAGTGCCCAGTGTGTCAGCAGGGGCAACAAGCAAAAATCAGGGCCTCTTGGTGCACAATCCTCTAAAAGTAGCATTCTTATCAGTTAGAAACATAGACTGAGCTTCATCTGTAATCCTTAAACTCGACGTGGTAAGTAGGAAGCAGGGATTTGCCCTGTGATTTCAGGCAGCCGTATGCTTACTTTAATCTCGTTCATTCTGTGGCTAGGATTGCTAGAGGATCCAGCCTATGTGATTTGCTTTAGGAGCAGTTAAGAGGTATATCCTTACAGTGTATTCTATTTTGATCTAATTCTGTTCTGGGGAGCATCTTGTACTGTCACTGTTTTTGTACTAAATCTTTAAATATTGTCTACTGTGTCAGGCAGAAAACTTTCTTACCATGAGGAAGCACTTTGTTTCCAGGGTGACGAGTCCCGCGGTGCATGCACACCTTGTTCCCCTGTGACATTCCTGTCCTCATTTCCAACTCTGATTTCAAATGGAAAAAGTCTTTACAGCTGTATAGGGGCACCCCAGATGCTGCAGTGAGTGACTTCAGCTATTGACAAACTGTTAACATGTACAATACTGGAAATGGGCTGACTTTGATGTATGGCCTATTCTACAAGTCCACAAAACATTTCGGAGGCCTCAGTTACGAGTGGCAGAGCTTTCTGTGTATAATTTGTCTACATAATTTGTCTAATAAAAACGTTTTCTAAACTTGCTCTCATACTATTAAAGTCTTAACTATAAAAGGAAAAGATGCTGATCTCACGGATCTGTCTGAACTTCTCGAAAACACGGACATTGTTGAAGCGTAGAGCACAGACTCTACCCAGCCAGACACCCAAGTGGTGGGTCTCCAGAAACCACGCTTACAGAGGCCCTGAGCCAATCAACAGTGGCCAATCTGCTGTTCAAAACAACAATGCATTTGTTTTTCTTTGTGGGTGGCTTTGTGAGCACTTCTGGGGGGAAATATGCCCATTTTAGAGAAGCAAGGCAGCCTCCATATTAATAGCAAGATGAGCATTTGTAACATCCGAAAATTGGGGAGGGGGACTGGGGGTAATTATTAAACTTTGGACTTATTACAAATTGCTTGGCTGTTCAAAAAATAATCACCTTTCCAAGTCTTTTACTTTGGAAATTCATTTAGACTCAGAAATTATTTCTATGACACTGTTATTTCTACATTTGAACACTATTAAATTCCTCTAATATTTAACTCAGTGGATATATGATAATTACAAAATATGGTTTAGATTAAGATCTTCGTTCTAAAATTCCTTCAAAAATACTTTTTAAGTGTGGGAAGCTGGAGAGGTATAGCCGATGGCTCTCCGTTTTTGACTAGGAGATCAATTCCTCTCTAAATAGCTGTTAGCTGCCCAAATGCTTGATGTCTAAGACTTGAAACCGGTGTGGAATTTCAGCTTTGAGATCTGGGCTCTGCCAATGCTTCCATCACATTTGTCCAAGTACTCTGGGGCTGTGCATCCAGAGATGAGGCAGAACCACAGGTGCCTCTCCCTCTTCCTCCCCCAAAGCTCACGCTGCAGATCTCGGGCATCATGCCCTTGCTTATAGGGGTGTTCTATGGCCATCTGAGCCAACAAGTGAAACAGCAAGCACCTACTGCCTCTATTTCAGGTCACGCCTTCTGGTAAAAATCCATCTGAATCCCTTCTCTGTCTAGTGTCAGCTCCTTCCTTCAGAGTTGGCCCTGGTTAATACCCTTTGGGTCAAACTTGCTATTTCAATACAAATACTTTATACTCAAGTGACTTCATTGCTCTCACACGTCTAGTTTCTTCTCCTGGTGATGTAGCAAGTTTTCTGAATTTGATGACCAATCAGACATACAAAGAAAACTGTGAGGCTTCCCATCTTATTATATTTAACCTACAGGCAACTTATTCTTTTCTTAGTTGTGTGACTTTTTTTGTCTCCTTTATTTTAGGACTAGGATAAACCGTTAAACATAAACTTTTCTGAATGGTACTTTGTTCTGTTAATTAAAGAGGAAAAAAAAAGATGAAAATACTGACTCACCCACCAATCTTTTCAGTTCTATTATTCTAGCTGAAAGCAAGCTAGTGCTATTTTATGGTGAGAATTGGTTGGTGAGATCCTCCTAGATTATGGATATTCTAAGGTGGGGCCAAGAACTTATTTGCCAGGAAGCACATGAATTGCAATGGGATCACTAATTTTGAATCTTTTCGTTTCTTGCATTAAACCCTATGGCCAGTCTAAGCCTTTTGACCAGATATTCTTCAATGGCCACAATGACCATCATGATCACTATCTTAACACATCAGTACACGTCCTTACAATAACTCTGTACATAATAACAGAGTGCATATGAGCTTCCTAGGGTGGAAGCAACTTCCCTGACAATAAAAAAAATAAGCAATTAAAGCCATCAGTGATAGTAGACTTACCAAGTTCCATGCAGTTCTGTTAGTCTGCACAGGCCACCGGTTGTGTGACCGCTGCCGTGCTCAGTGGCTGTAGAGAACCCATGCTTGTCAGTGGTCCTGAACATGTACTGCTACCAGCCACGTCTTTTCTCCACACCGAAATTCAGGATGCATAGGCACAGCCCTTCTGAGATGGCAGAATGCGTCACCCCAACCCAGTTCAGCCCCTTTGGGCTCTCTGAACCCAGCCTAATAGAATAGTCCATTCCAGCTTTTCCTAATGACCAACTTTGTCTGTCTTCTGAGGTGCAGACCACATGGGCAATAAAGCTTTGGGTATTTTCCAAGATGTTGATTTTCAGAAATGTGAATATTAAGCCAGAAGCAAACTGTCTAACGCTGTATTCTTACCAATACCTGTCTTCCGTGCCCACCACTGTCCATGCCAGAATGAGACAGACCACACGATTCCTGTCTGTCCCAGCAGCTCTATCCACATGGGAAAATTAAAGCTTTGCAACCCCTCGGGCGCTTTGTCTCAGAGACCAAACAATTTTAACCAGGATCTGCTTCACACTGCGGTTGAGCCTCCAGGTGGCTTTATTGCCATTGGACACACAGGACACAGTGTCCCCCAAGCTGTCTGTTCCACTAGCAGCCTCCCACCCCGACTGTCATTCAGAGATGACGGACTCAATGGCTTTGCCCCACCATGTGGAGCTGCACGGACAGGTGCTACCTACCTCAAGCACAGTTGCAGGTGAAAGGAACTCTGTCTTTACAGTCTCTCTTCTGAGTTCCCCAACACCAATTTTTTTTTCAGTAGTCGTCATTCGCACTGTTACCAATAAATTGAAGGCAAGGCCAAGAACTTCCAAATTTGAAGACATCCTTTATATCTGAAGTCTCCATTCTGACTCACTCTTACACACAGTTTAGGACCGGTATCTTCTTTTTAACCAATTTTGCACATTTTGTGGAATTTCTCCGGGGTGGGAAAGAGCAGAAGGGTAAGGTGAACAGCACCCTGTTTTCATTGCTGGCTTCGCACTGTCCACGAGGTTGACTCCACTCTAGCAGAAGCTGTCTTTGGAGAAGCCACACAGATCCCCACTTGGAATTACCAGAACATTTCAAAGGACTGAAAATATCTATGCATGACGCGAGTAGAAAATCAAATTTTTTCAAGACAACATCAATTCTCATTCATTTAAAACTAATTAAGCTTTCAGAGCAGCTGTGTCAGAAAGAGAAACAGATGTCACAAATCGAAACTGTCAACACCAGAGAAGAGAAGAAAAATACTGCTTTTAATAAATATTTTCCCTGTCACAGATTTGAAATAATATGAGTAGAAGGCAGATGTTAATTTTTCAAATTGTTATATGATATTTTCAATTGACACTACTGAAAAAAATAAGAATTAAGCGGCTACTGTAGTGTATATGTTTAATTTTTAAAAACCAGAAATCAATGTTTTTAAAACACAACAGATACACACTTTAAAGATACTAGAGACACTAGATACAGCCTTTCTGAAGTTAAAAAAGTAAACAAATTTTATATTACCTATTTGTTCTACAAAAAGATTCAAGAGCAGACTGTGGATATATTGTGTGTGTATGTGTGTGTATTCAACATACAAGAATTTAATTCATTTGGAATTTTGAGAGGACCTTTATAAGCCTCACACTAGGTACATACATTTCTGAGCATTATTCAATTCTTCTGGAGAATTAAACTTGACTTTGGAATGAAGTTTGGAGCTTGGTTGCTATCTGATTTGAAGAGCTGAGTATACATCTATTGTTAGAAATAAAAATATGCTGGAATTAATTTGAAAACAGCGGTTACACATTTGACACATCTCACGTGTCTTCTTCATGCCAGAAATGGTTAATGAATATGTCCAAGTATCTTTCAGTTACTATTACCAAAAAGCTTCGATCGTCAGTCATATGAGAAGTTACAGTTAATGATGCATTTACTTAAAATGGTAGATATTAAGCACCCAACACAGAAGGGTCTCACCATACAGTGAGTGTGAGGCTTCCTTCCAAATCAACACACCCCAGGGATAACAAAGAGCTAAGCACCCAATGGAGCACACAGACAGGGCTCACACTCGGCTCTACACCACCAAGCATTCCCAAACTCAGTTCCTTCAGACTTCTTCATGGAAACACCATGCAGAAGACTGGTCATAAATGCAGATACCCCTGAAAAAGCATTCTCACATATTAAGCCTCCCAAGTTCTTTTGATGAAGCATCCAACAGTTCAGTTGCAATCAGTATTTTAACTAATTCTTTCAAGTTCAACATCACTAAATGAAGTTTGTGTTACACTGTAACAAAGACTTCTACAATGTCTGTTTAAACTTGTTATGAATGCCTAAACACTAGTGAAGCATCATGGATCTAGAACAGGGGAGAAAAACAACCTCCTAGAACCAGTCAAGAAGCAAATGCCTATCACAAAGATGCATCATAAGCAGTTTCCTGCAGTGTGCTGCCCACACTCCTTAGGCCACAGATACCCTCCTTTCTCAGGCAGGTGGCATTCCTGGGTGGGTGTCCTCACTATAATCTCTGACTTCTCAGAGAGCTTCCAAAGTTGGGAAGTTAAAAAGGAAACATTGGGAAGAGTTAAATGAAGACACACAGCATCAATAACACCCATGCATAAGGATGCATATTCTGTCAGGATGCAGGATAAATTCAGTGATCAGATGAGTAAGACAGAAGAATATTCCCCGAGAAGAACAAGAGATCTGTGTGGCAGTGATGTTTTCCTGGAGTAAGCAGGAATTTAGTGTAGTAGGGCAATGTAGAAAAGGCTTAGAAAACACATTCCCTGTGGTGGGCACGGGGTAACAAAGGCATGGGGAGCCTGGAAAAGCCTGGGGAGCAGCGGTAGACCATCACATTAGGAGTGGGAAATGTGTCAGGCTGGCTGTGATAGGGAAAGTTAAAGCCAGGCTCAGGAAGTCCACCCATTGCACTCACCCATCAGCCATGTGTTCAGTGTATATTCAGGTGTCACTCTGTGAAAGATTCTGTTTCCGTACAAGAGCGCAGCAGTCAAAAGTCAGGGCAAAGCACATCGCCACGCCCAGAAATTCCTGTCCCCAAGGACCTTGCAGTAACAGAAGGCATGTGACTAAGCAAGAGAGACACATAAAGGTAAATGCAGCAGAAAACAAAACAAAACAAAACTAGAACCCAAAAACAGGGGCAGGAAGGCCAAGGTGGAATGGAGATGTGCTAGTCCCAAGGAAGGGGTGAGGAGTCCTGGAGCGGTTGTACTCGAGGGACTGGGGAAAGGAGTGAGAATGGCAAGTTTTTTCCCAAGGAAAGAATATTGTAGACTGCAGGGACATACGATGCAGATGCTCTAAGGTTAGAGTCAAGAGGGTAAACTCAGACAGCAATAAGACATCACAACCAGACTGTAGTCATGGGGCCAGAAAAGGTGTGGATAAAGAGTACTTCAGAAAAGCAAGCATCCATATGACAAGGCGTGGTGGGGTGTGGTGAACATGTAGGCTCTTATTCTGGAGGCTTCCGAACAAAGGAAAAGCCTGGAACTACTTCCGCAGGTCAGCTATCAGGTGTCTGTAATAGCGCTGACGTGTTCCTACCCTTTCCTGCCACTGTTTTAAGTAAAGTGTTACAAGAGAACAGGACAGTGGTACAGTGGTTAGTCATCTGGGTTTCAGTCCATGAACTGCCAGAGAGTCTGTAGCATGGCTAATCCTCACAGAGACTCACAGCTACAGGGTGCACAGAAACTTCCACTGGGAGACCTGAAAAGTTGTGGCCAGAAGGGAAGCACCAGGAACTGTATGTTCTTAGAGGAATGGTTTGGAAAGGTTAAACCCACAGCACCTCATCAAATGGAAAGGAAAGGGACGGTTTAACAGCAGGACAAGGAGGTGACTCAGTGGATAAAACGCTAGAGACACAAGTCTATCAGCCAAGCTTGATCCAGAGGCATGAACAAGTGGGAGAGAACTGACTCACACTGGTGTCCTCTGACCTCCACGTAAATAGTGGGCATGTGTGTAAAGCTCCCACACATACATCATACATACACTACACACTACATAACACACAGAGAGACAAACACACACACACTACACACACACACACACACACACTAATTCAAAAAGTAACTGAATTTTTGAAGGCTCATCCAATAGTTCTATGAGCTACATCAAAAGAAAAAAGAAGGTACAGATGGTAGATGTATTTGTCATGAAGAACCAGAGGTATTGAAAAGATTAGCTGAACATGAGTGGGAAGGAACAAAATCAAAGATGACTGAGTTTTTACATCACTGAGCAAAAGAGCAGCGAGGTCACTGCCCCTTCCCTTGCCCTGAGATCTCTAAGAAGACAGTGTGCTTTAGAGAATGTGAATCTATCTTCTTTCACCATGAACATGAGAGGTGTTGTAATAGGTGGTAGATGCCTTCAAGGGTGAGTGTTACAGCGGTCGTGATTTTAATTGGGGCACCCTGAAGTTCTGAGGGCTTTTCTCAGGGTCTATGAGGAGCACAGTTGAGGTGGGGCCCACTGGACTTCATTCAGGCCACTCTGATTGTATCTCTTCATATACTGAACTTTCTCCTAAGATTTCCTCCACCCTCAGCTAACTCATTGCTGTGACCAACATAGTTTCCAAATCCTCATCACATGTTAGGCTCTTCCTCTTTGCCCTGTGCTAAACAGTGCTCACCTCTGCTTCTCTGAAAATTTCAGAATAAGACTCATGCTTATTCCCACAAATCATTTACAGCATTTTCCAATTGGTGAAGCCTCTGAGCTGACCGAGCTGTCCAGTGGCATAGTGAGAAGAACTCCAAGCTTATGGGTGAAACTTGAAATGGATCTAGAATCCTCATTGTCCTTAATGAGAGAAATAAATAAAACAGGTCTCCTAGATGGGGTGGTGGCACACACTCGGGGGCAGGAACAGGTGGATCTCTGTGACTTCGAGGCTAACCTGGTCTCCATAAAAAATTTCAGGACAGTCAGGAATGAATGGAGAGACTTTGTCTCAAAATCAAATCAAAGACCAAACAAACAAAAAAAACAGATCTCTGTAATGAGACTCACTAGAATCACAAAGCAACTAAACTTGAATTCAACCTGACTTGTCTTCCAAGAGAATGAATTGAGGTTAGCACAGTTACAAATGCCTGCCATGCTGAAGTCAGAGTACATATACTATGTCAAATCAAATGGCTCTGACATTAACCGTGTTTGGTTCAACAAAATTGCTGTGTGCTTTGAGACCCAAGTCTATTTCAACTTGAGAGTTCAGAAAGAATGTGCTTATGCAGTCAAGAATACTTGAAGAGATGGAAAGATCGGTCTGATCTATTGTCACAGCTGACTCGCTGGCTGCTGAAGAGGTGAGCACTCCCGAGAGGGGAGCATTCTCTGAGGTACCATCAAAACCGCCATTTGGATTTCACCCAGAATTGCGCTTGCTAGCATTGCCACCTGTCAACACTGAAGTCATTGTGATGGATCCCTTTAAGGAAGTCAAAGACTATTTCCCAATTCTAAGGGAAAAACTCATATATCAAATACCAACAAGAAACAGGTAGCTTGTATCCTTACAGATTTAATATAACTTTGGTAAACCTGTTTTTTCAGGTTGCTTGAGAATGCAATTCCTTGCAGTCTACTCTTGCCTCGCATGAGCCATACGCGTGTGTGTAATCTCTGTTCTTCCCTGGAAACTCTATAGTATAGAAGGAAACAGGATACAAGTTGTGTACACTCGCTGCCTCGAGTATCTGCACAACGCAAGAACTTCTCAACAGTTTGGGGTGTATATGTTTCTAAAGCACTGTTTTAAATATTTTCAACACAGGTCCTCATCTAGGTTTTCAGATGTAGAGAAATTGAATCCACTGACTTCAGAAAGAGTCATTTGCTCACATCTGCCTATAAATTCAGCTCCAGAATATCTGAGGCCCTCTTCTAGCCTCTTTGGGGGCATACATAAGGCATACATTCCTACAGACAGAACACAACAGCAGTAAAACCAAATCATAAAAATACTGCAGCTGAGACGTAGAAAAGCTGTCTTAACTAACAAGTGAGCTAAGCATATTTCAAATCCACATCCATTACCTCCAGCAAGAGGTGGAAAGAGATACACGCTCTTCCTACCTCCGTGTGCAGTCTTTGAGGAGCTATGTTCACTACAAAGATCAATGCTAGTCAACTGGTCTTTAGAAACTGAGCATGTTTTAGTAAAAACTACTAGTAGAAAATAACAATTATGCAAGATGGTTAGGTATCATGAATTAAAAGACAGAACAGCTTTCAAGATGTCCCCTGTCAGATTAACCCACATGCCAGCAAAGACATCCCCCACAGCACATGCCAGCAGAGATATCCCCATGTCACATGCCAGCAGAGATATCCCCCATGTCACATACCAGCAGAGATATCCCCACGTCACATGCCAGCAGAGATACCACCATGTCACGTGCCAGCAGAGATACCCCCATGTCACATACCAGCAGAGATATCCCATGTCACATACCAGCAGAGATACCCCCATGTCACATGCCAGCAGAGATATCCTCCATGACACATACCAGCAGAGATATCCTCATGTCACATGCCAGCAGAGATACCCCCATGTCACATGCCAGCAGAGATATTCCCCACGTCACATGCCAGCAGAGATACCTCCATATTACATACCAGCAGAGATACCCCCCATGACACATACCAGCAGAGATATCCCCCATGTCACATGCCAGCAGAGATATCCCCATGTCACAT
>JAQHUG010000209.1:1914406-1972721 GCA_028555095.1 Dicrostonyx torquatus
CCACGTCACATGCCAGCAAAGAAATCCCCCCTCAACCCAAGTTAGTAAACCTAGCGACCCTCCCCTAGTCACATGCCAGCAAGACTATGCCCCTCATCCTTGCTGGCAGTTCAGCAACACTCAGTTGCTTCTTCTCTTAGTGCCCTATAGTGGCTACATTAGAATACCAGTTCCCTTGCTTCAATGCTACAGACCCTTTCCATAGCTTCTGTTGTAGTCCCAGGTCTCCCAAACTCTCCACACACCTATCTTCATTTCTAGGTGAAGCCAAGCAACAATTTAACTTTGTCGTGCTATCTGTGGCCCACCAGCTAACAGCAGAGACCTTATGTGAAGCCTTTTCTGAACACTTCTGTCAGGAAACTCTAGGCAGTTTCCACAGAGGAGCAATGTGTGAGCTGAGGAAATGGGCTTTGACAACTGCAGATACAGAGGGAGTCTAAACAAGCAATGAGTGTAAAAGAAATTGAGAGGAAGAAAATGACTGAAAGGTAGGGGCTAACTCCAATACGTATACCCAAGAGACTCCAGATGCTAACTACTGGACCATCCAAGCTTATTGCTGCTCTGTTCACGACCGCAACGGATGGAATCAACCTAGACGGCCATCAACAGATAAGTAGATAGTGAAAATGTGACACCTGTACCCAAAAGAAATGGTTCTGCCTTCAAGAAAAAGAACTCACGAAATCTGCATGAAAATGGAGAGAGCTAGATGCTCAGAGAGGAGATAGTGAATATTCTCTCTCATGTATGGGTCCTAGCTTCTATTGCTGTGTCTACTGTTTATGTGGGAGAGAGTGTGGGGAGAGGTCAGAACACTAGAAAGGTGTGCACAAGAGCGATAAAGGAGGCTTTAAAATATGAAGGTGAGTACGGTACGAGAGCACACGAGGCGTGCAAGTGGTCAGGGGGACCCTGTGAGGGGAGGGAGACACAGTGGAGACAGGGACCACAGAGAAGGAGGTGAGGAGCAGGGTGGGGCAGAATCAACCAAAATGAAGCATGTGTGGAAATGCTATCAGGAGATCTGTTGCTTGTTTACTAATTAAAAAATAAAGTGAGCTATAGAAAGCAGGAGTGTGGCTTTTAAAAGGGGAAGTCCTGTAAGAAAATGCATAGAAGAGATGAGGGAGCACTGGTTTGCTGATGTGTTTGACATCTATTTTATACTTCGTGAGCGCATCACACATACACAGAGACACGTGTGTGCATGCACACACGTTCACCAGGCCCTGCAGACACTCGGACACAACAGCATTGCTATTTCACAGCTATTATTTTATTTCAAGGGTACTATATCTGTGCACAGCTCCACCACAAGGCAATGTGTGCTGTGTTCCAGAAAACTGACACAGCAGATTACAGCGAGTTCAGAGAAGGAAGAGAAGGCTACTCGCCCAGATCTTGCTTTCCTGGAAGATGGCATGACCACTATAAAAGACGATGTCTGATTGGAACCTAAAGTAGTCCATAATGTTTGAGACTTCAGAGGAGGGCCAGGTCTTCTTTTACTGGGGTGATACAGTATTTTGTGGGGAGGATGATTTTGGAAGCTGGCCTTAAAAACTGTGTATAATGTCCACATGTGCAGTACAGAAAAAGAGGATTTTTTTTTAACAAGAAGGAGAAGAGATGAAGCAAGCCACAGAGGAGTGAAGCACAGCTCGCATTCGGGAAGATGTAGTAGTCTGGGTGGGGCACGAGGCCAGTGAATGACAGTAAGAACAGAAAATAACACAACTATGGAAGCCTAAGGGAGCCACCCACCTGCCATCTCAGTTGCACACCTTTTACAAGCTCCAGTCCGTTTCTGAAGAGCTGTGAATCCAGGACTCAGGAAGATGTTTGCAGTCTTCTAGGGAAGACAGACTTTAACAGGCAATGGCAATAGACTGTAATAAGCGCCATCACAGAGGACATACAAGGCGATTTGAAATCCAGAACATGGTTCAGCAAGCACCCAAGAGGATCAGATTCGAAATTAAACCAGAGGGATTACTGGGCATCCACCAGGCAAAGGGAATGGGGACGACTCAGACTGAGCAGCCAGTATAAAAGAGACCTGAAGGCAGAGAAGGGCACGTGTTCCAGTGACGGGAGAGAGGAAAGCCGAGCTGGGAATGGGTGGGAAAGGATGAACTGGGAGTGGCTGGAAGCAGCGGGAGAGAGCCTGGCTCCTCATAAAGTGCATCGAAGACTCCATAGGACCCATTTTGAGGAATGCTTGTGGCATTGAGAGTGGAGCAGTGGTAGGGAATGACTCGATCATATTTCTGGTTTAAAGAATCGGTCTCCCTGCCCGAGGAAAAGTTTGGGAGCAGCACACCGTGTGAGGGGTTGCCCTGCGGGGAATCCTTGCAGCACTCCAATTAGATGGTACAGTTCCAGCTGCAAGGTGAGAGGTAGAGAGAGAGCCTTGTGAAGGAATTGGGGCAGCGGTCCGTGATAAGTGAGCTGAGGAATATGCGAGCCTATTTAACACAAAGTTTAGCCTGAGAACAGAACCAGCTTCAGTAGAAGGCCACACATCCAAGATACATGGGCAGCACGAACTGTACATGATAGATTTAAACAAAAAAGACACAAAGTTGGGGGCTGGGGGGCTAGTATGATCAAAACACATTGAGTGAACTGCCCGAGGAATTCATTCGAAATTGTGCAACAGTAGGCCTTCTAGACACATGAGGGCCGGCCCATATACGGACTCACAGAGCCTGCATGGGACTGCCGTAGATGTAGTCCTGGAGCTGAGAGGAGACGTGGACGCGTACCCCCATCCCTAACCTTACAGCTATTGAGAGCCATGTGTAAATAAAAAATCAGTTTTCTTCTAGAAGTCTCCCTGGGGAAACAAACCACTCTTAAGGGCAGGCCCCATGCCCAGGAGTAGATGGCCAACACAAAATAAACTCGGTGCATCTTCAGAGGGTCTCTGTCTCCTAATGTTAAGTCAAGGAATTTTGTCGTTGCTGCTGTTCTTTTTCTTTTTTTGTTCTACCCTACAGGCCCTTTGCCTATATATTACGGTTTCCTGTTTGGAGTTTCTATGAGATTCCTGGGTGTGTGAACATGTGTGTCTCTACATCTATATCCATGTCTTGTGCTTTTTCTCAGGCTCTCTTTCTTGTTTGTGTGCTTTGTCATATTCCAATTTTTGTTATTTTATTTATCTTACTTTATTTTGTTATTATTCCTTAGGAGCCCATTTGTTTTCTAAGGAGAGACAGAAAGAAAATTAATCCAGACAGGAGAGGAGGTAGGGAAAAACTAGGAGGAGTAGAGGGAGGGAAAAACTATAATCAGAATATATTATATGGTGAAAAAAACTATTTTTAATAGAAGAAAAAATGGAGACGAGTAAAAAAGAATAAATGGAACTTCAGAAACACAGCTCAGTGGTAGAGCCCTTGCTGTGCACCCAAAGGCCCTGGGTTTGAGCCTCTGGTTCCCTCCCCTGAAATGGAACCCCGGCTCTCAATCTGATGGCTTTCTTCTGCTTCAGGAGTTTGGAGTTGGTGACGTAATGGGACCACATGGAGGACTGTGGGAGGAAAGGATTGAGTCCCACCTAAAGTAACCCAAGTCATTTCCACACGTGCTCTGCAGTACCATGATCAGGCAAAGCAGTTTTGCTGAGCGTCTGGCCTTTCTGCCGCAAAGGGATAGGGACGTTAGGGAACTTTACAGCTATTTAAACATAAACAGGCTTTGAAAAAAGATGCCGGTAAAATGTAAAGCAAATCATATTGGTAGAAAATAACTGGTTACTGGGTCACAGATTATAAACATGGGTCTGCGTAGAGGTGAGAACTCAGAAGAACTCAACCCAGCATCCAAAGAGAGGCTGGTTCTAACCACTGCACCCTCGAGGTCGCGCTTCCCCTTCCACGGCTTTCAAACAGCCCCACATCACTTCCCATCTGTCCACCCACGTTTACCAGTTGGGGCCAGGAGTGTTTTCATTCAGATAGTCCTTTAATCTGACCCTTTCTCCTCAGTACCACGGGTAGCATGGAGCCTGGGAGGGCCGATGGTTAACGCAATAGGGACTGTTTGGATCTTGCCTTGACTAACAAAGTCTGTCCTGGCTGCCGGGATGGCTGTAGGGAGGTGAACCTCAAAGAGTCAAGGCAGGATGTCTGCAATGGGGCAGACCAGGTTGAATGTTTAAATTCGAAGCAAAAGATGGTCTTTGGCTGTAGGCACACCATATTTGATACAGAAGTAAAACACCCAGGTGAATTTACACAGCAGTATTTGAAAACATAAAAACAAAGTTTCCAACGGAACACTGGGAACGAAGTCTCAGGATAAGAAAACAGGAGCCTGAATTCTTCACACAAGCAGTAAGTGAATGAAGGGATGGGGGTTTGTTCATTTAATCATTTCACATTGCAAACGGACAACAGAAGGCCACATAGCTTAACCGGCAAACGTCAATTGGTTAGAATACCATTGCAACTTCGTTCTGTAATACATCTTGTTTTTATTGCATAATCTAATCAATATTGGTGTACTTGTAGAATGTGCCACACCACACGCGCACGCCCCGTGCACGTGTGAGTACACACACACACACACACACACACACACACACACACACACACACACGGAGGATTAAAATCCGAAATCAGTTTTCCTGCGATCTCCTTGACAATGCTCCTCGCCTAGGCCCTCGTGTGGTGGTTCTGGGAAGTAGGCCCTCGTGTGGTGGTTCTGGGAAATGACGGTACTATCTTAGGCAAGCTACGCCAGTCTCTCTTCCATTTTTTTATCTGTAAAATGGAAATGGCGATAGCTTGTTCCCAAGAGCACTGCTGACATCATTTAATTTTCAATCAATGTAAAGCCCTTAGCTCAGGTCCATGTTCACAGTCGTCTTTAAATAGTGTTATAGTAACATTTCCATTTCACATGGACCTGTGTCAGTCAAAAGACAGATCCTACCTGAGTGAGGAATACAGGGAAACCTGACTTTTTAGTCTTTAAAGCCGGTCATAAAAAGTCTCTTTAAGGGGAATGTACTGACAAAAACACCGATATTAACGCCCGGGGCTTAGAGAGTGAATGTACTCCCAACAGTACAATATAAAGTTATTTCAAAGGGCATTTAGACTTCGGATAAATGGAAAGAACTATAAATTGTATGTTCGAAGGCAGACTTTTAAATCTGCTTTGACCGTAAGTCAAATGTGTTCCATCACTGGGCTGTGTTTCATCTTACACCGCTGCAGAATGTTAAGAATGTCAGCCACATCCTCAAACGCCATGCCCTCCTGCAGCTGAGATGTGAAGCCAGTCTGTTATGCAAATGGCAACAAACTAGCACCACCAAGTTGAAGGAGATGTTTTCAAATCCTTTTATTTTCTGCTAAAAACAAAGAAGACTCCTACATTTCCTGGGATCCAGCCTAGGGTCCCAGGTCTGCCAGTCTAGCGCCCACCCCTTGGCTGTAAACAAGCCCTCTTTTAACACGTACTGTGAGACTGGGGATTGCTATGTTTTCCAGGCTACGTACTCACCCTGTAGCCCAGTGTGGCTTTGAATTTTCAATCCTCCTGTTTTATTCCTCAGTTAGGTGGATCACCGTCCTGTGCTACGGTTAAAAAGATTTTTAATTTTTAAAGTGAACTGACAAATTCAAGACCACATTTCCCTTTCTGAATTGTTGTGACGCCTGCAGTCATCTATATGGCCAGATGGTGGCGCTGTGGTTCCGTATGTTGAAATTTTCGTTTTCCATTGTTTTCAACAAGTAATAACGTTTTAAAAAACTAGCCTTCTTTTGGGGAAAAAAATGTATGACTTTAAACCTACTCTAGTTTCCCATTAATAGCAGAAAAACTGGGTGTTCAAGTTCGTTAGGGTGCCTGGATGATTGAGTGTCCCATAGCACCTACTTAACCTTACAGGGGCGGTCCGAAGTCACAGGGCTCCTTTGCCTTTAGTTGGCAGCCTCCAACTCTCTCTCTTTACTCTGTTGGTGCTGTTGTCTTCTCTTATTCTGACATTCCCTAACTGTGAAACGGACTGTTTTCTCTCTGATTCACATGATTTGCAACATCCCCCTTTATCTCTGGCCGCTGGTGAGGACCTGAGTTCTGAAAGACCCTTCAGAGTGGCCCAGGGACACAGGTTAAGTATTCAGGTTCTCAAGTCTGAGAGCAATGCAGTGGACACAGAGACAGTTTGTTCAGAAAGGAAAAGCTGCCCTGAAAGTAGACGTGGGCAAGAAACCTGAGGGGAAAGCGCCAAGAGTGAAGGACCACAAGCTCTTGACAAGTAGTAGCACAGGTCTTCCTCATTTTGCATAGCTTGGGCTTTTTTTTTTAATTCGCTCAGTTTGTTGTATGAAGCTCAGGGGGTGAAGGGCGCCCAGTCTTTCTGGCTTTTTTATTTCTTTCCTTCTTTCTTTCTTTTTGAGACCCTCACTATGTAGCTCTGTAGGCCTGGCTGTCCTGGAAACTCATGTTGAACAGGCTGGCCCCAAACTCAGAGAGATCCCCCTGCCTCTGCCTCTCAAAGTGCTGGGATTAAAGACGCAAGCCAAAGCATCCAGTACCAACTGGCTTCTTTATATGCTATTCTGGATGTTTCTTTTTGTAGTCTCTATTACCCTATCCTATGAATGTCAGCACAGCCAGGGATGGTGTTGTAATCCCAGCACTTGAGAGGCAGAGGCAGGAGGATCAGGAGTTTTGAGGCCAAATTTATCTACATAGTACATTTAGAGTCAGACTGCAGCATATGAGACCCTGCCTCAAATCCCACAGCCCCCAAATCAAGACATCCTGCATCAACACACCTGTTAGAACATGATGTCCAAGCAAACACATGACAGGAGGGAAATGAAGCCACGGAGGGAGTCATCACAAGAGGCCAGGAGCAAGTTTTGATCTATGCAAAAAAGTTGCTTGCAAACTCTTATGTGGCCTCCCTCCTGGCCAAGTTGCCCCAGGGAAAGAATAGAGCCAGATTCAGGGTCACTTATAAGTGTCACAGCCAAGGTGCCACCTGTTCTACACGGGGACATATCTACCACAAGCAGGCCCTTCACAGCCCTGTCCTTTAGGTCACCTAGCCCCCCTCTTCCAAGTGAACTCTGAGCTCTGTGTGGATTATAGCTTTAGCTCTTTGTATCCACTGTGGACCCACCCCCATCAAAAGCAGTTTCTTTTCGAAGAAAAAGCCTTTATTATGTATTGACTTTCAGTATGCCAAGCAAATTGATACAGTACTTTAATCCAAAGCTGGTTTCATGTCTGAAACTCCTGGATTTGATTGATTAAAGGCAATGAATAAGGAAATGAAAGTGTGTTCTACATGATGGGTTGAGCATCAGCTTGCTTTGATGTGGAGGGAGTGACTGTGAATTTGCAGGAAGCCATGCCGAGCTCCTTGATATCACTCCTCCATCTTATATTGCAGTAAATGAGCAAACAACACATGGCTCTCCTAGACCCAGCAGTAAACACAGACTTTTTAAAAACCACTGTTCTCAGAGAATCCCTGATTCATCTTTCCCAAATTCTATTTGTCAGTCAACTTCCATTCCTCCCTAGACAGGGAGCTGATCTTGTATACCAGACAATGTCCTATGCGAATTCCCTCGGATGACTCTCAGTCCCCAGTGCACCACACCCATCTCTCTTAATTATTTTTCAAAATCATTATATTGGGATGTTCTGTACTCACTGACTTGAGAGGCCCCTTCCCAGGTTCCACCACACCATTTACTTCTTTTCTAAGAATGATGCAACCAAAAGATAAAACCGAGCCTCACGGTTTTAGAATAAAAAAGAAGAGGAAGTATTATTGGATGTGTAACCAGTCTTTTGTTTGTTTGTTTGTTTTTTGTATTACAGTCCTAGCTTCGGACTTTAGGCAAATAGGAAAATAGGAAAGACGAGCAGGAAAGTGATGAAGTGACAAGAGGTCTTTTGTCACCTAAGCAGTTATAGCCTTAAACTAATGTGGAATTAATTCTCTTTGAAAAAGTGCACACTTTCTTATTTCTTCCCTAAGAAGCAAAATAAAACAGGATTTTCCCGACTGCAAACTTTCTTTAGGAAAACTGTGGACAAGATAGACAACAAGGGATTCCCTTCGTGAGTGTTTCCCCAATCTACAAAATTACACAGCCCACAGCCGTGCTACCAGGGTGTCCCTACTCCCTAGCATAAATGATAGGTCGCTTTGAGATGGCAGGGCCAGTCTGCAGAGTTTTATTTCCAGGGAGACACGGCAGGATTTGCTGCTATGCAGACTGAGTAATGTTGGAAGCCAACATCATGTCACATTTTGTGCGCACTTTCCAAAGATTAATCCAAGCGTTACAAATGGGACACAGACTGCCATTGTCCCGGGGACACTTTAATAACCCACACCTACAATATTCAACCTGTTGTTTGCACAGGGACAACTCTGGGACACAAAAACCCACCAGAACGACTCAGGGAAGGAGGCACAGAGAGGCAGAGTCCTAGGCGCCAGCTTCTCCTCATCTCATCCTTCATGGCAAATGAGTCTGTTCAGGGCTCATTTGTGCTTGAGGATGGGGGTCGCCGGCCGCTTTCTTCAAAGCTTCTAGGGAAGCAGCGCTTGAATGTGCAGCTTGCCCACTCGCTCTGTCCCTTGTGCGGCACTCTGGCAAGGTTTCCCAACTGCAGGTGATTTGTGCTTCGTTTTGCATAAAACAGCTCACTTGAAGTAACCGCCTCGGTCCCCTTGGAGTAATTCTTGTCTTGTCTGTTTGACTGTGCTCCCCTGCCCCTCCCCTCCTCCGCGTGCTCGCATCTGTTGTTCTATGATATTCCTCACCAATGGGAGGCTCAGGAGGCAGCCCCAGGATCAGAGGACTGAGCGCCAGAGGAGAGGAACTCACAGTCGCTGTCTCTAATCCATCTTCTTCAAGTCCTTGCATAGAGCGCTCAAGATCACACCCCTTCCTACCTTCACCAACTACTGATGGCCTGGCAGGTCAGAAGGCATCTATACCCAGATTTGCAGCAGGAAGCTGTCTTTCATAGGAGAGGGTTTTTTTTTTTTATTTTAGATTATGTAATGGAATCGTAAACAAAACTTGTTTTTTTTTCTTTCCATAAAACATTACTGTTACAATTGGTAATAGCTAGACTGTAAAAGGTGGGAAAATCCACAACTCAGTCCAGAAAATAAATAAAATATTAAAAATAAATAAAATAACCCTAGACAATCCCTATAAGACAAAAAATACTGGCAGAAAAATGCTCAGGTAATTCACCTTACGTTATAACTGTATACATCATACTTACAAAAAGGAACCAACACAAATCACTTAATTCTCACCTTTTAAAAACACGTGTTTACAGTCAGGTGCACACACAGCCTGCACTTGGAGGTCAGAGGACAATGCATTTCAGAAGTTAATCCCCTTCTTCCATCATATGGGCTCCTAGGATTGAACTCGGGCTGGGTGGCAAGCTCCTTTATCCGTCTAGCTGGCCCTTAGTTTATACTTTCATGACAAGTTCCCAGTATGGGAAATATTACAAGAGCCGGAAAACACAACAGTAGGCGTTTTGCTAAATGGCACACTCCTACTGTTTAAACCCAAGCAAGGTGCTGACTAGATCAATATATTCATCACAATGGAGCGGCCCGTTCACTGCTCAGGAAATAAGAATCCTTCCATTAGGCTTCCCATGTGGTTTCACTGAGATAATATTTTTTGTTTTTATCACCATCCTTCTTATCAGATAAGTAGAGGCTGATTGTTTTATAGATATAATTACCCTTGATATGAAAACTATGTGATTAACTCGGGAATAACAGGACTCCTCTGTTAAGGATCGCATGTAGAGGTAAGCAAACTCCAGTGGGTCAGGGGCAGCTCGAGGCAATCATGGAATTCAGCTGGCACCAGGAAGACCTGAGAGAGTACGACAATGAACCTAAGCCTCCTCTACTCAAGGTCTCCCCAAGCTGGCGCAAGATGTCAGCTAACTGCATTTGGTTCTGGAGCCCGAACTGACCCCCAGGTTCACAAGGCTGTTGGATGCAGTTGCTTCTGTGACAGGTGTCTGTTTGCTGACCTGTGTTCCTACAGTTCCTACCTAAGTGGCTATTTCCATGAATGGGACAAGGCCTCTTTGGGAGTTCCCAGTCAGGTCAGGCCACTCACATACTCTGATGTCAATTTTGAAAAAATTAAAATATCCCATCTTATTTTTTAAATTTACCTACATTTATTCAGTGTGTGTGTGTGTATTAGCTGTTTTTAGAATTCGGTATTATACATGGAAGAGTTGAAGAGACTGAGATGCCAGAAGGAAACTGGGAGCATACGGAAGGAAATATGGCAAACATTTTTCTTTAAAACAAATAAAAACAAAATGGTTGGGAGAAGCAATTGGTTTGGGCCCGTGGCACATGGAGAAAGGGGACAGAGGGAAGGTCAGAGATTTTCACAGGAATGATCTGGGTACTCCAGGCTTTCCAAATGATCTAGTTCCACTAAATGACTGGAAGCAGCCAAACCATTAGAGTTGAAAGGAACAGCATCTCAGCCTGGGACAACCAGCACCTCACTGAGGAGCTAGTGCGGGCTCCATGCAGAAGTACCTTCGACATCAATGGCTGTGTGTAAAAATTCAGCATCTTGGCACCATTTCAGGGGGTTCAGCATATGTGTGGGAAGTGGAAGCAACCGACAGGAATGGCGAAGGGTGAGTTTCACATACATGTCTCCGTCCACACTGGAGACAGGCAAGGACAACATATGTAGAGCACGTGTGCACCCACTAAGTGTTCGTGCACCCACTGTGTGCTATCACCACAGTCTGCCTTCACGAACTCTCATCCTAGTGGTGAATCCTCATCCTAGCAGAATTACTTGTGTATAAATTACGGACAACATGGGTATCTGTTTCGTAAGTATCTTTTTTTTTTTTTTTTTTTTTTTTTTTTGGTTTTTCCAGACAGGGTTTCTCTGTGGCTTTGGAGCCTGCGCTGGAACTAGCTCTTGTAGACCAGGCTGGTCTCGAACTCACAAAGATCCGCCTGCCTCTGCCTCCCGAGTGCTGGGATTAAAGGCATGTGCCACCACCGCCCGGTGTAACTATCTTTTCTACAGCTCAGAAATCTCAGTCTTTGGATGCCCGTTCAATTGTCACTTCCTGTGGCAGCGATTCTCAACCTGTGTGTCAGACCACTTCGGAGATTGAATGGCCCTTTCACAGGGCCTGCGAAAGACCATCGGAAAACACAGAAATTTGCATTACGGTTCATGGCAGTGGCAAAATTACAGTTATGAAGTAGCACCGAAAATAATATTATGGTTGAGGTCACCACAGCATGAGGGTTACCGCATTAGGAAGGTTGAAAGACACAGTCCCAGACTGAGACTGAGGAGCTGGATTCAGTCACAAAGCCATCGCGTGTTGCAAGCTGCTAATGTGGAAGTCTGTTAGACTAGAAACATAAGTGACACATCACTTCCTCCTGCCACATCCCAAGAGTAGGAAAAGACCAGGAAGACAAGCAAATGGGGAAAGGAAGAGGGCGCAATGGCCGCCTCACCAGGAAACAGGAGGCCAAGCTATGCGTAAATTGTCCAGGAACACTAGGAGCCCGTGTGTACCCACACTGGTTTAAGGATCAGCCTGACACCTCTCTCACGTTTACTCCTTCCTGCCTTACTGGATCACCGGCCTCGCAGTGGTGCTGTGTCTGCGAAGATGTTTACAAATGTTCGCCATAAATAAGACATTGCAACGCGGTACTCAAAACACGACAGCGCTGGGACTGCTCATACAGCTTTGTGCTGATTATTCCAGTCACAGCCCCCTCCCCCAAGACTGTCTCCTTTATTATAGAAGAAAGATTTGGAATAGTTGGTCCCCGGAGTCCTGAAAAGGAGGTCGTGACCTCAAGAGTCATACAACCCACTGTGTTCTTTAAAAAAAAAAAAAAAGTCTAGATTATACTCAGTCAGATTTATTGGGGCTCAGAGGACGATGATTAAAACAAAGAATAGGAAATATTAAATTAAGTTGCTTTAAAGATAAACAGAAATAAATCTTTGGAAGACAGTAACTATGATTTCAACTAATTCAATTATTGTATAACTCTAATCCTTAAAAATCTAAAGTCTACATGTTTATTTGGTAAAACTTAATCAGTAAAGTTATCATTCTGTATTAGCTAGCTGTATTTCTTATCTCAAGTGTGTCCTCCAACTCCTTTTGTAATTAAATGTTTAATATAAAAAGTAATCAAAATATTAAATTCAAGAATCTTATCTCTAATCCAATTGCCTTTTAGTTAAAAAATTCTCCCTACATTCATGGGTGTCGTTTTGTTTTAAGCGACTCCCATCGGCACAGCTATAGCTGTAAGACTTTGCTGTTATTAGATAAGTCGTCACAGTGTAGTTCTGGCTGACCTGGAATTCTCTATGCAGACCAGGCTGGCTTTGAACTCAGAGATCTGCCTCCTAAGAGTTGGGATTAAAGGCATGTGCCACCAAACTCTGTTAAAGCTGTAATAAATCTACTTTTAGCTATCGTTAAAGTAAACTGAACTACTCTAGACCTGAAATATATCAGTCCGTTTCAAAAGTCTGACTATGTTTGGAATTTTCCAGTTTTAAGAATAGGAACATCTGGCTTGTACTTGAATATATTATAGGTGTTGTATATGCCAATCCGCTATGGAATCTTGTCGGTTAAATACAGCGTTCCAGCAAGAAAAGGGGACACGGGTTAGCGAGATGAGTTCCTAGTACAGATACACAATCTACTGGATCACTTTGGTGTCGAAAGCAGCAACCCTTTCTGACCCCAGACACTGCTTCTTCACAAGCCGGGCTTTCCCTGGTGTTTATGAGCCAAGATGGGAACCAGGAGCTGAGTCAGTCAGCCGTTGCCACACTGAAAAACACTAGGGCACTGCAGGTGGGATCTGAGGCGCGTGGGCGACCTGACCAAATGTGAGCCCAAACACTTGGGAAACAGCTAATTTCAGAACTGCCCTATGGTCTTGCAGAAAGAAACGGGATAAACTCATGATTCTGCTGAGACAAGAGTGCTTTGGCTGCTCTCCTTTCTGTGCCTGTGCCCTGAAGAATTGTTCAGGTGACAATGAATTGCAGGAGTCCCACTTACTGGTGGAGGTTGTTTGTAGGCTGTGAAGTGATGGATCTACCAGTGGTAACTCTGCAGCACACTGATGGCAACAGGACACCCTGCGGGCAAGAAAGGAGAGTGCGATCATTCTGGGGTGTGTGTGTGTGTGTGTGTGTGTGTGTGTGTGTGTGTGTGTGTGTATGTGTGTGTCAGTTTGTTACAAGAATATTGCATGTTCTTTTCTGAAAAACATGCATTTTGCCTATATTTGAAAAACTGGATCATCTTCGCTTTCTTTATCCATATGTCTATGGATAAAGTGTTCAAAATTTATAACACTCATCTGGCTGGTTGATTTATCACGTAAGCATGAAATACGTTGAGAATATAGAATTAATGTCACATTGCCACCAACATTATTCCCCTAGAGTGTCCAGCAATGACACATGCACAGGCGTGTCATCAGTTGCAGTGTGATTAAGAAACTGAAGCATTTGAAAGTACATGTTTGCTGGGAAGTTTTCATTTTTTCTCACAGATAACTTTTCAGCAATGACAACTTTTTCAGTAATGCCAGCAGGTGTTCACATAAGAGTGAGCTCAGTGTATAGACAAAATTAAATGAAGTGTCCATCACACCAGGTGGTTTTCCATGTCAGTCAAGTTAGAAAATCACCAGATTTCTTTCAAGCTTGCTTTTCTAATTATGTTTTTTGTTCATTTGTTTGTTTTAAAAATGTTTCTTTTAAATACCTGGGAAAGTTAAAGTTATCTATTATTTGAATTTTATTTCTACGTGGAAGTTTCAGGCTGGATATATTTTTGTGTGTATAAACTTAAATTGCACTATTCTCCCTTATTTTCTGCTTTGTTTTGTTCTTTTGATTTTCAGTTCCAAGTTCTAATTCAGTGACACAGTCCTGAAGGATCTGTCACATGAAACATATGTGAGTAAACACAGACGTTTGCCATAGAATGTAACCCCTTCAGTAAATGTTTTTAGCCTCGGGGTAGCAGAAGTGCTGCTTGTGGGTGTGGACCGATTAACGCCTGCTGCTCTCTGGTCTCTCTGTGAATGATGGAGATGGCGCGCCTAACAGTAGCCCTGCAATACTTACCCCTCAGCCCTCTCACCCTTGTCCACAGCAGACGAAGGGTTAAAGCACTGCACTCTCGATTACATGATTTTGGGGGAGAAATAACCGTGAGAAGCAGACGACCCGGGACCCACACATACTGACATCACAGTTCTTACACAGACTGACGCTGCTGCAGCTGTAAAACAGAAATACATGTTTTATAACTGCAGGAAAAATTCAGCTGAAGGAATGAGTATATATAATCCATGTGGACGCATCTCATTTTAGGCGACAAGCATGGGATCAGCCAGGTCAAACACTAAACAAACCTGTACTTTGCATTTCCACTGTGGAGCTTTCTGTTCCTTTAAGCCCACAGTTGTGGGAGACAGTGAGCATTGCTGCTGTAGGAGAGAGGAAAGGTCCTGCATTGGGCTGCAGGCTGGCTATTGTACAGTAGCCTCTCAGAGCTGTGGGCTGATGTTTCCGATTCCTGGCAAGTACTCTCTGCTGAAGGGCGTGCCCTGCAGCACATCAAAAGAACCAAGTCCTACAAAAGAAAAAAGAAACTCAAGTAGGCTTGAACACACAAAGACAGGGAGAAAGAGATGAGAAAGGGGCCAGGCAGAGTGTTGAATACAAAATGAGTTCAACCAACCCCAGGAGCTCATCACTTACATTTATCTTACTCTGGGAGAGGGGCGTCAAAACCAGGCCTGACATAAACCACCCACTGCCACTGGTTTTGACTCGACGTGTGAGTGCCTGTGTGTCTGTATTTACGTGCGTGTGTAAAAGTGAGAGAGAAGAAGCATACACTGAACGACAACAGAAGCATCTCATGAGTGATCACTGTTACCTCGCAAGAGTTAAAAAGAGAATTTTTAGCAGAAGAGAATCCCCTGTGAATGAGTTTAGTGTTCCATCCAGATCTCGTAATTGTGCATTGCTTTAACATCTTTGCTACGGCATTTAAATTCCACTCCTGCACTTACCAAGCCTGTGACATTTGTAGCTTATGCTTGTAGTGTTTTCTGTGTGCTTAATACATTTCAAGGCAAAACTGATGGCTACTTCTCTGCAAAAAGGTATATTTCATAAGATAAATATAAAACATGAGTATTTATCTACCACAAGTGGCCTAGAAGCTAAAAGGACAAGGACAGTACTTCTTCATTCTGATTTCAATTTGGGGAGGAATGCCCCCAAGTTCTGACAGGATAGACACTTTAAAATCAGTCTCCTGTGCATGTATCACATGATCCTGAATGTCAGAACACATTTTCCAGAGACAGAAAGCACAAGGCCAATCCTGACTTTGTTGCAATTCTGCAGTGAAATGAGTGGCTTTTAAATTATGCTTTGGGGGTTAGTCAACAGTAAACAGAGAGAGGTGGGTGTGCAAAGAGAAACCACAAAAGAAGCACACTTAGAACTGCAGTGCAATAGTCTTGCCAAGAATAATTGCTAACAATTAGTGTGTAAGTGTGTTCAAATTTTGCCCAGTGTCCACAACGTTCTAACCTAATACACACATGAACAACTTAAAGAGTATCCATGATGTATGTAATAGTGTGTCATATTTGTTTCAGTTTTTGTTTGCCTTTGCTGTGTTTTGCTACCTTACTGTGATCAAATGGCTCCTGGTTTTACTTATTGTCTCTCCACTAGAGGCTTACCTACATTATACTACTGTTATTCTTGCATATGACTTTTGTTCATCAGAATCAGACATCAAAACTAAACTTTTCACAGTGAAAGATCACAAGCACATGTAGGTGAGTGTGTCAGGCTTCTGAACCCACAGGCTTGCTGAAACAAGGCGCTGCACTCAGCCAGCAGACCCCAGTCAAAGTCAAACTCAAAGTCTTGTTGACATGGAGCTCAACACAGAAGCCTTAAATAATCGCCATGGTCTTTGGAACCTTGTTCTCTGGGTTTTTCTCCTTCAACTTCTTAAACATGAAATAATTAATAATTTCAGGTGGTTTAGGGTCCAGGGCTCATGACATGAGAGTCTGACGCTGCAGCACATCGGTGAAATAAAAAGACAACTCCGCCATCTTGTAAACAGTCTTCAACGTGTGTCCCGAGCTAGAGAAGCCAAGGTGATAAAGAGCAGCTGAGAGGAGCTGCATGCTGGCCGTGGGGTCTCCTTGTTTCCCTGCCCAAAACCAGTCCTTATCAAACACACATTGTGACAATCCTCTGTATGGTATCGTGTTTACAATGTTTTACATCCTTTTTTCCAATTAGCATTTAAATACTACAGCATCTAAAACAACCTTGTGATTTAAAAACCTACATGGAAAAAGCCAATAGATGTTCCCAAAGGATAAACACAAAAACAGCATTAGAAGTCCAACAATGAGTACTCTGCCCCACGAATTGCCTATATTATTTCTGACTGAACAGGAATTCTGTCTTCACTGAGTTAGGACAAAGAAGAAAAGCAGGTGCCAGCCTTTGTGTGACCCCAAATCAGAGAGGCATTTGGGTGACTGTGGAAGAGCTGGAAGCCTAGGCTGCTCTGCTCTAGCATCAATCCCCTGAGCAGCTCTGTGCTCTCAGGAAAAAAAGCATTCCCTCCGGCATCCAGGCCTTGGTGTGCTTGTGGAGGTCACTTCCATCTTCCCGTGGTTTCTGTCTTCACAGAGGCAGGAAGTCCTCCACATGACTAGAATGGCTATGTGCCAAGGGATGGATTATTAATCCACTTGGAAAACTAATTATTTCCTAAGTCAAAATTGAGGCTTATTTTGGGGTGCTCTTCTTTTTAAAGGCACAAAAGCCTTAATATCCCCAAAGGACCTCATCTCATAACGTTTCTATCTCCCAGAAAGAAGTTAGTTGTACATTAACTGGGGCTAAGATTCTAGCCTCTGGAGGTGAGAAGGACTGGCTCTCTGCTGACTCCCACATCACTGTGGGAATCTCTCACAAGTGAGTTAGAACTACCCTCTTGTAAGACTCTGATCTTACATATAAATGTTTCAAGATATGTGATAAATATATTTACAATATAGTCAGCATTTTACAGTATACCAAAACATTGTCTTCACCCTATTTCAAATTTCTAGGAGCTAAGGGCCCAACAAGTTTTGTGTACTCCTCTTTAATTAAGAAAAATAGTCAACATTTCAAAATTCGAAAACATAAGTAAATAAATAAAAATCAAAAAACATAAAACACATCTTAACACCTCCTTGATTTTCTCTTCTGTTATTCCAATATTTTATCTTCCTCTCTGCAATAACTGTATCCATTAATATGAACTATTTACCCCAATACTTAGATGGCTTCAGCAAATATTGAATTAAATATATTAATGCTTAATGTTATATTATGTATGGTACAACAATCTCCCTAACTAGGTCATAAGCCTTGTAAGGGCAAAATTTATGCCTTGTACACATTTTCTATTTTCCAAAGTATTTAGGTTAATTTGGGTACAATGTATAAATAAATAAAAGTTTCTTAACCTGTTCAATTTTTATAGAGAAAATGAACCAAAAAAAATAACAAGCATGTCCCATGAGTTGTTACCCCAAAATTTCCAAACTGTGCTCAGCACAGCACCATTCTACAAGTTGTCAAAAAAGATACTCTAAGACTCACTGCAGGTCTTGGGGACTAGCACAGTGTTAAAGCTCCGGTCCAGCATAGATGAGGCCAAAGTGCCACAGGACCAAAGAAGAAAACAACAGTCTCAGGCCAGGGACACAGTTAAACAAGATTACTTAAGATCAGTATTTTCTAAGACTACATACTGACAAAATCTAGCATCTCTTTATTTTATTTTGAATTTTCAAAGGGCAGGCTCAGAAACTTTCTGATTAGCTCTGTGTCTTCTGAGACTTTAGGACTGGTGTCCACATTGAGTGCAATCCAATAATTTACACTACTAAAACAGGTGACAATTTAGTTCAGTTAACTGACAAGTGCTACCTTTCTACTAGCACAGTCAGAAGGGAACACTTCCTCTTCTCTTAATTGTGTAAGATGAGCAAAGGTTCTGCCAACCATGAGACTTGGATACAATTTCTCCCAACAAACACGCAGATGCAGGAGTAACCGGTGCCTCCTAAGCCTGGCTGAAGTCAAGATATGTGATTTCTGCCCATGTTCAATACTCCTGCTGTGGCTTTAAACTTTTATGATTATGATATTTAATGACTGGCATGTAAGATATGTGTGTTGGGCTTCAAGAAATAGGAAAGTCACTATATCATAAGAAGAAGCACAGTGAATAGAAACCTAGTGAATCATCTGGATAAAAATTACATCTGTCCTCAGAAACGAGGAACCCCCAGATGGTCGTTACTGAGATGACTACCAAGACGTACAGATGGAATAATTAATGCCGATCGCTAAGATCTCATTGAATGCACAAGTATTTCATGATCCTATTAGTCACTCAAAGATAAATAGAGCCATTTAACCAAATGCAATTAAATTACAACTGTAATTCCAAAGCTTAATAACCATATGCAAAATGTCAGCTGAACCACAGAAAATAACTTTTGGTATTTTTAAAATTCCTTTGAAACATCATTCCACAAATTAAGTAGAATTCATTTCATGTTTATCCCCTAATGCCTTTTTCTCAGCGAGAAAGAGAATCAAAAGAATCTATAGAAAGAATTTACAGTATTTATGGAGATAGCTTGTTTCATGCTTTATAGTTATGCCTATTTCTAATAGTTACAAAGGGAAAAAATACAAAACAACTTAGTTTTCTATTGTTTTTAATTAAAGATATGCAGCAAAAACTCTTTAGGGAAAATAAATTCTCATTAGCTTGTTTATGAAAACAACTGTTTCACCCTCGTACCTCCCAAAGGAGATTTAGAAGTAGCTCGCAGACAGTGCATTTCAAACAGCATATATAAAACTTGGATTACAAATATTATTGCAGCATGGCGGTATGGTTTATATTTCCTATGGTTTGACTTCTTTTCTTGTAACATCTTTTGTTTGGTGCTAATTATAATTTTTGGTATCTCCTAATCATCCAAATAATCATGTAGATAGTGATATATAGCAAAATAGAAATTCTGTCGTTTAGGCTTTAATGATTTAAATGTGTAACATGATTTCTAACCTGCTAATGTTTAGATGGTGTACTAATGTATTTTGAAAGGCAGCAGAAGTGAAAAGACCACTTGTACCCATGCAAGGATTCTTTCTTGTTGAGTTAAAACACAGATTCATCTCCAAACACATATAACATAATTTGAAACAGTTAAAATTGGATGAAAACAAAGTAATTAACATTACATAAAAATCTTAAAAGTTTCCTTTCAGGAAAAAAAAGAAATAGGAAAGTCACTAAATCATACACATTTACCCTACAATCAAGTAGGGTTAAAAACTGAGAAATACAAACTTTGATTGGTTACAATCATGGTAAGATTTATATATTTATATTCACTATTAATTATTAGTACCATCCCATTTTGCTTTTACTACTATGAAAAATACAGAGAACAATTTGGGGAGAAAAGGTTTACTTCATATTCCAGTTTACAGTCCATTGGAGAAAGAAGTCAGTGCAGAACTCAAGGCAGAAACCTGGAGGCAGGAAATGAAGCTGATGCCATAGAAGAACACTGCTCTCTTGGTCCCCTTGACTCACTCAGCTTACTTTCTTACATAACCCAGGATGACCTGCCCAGGGGGTAGCATCACCCACAGTGGGGTAAGTCCTCCAACATCAATCATTAATCAAGAAAAATGCCTACTGACCAAACTAATGGAGGCATTTTCTTCCCAGGCGATTGCTTGAGTCATGTTGACAAAAAAAAAAAATTTAAAAAAATACAACTAATCAGTACATATTCTACAGTTTATGCAAATTCTAAAACCAGCCACTGACAGTTAATCTATGAGATTCAAAATTCGATGACTCAGTCACCAGGATGTCGTGTGTGACTGGGCATCAGCACCAGCACTAGAGAACCATTTTATTCATTCTTAATATAATGATGTACTCCAAACCTTTAGGGTGATGGTACCCCAAAGTTATGCTAATCCCAACTTAGCCAAACACCAAAGTCCTCCCTGAAACAGATTGTGTAGAACCAGCTGCTGATATGCTCAGCAGACCCTGGTGGCTGCCCAGGGTCCAAGAAACCCATGAAGCCACAATTGAGAACTTTATTAGGGACGCCACCTCATGCTCCTTATTCAGTGAACATTAAAAGTGGAGCCTTATTAACTGTGACAAGACATTCAAAGCTGTTCCTTGTCCACCCTAAACCTTGATATCACCCTCTGCTTTGTTTCCTCACAGGCTCCAGCCCTGCAAAATGAAACTGCAATGTCCGAAAGAAGCAATGCTTGGCCATTAAGGCCATGTTTGAAACTTGGTGGTAATACCTGGAAAAACCAGGCATCCAGCCGTAGCCTGCACCATTCTTCACAACTAGGAAGGCCTCTTGATGACCCATAACCTCTACCAACCCTGGAGCTACTGAGCCCTTACCCACCTCTTGATTTCAGGACTCATTTGATCCTGAGGACCACAAACTGGTGAGCTGATGTGCTGTCTCCTAAATTTAAAATTCTTCTTCCAATCAAGAAGCTGTCTTCACCAGGCTGTAACACCTGCTACACTTCTCTTGTTGAAGAGTAGCAGACAACCGCTGCTCTTGGCCGCAGGTCCTGAGTCTAGCCTGGACCAGTCCATTAGCCTGGGAACGATGATCCTTGTCCATCGTGGACTGTTTGCCAATGTGTCCTGGTCTAGTGCATCCAAACTGAGGTCCAAGTCTGAATCACAGCAGTGTTGTCCCCTTGTCCCCAGCTCTGACCTGGTCAAGAATCACCTGGGTTCTCAGATGACCAGGATACAGGGAGACGTGAAGGACCAAGGAGAATGTGCCTTGGCTAACTAAACCAGAGAAAAATTGAACTCTCTTCCAACTCTCATTGAATCAGTTGTGACTGTGATTAATCATATTTTGTCCTAAATTCCTCTCCATATTACTAAAATAATACCATATCCATATTTATGACAGGTTTAATTTTCTCCATGCTAAAAGACATTCCCTTTACTCAAAGACTGAAATGTATACATTTTACATGAGTTCTTGGCGAATGGAGAGTCTCTAACTTGAATCCATAAAAAGTAGACTTTTTCATTGTAGACAAGGGTCACTTGGATGCTGTTATCTACCTTAATGTTGTAGTTCTGGTACACACCACCCTTCCACCAAGAAAGCTGAGTTTCCCCCAGGTCTATTCTGTGAAAACAACCTCTTTCCAACAAAATTCGGAAGCTGTTTATGAAACATACAATGTCCTTATGAACTTAACCTTGAAAAAGATCCAGCACTGCACTGAAATCTGGGAATGCAATGAGTAAGTCATGTTCTTGCCTCAAGAAGTTTGCAATCCGATGAGGAGGTCAGATAAGCTAGCCTAGTAAGCGCTGTAGCATGTAGTCATGGGATTGCGCCTCTGCTCCTTGATTCCAGGGAGTCCTAGACAATCTTCTAATATCCAAAGTTGGAAGCCAGCTTGCAGGCATCTTACTCCTTTAGAGTCCCTGCAAGTTGTGACCCAGAAGTCTCTAGTGGCTAAAGCATTAGTTCCACGCCACCCGACTTGTAAACAAGTTATATGTTTGCTTACAGAGCACTTTTTCCAATGTGCAACCAAACTGGAGACTCTTCTGTAGTAGCTTACAGGTAAAAAGCAGACTACAAAGTCAGAAGATGTGGTACTAAGTTTAGGTCCTGCTATTTACTATGACTGAGGGCAAATCACTTGCGCTCTATGGTCTATGGTGTCTAGCTTTGAAAAGTGAAAATAAAAGCGTTATCTACTGTTCCTACCTCACAGGGTTGTTGTGAGAAGTGAGACTGTACATGAAAGAACCTTGTTAGCTGTCAGTTTTTAACCACCATCCATTCTTGATCCTTGCTACCAAATACAATGCCAGCATTTGTCACAAGGGCACACTCTTACCCTGCCTTTACCCTGCACAATGGAATGGTACAAAGAAGATCAAGGTCATTACTTCCTGGGTATCTGGTTTCAACATGAGAATGGGAATGCTTTCCAGAATGACCAAGGTAAAGGATAAGGAGCAAAGCCAGGACCCTACTGCCACACTGGCCCTCCACCATTGACACACAGCTACACATAGGCCTGCCAGCCTTCTTCACAAAAGGCTGTCCTAAGGCTTGTGGCAGAGAATTTATCCTTGGTTCCAGAAAACCAGCCACTACTGTGGTAGTTCATGGTATCACCTTGTCTACCACTGCCCAAGGAATCACCAACTTCTCTAATGAAGCACAGGCCTCCACAAGTAAACTGACGGATTATTCACAAGGGACAATAATCCAGATAAATAAAGTATAAGCTGTCCATAACTGCCTGATCTATTACAATTGGACTAGCAGAGGAAATTTCTAGATATGAATTAAAACAAGAATGTGGTAACATGTTTATTCTTTTATCATTTTATCCCTCACATCAACTTAGCTTTTAGCATTATGATTTTTCCTTGACTATGCTATCTGTCCAACAGAATGAGAATAAGATTTGATCATGATAACAAGTCTCAGATATCCCATTTATACACACACACACACAAGCACACACATAGGCAAGGTACATGTATACTCCCAAACACAGGCACATGAGCATACACACAAATAGGCACAAGCATATGTACATGCACACGCACATACACAAATATACACACACAGGTATAGGCATCTGTACCCACAAAGGGTAAAGGCACATGTACATCTGTACATCCGTAAACCCAGGCACATGAACATACATATCATATCATGTCATATCATATCTTATGGCTGAGGAACAGGGAAGAATGATACCATTTTGATGTGGGATGTCTCTTTGTATGCTGTGAATATGTTTTATTACCAATGGTTAATAAGGAAGCTGATTTGGCCAACAGTCAGGCAAAATAGGGTCAAGCGGGAAATCTAAACAGACATACAGGAGAAGAAGGGTGAACTCTGGGAGATACCAGCTGCCACGCAAGGAGCAACATGCCAGAGTTCCACTGGTAAGCCACAGGCCACATGGCAATACATAGATTAATAGATATGGGTTAATTTAAAAGTAAGAGCTAGTCAGTAATAAGCCTGAGTCATTGGCCAAACTTTTATAATTAATAAAAGCCTCTGAGTGTTTATTCGGGAACTGGCAGGCAAAAAAGAAGCCTCCAGTTACACCATTTTCTTGTCTCTATGCATTGCTGAGACTGACTGGACTTTATTGCTGACGATTTAACATGGATTCTGGAATAGTTGATCTAATTTGAGTTCAGTATCATTGAATGTGCCCTAATCCACCCCAGGAGAACACCCTGATTCCATTCAAGTCGTATGTAGAAGTTTAAGTAGAAGTCACAAATCTGATGGAGCCACTGATACCCAGAAATCCTTAATCAAAGGGAGAGCTTTCCCCTCAAAATCCATGAGCTCCTCCAAAGCTCATAACATCTTTCCATGTTCCCATGTTCTCCCCAAGAATAATTTCACATTTTCTATCAGTGTCTTCTTGGGTCAATAGAGCGATAGTTGTGTACAGGAGATCTGACAGAATTGTGACCCGGAAGAGTCACAAATCCCAAACAGAAAACTTTCCATTGTCCTCATTCCTCAAGAGCAAGGGAGGAAGATTATGAGTAAAAAGTTCATTCAGTGTTGATCTCAGTTTTCAATTGTTTTTTAGTGTAGGACACAAATAATCTCCTCCTTGCTGTGTGTGAGATTAGCTAACCAAATACAACATCCACTGTGCTGAACATACCTTACGACATTGACACTACAGCTTCAGTACCTAAAATAAGTTGAAAACTTAAAACAATGTCTTCTATTATAGTTCATACTCACCACTTGCTTCGGGAAGGAAGCCAGGCAGACTCAATGCAGCAGCCACCCAAGGTCAGAGGCACTGGGCCAAAGGACCCAGCAAAGAGCAGACCTGAGCCAGCAGGGAAAGCTGTCACTGAAATGGCAGCCATGCTTACGGAACAAGATGTTCTACAGGTCAGGGGGCTAAGGAAGAGTAGATAGATCGAGGCAGGAAGGCAAATTAAGATGTTAGAACAGGCATCGGGTTGAGGAAAAGTAGGCAAAGGATGCATCACCCACTCCACACAGCGTTTGTCCCACAGTGGCTGTTCCTGTGGCTGCCAGGATTATGTCATAGTTCTTTTCTATAAATTAAAATCCTCACTATTACTGATGTTGCTTAACATAGCCAATCCAGAACAGAAAATATTTCTTTATCCCAGGCATAGACATACCTTTTTTTTACATCCTAGCTGATGTCACTTCCTTTTACGAAGATTTTTAATTTGTTCATAAATCTTTAATGTTATTTTATCAATAAAATTTTGTCAATAAATACTTCCCTGGTTGAATTCCAATTCCTTTGTTAAATTATTAAAACTCAGAGACAAAATCCGGTCATGTTGATTTATCATTTGCCTACACTTGCGTTCTCTAGGCTATGGGAGGGGAAGGTGTTCTGACATAGCCGATGTGCAAGTGAGATTGAAACAATTAGGGAGAAACACCAGGAGCAGGGAAGCATGGGGAACTTGCAGGCGACTCACAGCAAGCATTCCGGATGAATTTCAGTCTGCAAATTGTACCTCAGCTTCCAAAAGTCAGAGGCGATCAACCCTCCCGTGGCCCAACAGGATGCAGAAAGCGCCTGGTGAGAGACAGACATATGGACAGAAAAAAAAAATAATGAAGGCAGCATTTTGCAGGAAGGAGTAGCTAAGCAGAGCCCATAGCTGGCAAGAGCGCCACACTTTTCAGGGAATTGGTGTTAGAGGTTCCAGCAGTAGATGGAACAGAGCCAGGAGCCACAATGGTGAGAAGGGGGTGAGTAGTTTCTATAGCTCCTGTCTGACTTCTGTGTGTTTTAAAGCAAAGAACTCACTAGTTCTTGTAAAAGGCTGTGTGTGTGTGTGTGTGTGTGTGTGTGTGTGTGTGTGTGTGTGTGTGTGTGTGTTTAACTGTTCTAACAGAACCTGGTAAGGCTTGAATACATGTGAATGGATTGCAGACCCTGGGTTAAGAATAAAGAAACATCATCTACAGAGTAGAATCAGAGACACAGCGACAGCCTCTGTAGTGTGAGACCTGGGAGTCACCAGGAGAAGGAAAGCGGTCTGAGCCCTGTCCAGTGAGCTGTGCAGAGAAATGGCATCTGCTTCTTAATCTTGGTGCGTGTTCCATCTTCTCTCCTGAACTCGGTCCCATGCTCCGGAAAGTCAAGGACACATGCAGCCAGTTTTAATGAGCAGAGTACCTGTAAGTAAAAGAATTAGAGAAATTCTAACTGATAATAACCGAAAATTAAACCAAGTGGTCAGCCACTCTTTGCTGAATACAATTCACTTTAGAGTAAACATCCATGTAAAAATTACTGGTAAAAATTATCCCAACAAAATGTAATTTCATTCCTTTTCTATTGTCTCTAGTGTAAATATAATACTAACTTTTCCATAAACAACCTTTTTTCTCCATAAATAAAATATTTATATATTGAAAGTTGGAAGATTTTTCTTTTCTTCTTTTTTTTTTTTTTTTTAACTAGATCAAACTTTGGGAGCAAATAAAATCTTAGAAGGTCCTGAAACAAGATTCTGAACTTATTTGTTTTCAATTTTTGTTAAGTTTCAACTGTATTCCAGATAGAAATGTACAAAACAGTAACCAAAGTCTGAAGTCAGAGAAGGAAGGGCCTTAAACTCCAGGTCAATAACTGTGTATTTACTAGCTGAGACAAAGTCCTGAGGGAATGAAAAAGCTTCAGTGGCAGTGAATGACAAAGAAGCTGGACCCAGACTGAAAAAGTAGGGGTTGAGCTAAAGTAAGGACATGAGTAGAAAATTGGAGAAAAAGCACGGGTGCTGAGGGGCCAGCAAGGCTCCTCTGAGAACTGAAGAGCTGATGGGCTTCTGAGATCTACCACAGCCCAGGTGACCTGAGACTTGAAAGCAAGACTAATGGCAGGAGGTGAGTAGCAGAAGTGGTGGGAACTAAACCTCAGCCTTAGAGACCCTGTCAAGGAACATAGTCTTGTTCTGCACCTCAACAAAACTGACAGCGGAGGCTTGGCATAAACCATCTTCCTGGGCTGTGTTCCCTTGGATATTACCATTATAAATTTATCTTTGGTTGGTGTGAATGTATTTCGATTGTTAACTGAATGGGATCTGGGGTCTCTTGGAGAGAAACCTTTGGGTATTTCTTAGGGCACTTCCAGGGAGGCTTAACTGAAGGAGGTCCACCCTGAATGTGGGCAGTACCACCCACATGGGGCTCAGATCCTGAACTGAATAAAAGAGAGAAAGTAAATGGAACAGGCATCCTATATCAGCTTCCTGACTGCAGAGTGACCAGCTGCCTCATGTGCCTGCTGCCGCCCCTCCCCCACTATGGTGACCTGCATCCCTCAGACTGTGACACAAAATAAACCTCTTGTCTCTTAAGCTGTTTCTTGTCAGGTATTCAAGCACTGATGATAAGAAGAGCAAATGACATAGCTAGATTTTTCTTCAATATATCTGGAGCTGTGGATTCAGTCATAAACACCATGTTTATCAGGCAATGGAACAGACTCCATATTCCTAGCTCTCCTAGATGCAGGAGGAGCAGAAGTTCTATGTCATCATTGACTGCAAATGTGTGCGTGCGTGTGTGTGTGTGTGTGTGTGTGTGTGTATGTGTGTGTGTGTGTGTGTGTAATTTGGAGATATTCATTCGCATGGTACCAAGCATTTTGCTTTTGCACTGTTGTCATGGGCATAATACACACAAAGTTTCTCTCTTTTAAACAGATTTTAAGTATCCTCCCAATGATATCAGGTAAAGATATTTTGAAAACTTTGTCAAGAGGAAATGAAAGTGTCATTACTCTTTAGTGCTCCACAATGAACAAAGGTTCAATTTAGAATGGAGAGAGCTGATAAAGGAAACTCACAGACAGAAAAACCCACAATGTGCCACTGGCCAATATCAACTGCAATGGGGACCTCCCCTTCATCAGCCCTTCCTTCCCCTGCCCTTGATTCTCAGCACCTCCAGCAGCTGGGCATCTGAAAAACAACAGGCCATCAGTGACCACCTGCAGCGTTCCTGCAGATGGACAAGAAAGTCCAGAAGCAGCTCAGTTACACTTGCTCACCTGTCCCGGGTTTGTAAAACCTAATTGACACCTTTTCTTATTGTCTTGGTAGCCGTTCTCTTTATTATTTGTATTTTTGCCTTTTGTGTCCTTTACCAGTCATCAAAATGACATTTGAGGAAGACATCTGAGTGCTGGACCCCAGTCACTTAACTGAAACTTTCTTACAATTTTCATTTGCATTTCCAGGTTGAATTTTCTTTCTATTTTCGTGGACCAACATGAATTGCCTGCTTTTATGCTTGTCTGTGCTTCTATCAGGAATTACTCTCCTTCTTACAGAGTCCAGTACTTCACTCTTATAGCATTTATATTAACTTACAGTGTGTGAAACGCTTTGCTTGTTTGGTGGCAGGGTCTCATATATCCTGGGCTGACCTGAACTCATGGTCGTCAGGTCTCTGCCTCCCAGATTCTGAGATTGCTTGTGTGCATCACTATGCCTTCTGAAAATTTGTTTTGTATATTTTTCTAGTTTCCATTTACTTTTAACTCTTATAAATTTTATGCATTAGAGTTTTCATCGTTAAAGGTAGACCTGTGAAAAGGCTTCTGGAAAGCAAAGGACACCATCAAAGAATGGGAAGAGATATTCACCAACCCCACATCTGGCAGAGGGCTAATCTGCAAAATATATAAAGAACTCAAGAAACTAGAGATCAAAAACCCAAACAATCCAATTTTAAAATGGAGTACATGTCTAAACAGAGAATTCTCAGCAGAGGAATCTCAAATGGCCTAGAATCACTTAAAAAATGTTCAATATCCTTAGCCCTATCAGGGAAATGCAAATCAAAATGACACTGAGATTCCGTCTTACACCTGTCAGAATGACTAAGATCAAAAACACATGTAACAGTTCATGCAGGAGAGGATGTGGCGCAAGGGAACACTTCTCCACTGCTGGCGAGAGTGCAAACGTGTGAAGTCACTTTGGAAATCAATATGGCAGTTTCTCAGAAAATTGGAAATCGATCTACCTCAAGACCCAGCTCTACTACCCCTGGACATATACCCAAATGATGTTCCACCGTACCACAATGACAGCTGCTCAACAGTATTCACGGCTGCTGCTTCCCAGAGTCAGAAGGTAAGAGTTTGCTGCTGAAGACTCCACATGCTCTAGACGGAAGACACAGAGAAACTGAGCGGGAAGATCCTCTGCCACCAGCTCCTTACAGAGAAAGGTGCCATGCCAGCTGTGGTAGTGGAATCATAGTCACTATTCTTACTCAGCTGTGGCCCCTGGGAGCTCTACAGCCAACTGGACAAGTAAGATGTGCCCACAGCTGCAGCAGTGAGAAGTATGTTTCGAAAGTGACCAACAGCTTTCTTGTCGAACTTGAGTTGAGGCTTTCTCCACAGGAGCAAATTAGCCTCCAGTAGCGAAGCTGGTGCTGTTGTTTTGCTAAGTGGACAGGATGTGCCTACCAAGGTACTACCTTGTAGACAACTGTGTTTACATCCAGGAGGTAGCACTGATGCCAGCTTTGGCCTAGAAACTTGCTTTTGGTGGTGAGCAGAAGTAACCACAAAGATACAACTGAACTAGGTGCTGAAAACAAGTGATTGTTAAATGCTCAGCCCATTGAGTGCCCGAATCAATCGAACATCAGTACCAACTCCTAGAAGGCCTAGGGACCATTGTGTGACACGGAACACCAAGAACCTAAGAGTATGGGAGAAGGAATGCAGCGTTATGAAGTGCTGGTCTGGGGAGATGGCATCACATGGCCACTGCACCCATTTGCTCACAGCAGTAACTGTGAGTGTGCAAGACCCGTACAACACTGGCTCTGCCGACATCCTATTATGAAGGAGCGAGGAACTCCTGAGATCCTAACCCTCCCTGAAGATCTGCAGGTAGCTAAGGGTTGATGATGGAGGAGGAGAGACATTTTTTTTAATAGCATAGTCACTGGTGAAGTGCCCTTGCTCCTCTAAGCAATCCCTCACCTATGATCCTGAAAGTAGCTCTAGTAAAATTCCTCGGCTCACACACACACACACACACACACACACACACACACACACACACACACAAAAGTGAAAGGAATCCAACTAGGAAGAATAAAGAAGTCAGCTGAAGAGGAGGAGTACAAGAGAGGAAAGTGTATGGATTAAGATACATTATAATCCTGTGTAAAAGTGCCATAATGAAACCCATTGTTATGTATAATTGGTACACATTAATAAATTTTAAAGAAATTACAAATTTTAGTGGACAATACATTTCTAAAAAAAATATCTAATTATCAGAGTGAGAAGATTAAATTATTAGCAAAATGGAACATGTATACAATCAAATATTTAAATGGAAACAGAATTATGTGCAGTTTAACAAGTAATTTTTTAAGAATGCATCTGTTGTCTAAGGCTGTAAGATAATACATAGTGGAAGAGGTCCAGAGATGAGCTGCCACCATGGCCACTCACTGGCCACACAGAAAGAGACTGTACTGTTTGCTAGTGCTTAGAGGGATGTGACATCCTCTGTTTGAAAGTAGGACAGGAAGTAAGTGAGGAGAATAATGACCTACACATATTTCTACCATTGGAGAGAGGTGGTGACAGTGATTGTCCTAAAAGACACACATGGTAGATTATTCTTAAGTACCACTTCTCAAAAGAAGATGATGGATCTAAGGTAACCAAGCATCAAAGTAGTATTGTAGAATTAGGAAAACCACCTTGACACCTGCATCTATGACAGCCAGAGGGCAGTACAGCCTGGGAAGGCCTAACTATGAAGGCTGCAGAACTGCACAGGAGACTTGCCATACACATTTGCTGTACAAAACTCAAGAGCCTGACAGAGGAAATCCGTGTGTCTTGTTACCTCAGAGGTCCAGACTAGAAGTAGATTCACCCACTTCAAGCAAAAAAAAAAAAAAATCCCAGCCAAGCCCTGGTGGTGCATGCCTTTAATCCCAGCACTTGGGAGAAAGAGACCGGTGGGTTTCTGTGAGTTCAAAGCCAGCCTGGGCTACAGAGCTAGTTCCAGGACAGGCTCCAAAGCTACACAGAGAAACCCTGTCTTGAAAAACCAACCAAACAAACAAATAAGCAAGCAAGCAACAAAAAAGAATCTCTCACAACTGTGCCCTTCATTTCTGGATTGTAGATCATTCCAAGTGTAGTCTAATCAAGTTGACAACCAAGAATAGCCATCACATGTGTGTACAACATGAAACACAGGTGACCTAGAAAAGCTGGAAGAGGAGAAAGGAGACCCATGTTCTGCGGCTCCAGAAGGAACATGTTGCTGCTCACATCTTGTCTTTGGCACAGTGAGACTGAGCTCAAACCTTTAAAGCCCACGCTCTCTACGGCAGTACATTTATGTGACTTCAAGCCACCAGGCTTGCAGTGCTGTGTTGAATGACTATTTTTATATCAATAAACTAGGCTACAACATGACATCAAACAAACACTAATCTCATTGTTGCTACAAAGTTATCTTATAACTATGGTTCATATCTGCAGTCAGCTGACTTTGAGGAAAAGATGGCTTTAGTAAGGTAGATGACTAGAGCTACCTTACTAAAAAGCCTGGAGCAAAATCAGGGGATTCCAGAAAATGAAACATTCTTTCCCAATTCTGGAGTTTCTAGCCGGCTACCTTGCCTTATAGATTCATCCTCTGCAGTCTGCCTTATGTACACCAGTATCTTGTAGCCTCACTTTGTCCATGTTTTGCTTCATGTGACTTGAGATAGCCAACTGCAAGCTGAAAATACTAAGTGGAAAGTTCTAGGAACAAGTAATTTGCAATTTTTAAATTGTGTTTTGTATGGGGCTAAAAGATAGATCAGCGGTTAGGACAACTTCCTCCTCTTCCAGGGGACTGAGCCTAGTTCCCAGCATCTATGTTGGGTGGCTCAAACCACCTGTGACTCCAGCTCCAGGGGCTCTGATACTCTCTTGCAGACTCTCAGCACATACACTCACATGCATACATCTACACATACACATAATTTAAAAGAGAAAATAGCATGTCGTCCTTAGAAACATGATGAAATGTCATGTCATCCAGTTACTTCCATCCCAGAGTATGAACCATCAGTCAGACCAGCCGTCCATACTACATAATCTACATGCCCAGTCAGTGCCCATCTGGGTTATGGACTACCTCAGAACCACAGTGCCACTGTGCTTGTGTTCAAGTGATCTTAGTTTTACTTAAATTGGGGTCAAAATCCAAGAGCAGTGGTACAAAGAAAGCACTGGTGTGTGAAGCAGGGGATATAGATTAACCTTACTGTGTGGCAACACCAAAGAGTGTAGAAGAAAAGTATCCTGTATTCACAGGGCTCAGTACAGAGTTCCTATACACACTGGAGTATAGCTGCCCTGGGTGAGAGGACCTCGGTAGATTTAAAAAATGCCTTTTCGGTTTTGTTTCCCTAGATAACACTGACATAAGCATTTGTTCGAACACTAACAGGCGACAAATGCCAATAGTTCACAGAGGTATTTCTTATAGCCAGAAAGGACAAAAAGTAGGCAGGACAAATGTCTACCAACAAAGCAAAAGCTAATAACAACAGTGAAAAACAGTTCACTAATCTTTTCTTAGTGGGCCCAATCAATGTTAAAGAGAGCCCAGACTCCAAGAAGAATCCTTGAATCCAGAAACAGGTGCCAGGGCATACCTGAGGAACAAAAACCACTCAGATGTTAGTTTCTTAGATGTAGGATGTAAGCTGACAGAGCCAGCAGGAAAACCGAATGTGATTGCTGATGTTGTAATGGTCTTCCGGTAAGCAGGATCCCACCCATGCTCACACAGCACGGGTTCAGTGTACACAACTGTTGTCATCTTCAATCCCATAACTTCATCTGGTGGATGGCACTATGATCTGAATGTAACTGGTTTCCCTAGGAAATCAAGGCTAAAAGCTGTCTTTTCAGTGAAAACACATTAACTAGTGATGGGGCCTTTAGAAGCAAGGCCTAGAAAGGTCTTTAGATCATGGGGGCTTGGATTTGGAAGAGATTGGGACAGTTTTCATGGGAGCACCAGTTACTGTCATTAGAAAGAGAAGTGATCAGAGCCCCTCTCTCCACACTCTCTGGCTTCCCATCTTGACTATGGTAGTGCCCTTTCACACAACCCTGCTATAATAATCCAAGATCCGTCAGAGCTAAGTCGTGCCCGCATTGTGCCCCTGAAACTCTAGCACCTCCAGATCAGTAAACTTCTTTCCTGACCAATAAAACATGATAGCAGATGCTGGTGAGGAAGCAGAGAAAGGGAAACTCCTCTGTTGCTGGTGAGACTGCAAATTGGTACAGCCGCTGTAGAAATATGTATTGTGGTTTCTCAAAAGCAAAGACTCGATCTACCTCAAGACCCAGCTACATTGCTCTTGGGAATATATCTGAAGGACTTTGAAGCTTACCTCAAAGTTACATGTTCCCTTCTGTTTCATTCATCACAGTTAGAAAGTGGAAGTGACCTATATGTCCATCAACAAATTAATATATAATGAAAATGTGGTACATTTACACAATGGAATATATTAAGCTGTTTAGAAAAATGAAATTATAAAAACTAAAAGTAAATGGATGGAATTCAAATATAATCATCCTGGGTGAGATAAACAAGACCCCAAAAGACAAATGTATATTTTCTTTTATATATGGATGATAGTTTTTAAACTTTAGCTATGTGTATCTCAGTCCAAATAACCACAGAGATTAGGTAGCTAGTAAGGAACCAGGAAAAAGAAGGAGATCTATCAGGCAAGGGTGATGTGGGACGGCCCTCTGCATATGCTGTGAATATATTGGCTAATAAAGAAAACTGGGTTGGCCTGATAGGGTAGAACAGAGCTAGGCAGAGAAAACTAAACTGAATGCTGGGAGGAAGGAAAGCAGAGTCAGAGAGAAGCCATGTAGCTAGACAGAAATTTACCCGGTAAAGCCACAGCCACATGGCGATACACATATTACTAGAAATGGGTTAAATTAAAATGTAAGAGCTAGTCAATAAGAAGTTAGAGCTAATGAGCCAAGCAGTGATTTAAATAATATAGTTTCTGTGTGATTATTTCAGAGCTGAGCAGCCAGGAATAAACAAGCCACTCTCCTCACAACAGAAAAGGAAAGAGAGTATAGTATTATAGAGTGATAAAAGGCAGATGGCACAATAATCCCAAGGGTTCAGTACTGGTACACATATCTTGGTGGTGAACAACAGTTCTCTACTTGGACTTAAGACCTGTTCAACAAGAGGGAAACTATGCCTGATAGTGAAGTCATAGATCTTGGAGATGAATCTACAATGGCTAAACCAGCATAATCCTCAACTGCATTCTAAATACATGTCCTTATACCCACAGAGAAGTATAATCCTCAATGTCATCAAAGAAACTTCTTTCTACAACAGGTGGAGACCACTACAGAAAACCATATCCGATCAAAATGCAGTGTTGTGCATTTTGGGCTCAGTACCAGCAGATACATCTACAAAACACTCCTGAACCCAAGGCTCAGGCAACATTGTGGAAGAAGGAGAGGAAAGACTGTAAGAGCCACAGAATTAAGGAGTTTCTTGTGACATTGTATCTCCTAGTTATGTCAGAAGGTACACCCATAAAGTCTCACTAATATGAACACCCAAATGTGAACTGAACAATGATGACACCAATGGACATGCCCAAGACTGAGGAAAGCCAACGAGGCTTTGATCTGACTCAAAGAACCACAGGCAACGAAGGAATGCTGAGAGCAAGAGAAATAGTCTTCTGCAGGGAAGAGTACACCAACAGGTTATGCAAGACCAAATGATCAGCCCTAAAGACATATATACATAACATTATATAGACTGAGCAGGTTATATTTAGGAAGGTGTGTGTGTGTGTGTGTGTGTGTGTGTGTGTGTGTGTGTGTGTGTACAATTAATGAAAAAAGGTCATGAATTTGAAGGAGAGAAAGGATGGGTATAGAAGAAAATGGGTATGGAAGGAATAAAGACAGGAAAATGATGTACTTATATTATAATCTCTAAAAGAAATTTTTAAAAGAGAGATAAAGGAAAAGCTAGAGTACAAAGATTAAATGGGGGTGTGCAAGGAAATGCAAAGTGAAGGAGGAATATGGGAGAAACAACCAACAGTAAAGGCCTTTTCAAAAGCCATATAGAAACCAACTACTTCCTAAAATATATACATGTATGAAAGGAATTTAAATTTCTAAAATACATGCATATATTAAAGGAATTTAAATGGAGTCACCATATGGACATACAATGCTCCAGCTAGATATATTATGCCACCAAATAAAAACCTGAGTGCCAGGAATGGGTTAGTTACATCTTGTTGAATCATTGGCCAAAGGGGTGCCACAGACCACCACTACCACTGCAAACAGCATAGGCTATTGCCAAAGCTTCTGATTACATTAAATAACCTAATAGTAAGGCTCCATTGTAGAAGACAACGCTTACTATGTCATCAAACATGGAGAAATCACCCTGCTGCTCAACAAGAAGCTATTGACTATTACTTATTTTTCTGGAAGGTACTCTGCATTCTATTGAAGGAGAGACTTAATCTTCCATTTCACTCACCTACAAACCTTGTACTCTGCAACAGAGATCCACCTGCAAGATTTACTGGTATAAAAGAGGCATAAATGTCATGGTAGTAAATAACTACTGTTTAATTGGGTTTAAGGTCATGATATAGAACACATGCCCGACTCTGCTAAAGTGGTCAAGAGCTTGAGACTACATAGGATTTAGGGGAAATCCTACTGCTATTATTCTGCTAAAGGAACACAGCAACAAAATGACATCTAAGTGTACACTGCTTTACCAATAGAGCAGTGCCTCTCTCAACCCTTATCAGAAAGGCTTCCTCTTGTAGTTGATGGTAATTAATTCAGACACTCACAACTGGATAATGTAAAAGACATTGGAGCACTCCGACCTAAATTGGATGTCTTTAATAAACCGTTTTCTCAAGGTTCTGGAATCTATGAGGAAGAGGAAGCAGGAAGATTCTTAGAGCCAGAAGTTGTGGGCAACTCCCAGGAAAGGGCATTTTCCAGACACAACAAGGATGTCAAGAACCCATGGAAACTGTGACAGCATCCAAAAGACCTGAACCGGTTAAAATATCTGTCTTTATAAAGAACTCATCCACCGGGCGGTAGTGCATACACTTTTAATCCCAGCACACTGGAGAAAAAGTCAGGTGGATCTCTGTGAGTTCAAAGCCATCCTGGCTTACAAAGCAAATTCCAGGCCAGGCTCCAAAGCTACAGAGAAACCCTGTCTTCGAAAACAACAACAAGAACAAAGAACTCATCCTTGGCTATTTCATCACAGTAGCAGAAAGCTGACTAATGTGGGTGGATGTGTTTAAGAAACTTCAGAAACCTTAGGTCGGTCCCTAATCTTTTAATTAAATTTAAGATGGCAGAATACAGTACGGTAAGAGTTCTGAAAGTGTCCCTCCTCCAAGAGAGTAAATCAGAAAAGAATTGCATCCTAGATGGAATGATGGAGATTCTGTGTCATTCTCAAAGATATGTAGTACTAATGGATACAGGAAGAGCAGTCTTCAAGATGTGCCTGCTTTATGTGCCAGTCAGACACCTAAAAATACTCAATGGATCTTAGAAGATGACACTTATCATGCAGCTAATAATCTGGAAAATTTATCAGGAAGAACTATCAGAAGTTCACATTTGCTTGACATAAGCAAAGGCATATGTTATGCATAATCTTGACGATAATGTTAACATTATGTCTCAATATAGTTCTCATAGAGGGATTTTGATACCTAGAATCTTCTATCCAAGGTTAGTATTCCACTCTATCAATTGTCATTTTAATTGCAGTCAAGGAGAAGGAAATAGACATATAAGAATACTCTTATATGTCTTAGGATTCCCATATTGTAGAGAGAGTGGGTGATTAACCCTATAAAAATTCAGAATCTTGCCAAGCTGGTGGATGTTTTCAGAATTCAGTTTGTAACATGTGAAAATAACTGTCAAAGAAATTGGGAGGTCCTTACCTTTTTTCACTTTGTTACTAGGTTAAGCATGCTTATTATCATCCCTGGTAGGATGTTGAAAACATAGGCCACATTTAGGAATTAAAAGCCCTTTGTCATTTGTTAGTTGAGGGTGGAAACTAGTCTAGTTTGAGTAAAGATTTGCAGCATATTTCAATCACGGTTATAAGCATCTCTGTCACATACATCATATAATTCAATGGACCTCATGTTGCCAGAGGATTTCTATACCTTTAAAATCTATGGTTTTGTTTTTTACACACTCTTGTTACTAACAGCAAAGGCCTGTAAGGTCTTGGAGCAAAGTCATGCCATCTGCAGCAGACAGTTATCCATCATCCCTAAAGTAGATCCTGGTGAGGTAGGGAACCTAAGAGTAGACTGAGCTGCCAGATGTCATTTTGCAACAAGAACACCTTACCCTGATCTGGCTACAAGTTTTAGGAAAGGGCACAGGAGCAATGTGACCATTTATGGAAATGATACATTCTAAATAAAAATGAATAAATTCAGAAGCATGAGGAAGCTACACAGGCAGATGCCTAGCCCCTTACACCACTTAGTCACATCAATGCCTCATCTTTAGCTGTCTAGCAGAGGAGAGACAGAAGAAAATGCTCAGGCGTGCTTTGGGGATGATATGACTTGGGATGTTTGTAAGGTGACAGGGCCCTCTTGTAAAACTACAGTCTGGCTCGAAGGATGCTGGGTAATGGAAGGTTGAAGAGATATTTGGCATGATTCACCTTGGTATGAGCTGCATGGAAAGAGAAGTAGCCTGAGGTAAGACTGTGTGAAGATTTCTTGCAGTACCTGGCCGGACAGGGACTTATAAGAAGCAACACTGAAAGAGTAGAGACAAGGACACACAAGGAAGCTACATAGAATGAGCTGTAGGAGTCAGCATGATGTTTGTGACTTTGTGTCTCTTTTGACTATCTTCCAGAGCATCTTCCCAAGCTCTCAGTAAGCAGGAAAGATTCCTCACCTAGGGAAAGGCAGCTAGCTTCCCTTATGATGCTCCCACAGTGGACCCCAAAACAGCATATCTCACAAACCAGGATGGAGGGAGACAAAAGCGATCAATACTAAGCAGTCACACTATTAATTAATTGATAATGACTATCCATACTAAATTAATACATCGTATCTAAGAGTACACAGCTAGAGGATATTTCTATAGTATTTAGGGAGTGTTTCTTTGAAAGCTGAGTAGAGGTAGTTAGGTGGGGAATGAACAGGTAAGAACGAGTATACTGTACATGTGTGATGGTTCTATGTGGAGAAGATATTTCGTGCAGATGAGCAAATTAGATCAATGTGGCCCAAACATTCCTTTAAAGGGAGGTTGTTCTCTTATGGAGCTGTAGAAGTTAGCTCAATTCAGGAAATAGCCAGGTTAGCTAAAAGATAAACAATTGTATTTTTATTTATTATAAGGGCAATAAGTCAAAAAACAGGAAGTAGAAGTCCAAGCTCAGCTGTGCCGCTAGGGAACCACAGAGAGAGCATCTGGGCCTTGCACTCATTTTTGCTCCGGTCCCAGAAAACCACACCCTAACTTGGTCCCACCTCTTGAAGACAATTGGTTAACAAAGCTTCCCCATCATGTAGCCACAATGTAGCCATCAAAACTGAGAAATGAAGTGATATATATATAATAAGTTGTGTAAGTTTCCAACAGTGTGGCCTAATGTAGGAAGGTCCAGCTGGGAATCAGGCCTCAACTATGTTATGTTGCTTTGTCGTCTGCTAACCAGGATTGGTTACTGAGATTTTATTTTGTGATCTTGACACTTTTGATGGCTGTGGGCTTGCTCTTTGCTACAGTACATCTCTGTTAGGGTTGAAATAATGCTTCCTCTCTGTTGGATCGAGGCTAAGCATTTTGAATAATATCATCATAGAAGTGAAGCTGCCTCTGCATCCCAACAAATTCCACAAGAGTTCATGTCTTATCATTGTGGAAATGTGAACTTCAATTGGGTAATTAAGGTGATATTAAAGTCCTCGGTGATAAAGTCAACCTTTTTTCTTTTGAAATTAAGATATACTTTGCAAGTAGTACTTACTAAACAATCAATGAACTCATTTACTCTGTTCATATTACCATTTATGGACCCCATTTTGCAAATGGTTAAGTAATTTGTCATTAATCTTACTTATTTTGGAACAGAAATTATTCTGTATGTTGTTGGAAGCTGTTTCAAGCAGGTGTCTATGATCTTTTGTCATGTTCCCATCATTCTCTGAAGACTTCCTTGTGTGTGTGTGCACATGCGTGTGCGTGTGTGTGTGCACGTGCGCGCTTCCTGTCTTATCCCTGGAAGCTTAGTCTCTCAAGAATCCTGGCTCCTGTTTTAGAACTTCAAGTCTAACTGGATATGTTCATGGCTGATGTTAGGCTCTGAGAGACAAAAGACTATACATAGAAACACATCTAGGTATAGTTTTATCACATTCTATCTGTATTTGTTTATGTGTTATTTATTCATGTGTATTCAAAGCTATAAAGTTGAATGAAAGCCTCAAATTTTAACCCAATGCAATAGCTTCCTCAATTTCCACATTTATAACTAGTCGCTGACATTTTTTCTCAAATATTTATTTTTCCATCTACCTTTCAGTAAGTAGTCTAGCGCCCATACATAGAGAAGGCCTCAGAGTGAGCTGCAACTCCACCATCCATTACTCATAAATATTCACCCCACTCCACAGCCTTCTCCAGGGACTGTCTGCTCACACTTAGCACACACAGTCCTGCCTTGCTTCTTCCTCTAATGGAAGAGAAGAGGAAAGGGAAAAGAAACAGTGCCATAGTTAAAGGTCAAAGAATATCCTACCACAAATTACAGAAGTATACATACAGTCCCTTGAAATCCTAAAATAATTTATTTATGCTCACACACACAAAATGAGATTTGCTCTTTAAAAAGAAATTATACTAGTGTTATGTAAATTTTACAGATGAGGACCAATAGTACAAAAAGTGTCGCACAGATATTCGTCTATAGTCCTTAACTCTGCCTGAGCATGAAGGAAAAGAAGGCTTTTGAAGTTTTGTGGTCAAATTTAAATTGTAAATAAGACATCTGGAGGTTGGAAGCCCAAGAAAACTTGAGGGCTGGCACATTTAGTAGTGACTTCCTGTGAAACACTGCGGCCTTTCAGCTGACACGGAAGTCACTAAACAACAAAGCCCCTAGGTGACTCCTTCCCTGCCCTAGCGCTTGCTCTGCCTTTCATATACAAATGATGACGGTGAACTCCTCAGCCACTAAAAACTCTTCTTTTTGAGATTATAAATGACAGGTGCTAACGCTAGGTGCAGTAAGAGCATCATTGTTGTCTTCAACAGTACCCAGGCCAGTATCCAAAATACCGGACAATATTCTTTCTACCCGCTAAAGAAAAAAGAAATTACCTCTTCTTTTCCTTTATTGTCATTGATCGTTTTTTTTTAGGTTTGAGATAATTCTGGATTTTATATTTGAGATATTTCTATCGTTAACCTACTTATGTCAACAGAGCTTAAACTCTTTAAGAAAAATGTTCATCTGATCTTTCTTATTATCAACGTCTCAAGGTCCAGGACTGTTTCTTACACACCAGCAAACCGGCAAGCTTCAAAAAGGGTCTAAAACTGATGAAGACCGACGTATAACGCACACTTTTGAATTCTCTTCCATCTTTCTCTTTCTCCTTGAGATAAGCACACTAGTTTTCTCTAACCTCTGAAATCCTTCGCACAAGGAGCTCCAGATGGCAGGTTGGATCAAGTCCCTGGTAGCGGAACATTTCAATGGCACTGGACCCTGCAAAGACAGGTTCCAGGGAGCTTTCTGAGGTGCCATCTGCCAGAAGACGAAAGTCCTCCCGGGATAGCAAGTGCCTTGAAAATCGAAAGCACCCGCCACAGTTGCCACCCACTCTGGTGCCCCAGGGGCGAAGCAGAAGAGAGCCGGGAGCTGGAGAGCAGTCAGCGCAAGTTGGGGCGTGACTCGGGCCAGGGAGTTTCTGATTGGTTCTTTGTGGTGAAACACTAGGCTGGGGGCTAATGGGGTGGGAGGGGCTCGTTTTATAGAAAGACCGCACACCCTAACTAAACAGAGAGGGACAGGTGGGTTAGATTATGGTTTCTGGGCGTTTGCGCAAGAAGCCACGCGCACTAGTAAACCGGGGCCTCCAGAGGCAACAGTTTCAAAACGCCCAGAATCACAAGGAACTCAAGGACCTTTTGCACTAATTCCGGCAGCCTCCTGTGGCTCTACAACACTGTGAGTGTTGAAAGTGTTTCGCAGGATCCATGAGATATCCCAGTCTTAGCATAGTATCCTCTAGCAGAGTTCTTTGCAGATTGAGACCCTAACTGGCCGCAAGGCTCTGAGGAAGTCTCTCCAACATCTTGGGGCAATCCCGATTTTAGTATGTCATAACTATACTTCAATTTTACTTTCCATTAAAATTTTTGAAAAGATTCTATAACGAATTCAAGTACGATCTGGTCCAAGAGACGCACGCGTGGCAAAATTAAGAAATATATATACCCAGACGCGAAGAGATTTCACCTTGTTCTGATTTTCATTGAGATTCCACTTAACACTTCCACAGACTAAATGTACAATAGGTAAGAGCTTTAGGCACACCTATCTGTATTTATTTCTATCATATTGCACGTGAGCGGTTTTACGAGTTTCATGAAAGCTGTAAGCCTGGCTTGGAGGGTTCTCAGGGTAAACGGGCTTCCCTGGGTTGGTGGTGCCTTGAAGGCTCGAGGCCTCCAGACTGGTGCGAGCTGCGTCTCCCTGCGCACTTCTGAGCCTGGGCGGCCTTGGCACCAGCCGGGAGCCCGCTCCACCCCCAAGTCCCGCGCTCCTGCCGCCTTGGAGGAGACACCCTCGGGAATCGAATTACAGCCCTGCAATTAACATATGAATTTCCCTGACGGGAAGGTGGGGGGTGGACTCCGCACAGGAATTGGAGTCCAGCGCACTAAGTAACTTTTCTCTGGGTGTAAAAACTATTTGATTGGCTCCTCGCACGCGCCTGCCCGCCCCCTTCTTTGACTGAGCAGACACGCGACTGGCGCAAGGAGGGGGCAAGAAGGGGAGCCGGGGGAGATACACTGGCGCGTGCCGCTTTTTAAAGGGGCGCAGCGCCTTCAGCAACCGGAGAAGCTTCGTTGCACGCGACCTGGTGTGTGATCTCCGAGTGAGAGGGGGAGGGTCAAGGAAGAGGAGAAAAAAAATCAGATATTGAAGAAGAGACCAGAAAGAGTTTTGTTGTTGCTTGGGGCTTTTGCCCTCCGTTGAACTGGGTTGCTAGCACCTACTCTATCAGGACACCTCCGAGCCATTGCAGTGCGATGTCCCGTCTGCTGCATGCAGAAGAGTGGGCCGAGGTGAAGGAGTTGGGGGACCACCACCGCCATTCCCAGCCGCACCACCTCCCACAGCTGCCTCCGCAGCCACCTGCTACCCTGCAGGCGAGAGACCATCCTGTCTACCCCTCAGAGCTGTCCCTCCTGGATAGCACCGACCCACGCGCCTGGCTGACTCCCACTTTGCAGGGCCTCTGCACGGCACGCGCCGCCCAGTATCTGCTGCATTCTCCCGAGCTGGGTGCCTCCGAGGCCGCGGCACCCCGGGACGAGGCTGACGGCCAGGGCGAGCTGGTAAGAAGGAGCGGCTGCGGCGGCCTCAGCAAGAGCCCCGGGCCGGTGAAAGTGCGGGAACAGCTGTGCAAGCTGAAGGGCGGGGTTGTGGTGGACGAGCTTGGCTGTAGCCGCCAGCGAGCCCCTTCCAGCAAACAGGTGAACGGGGTACAGAAGCAAAGGCGGCTGGCAGCAAACGCCAGGGAGCGGCGCAGGATGCACGGGCTGAACCACGCCTTCGACCAGCTGCGCAACGTTATCCCGTCCTTCAACAACGACAAGAAGCTTTCCAAATATGAGACCCTGCAGATGGCCCAGATCTATATCAACGCCCTGTCAGAGTTGCTGCAGACTCCCAGTGTCGGAGAGCAGCCAACGCCGCCATCAGCCTCTTGCAAAAGTGACCACCATCACCTTCGCGCCGCTGCCACGTATGAAGGAGGTGCGGGTGCCTCTGTGGCAGCCGGGGCTCAGGCGGCCCCGGGAGGGGGCCCACGACCCACCCCACCCGGGGCTTGCCGGACTCGCTTCTCAGCCCCAGCTTCAGCCGGGGGTTACTCGGTGCAGCTGGACGCTTTACACTTCCCATCTTTCGAGGACCGGGCCCTAACAGCGATGATGGCACAGAAGGACCTGTCGCCTTCTCTGCCGGGAAGCATCCTGCAGCCAGTACAGGAGGACAGTAGTAAAACATCTCCCAGGTCCCACAGAAGTGACGGAGAGTTTTCCCCCCACTCTCATTACAGTGATTCTGATGAGGCCAGTTAGGGAGGCGATGGCTCCGGGAAAACTGAGACAACCAAATGCCCTACCCAGTGCGCGGGAAGCCCCGCGGCAAAGATCCCTGCAACCTTTTATTTTTGCTCTGCGGTGGTCGTTGTTAGCAAAGACGTGACTTCAGATGGCTGCCGTGACTTCAGATGGTTGAGACTCTTCCAAACCCTTTCCTCCCTACCTTCTGCTTCCTCTGTATGTAGATACAGTACCATTACATGTACCTTTACGTGGCATCGTTTTTTAGTCCATGTTGCCAATACGCTGCTAAAATGTCATATCTCTGTCTCTGGTCTGGGTTTCATTTATTTTATACCCCGGGCGTCCATCCCGGTGTGTTGCGCTCACTCACAAGTAAAGGAGTTAGTCTAGTCTTCGAAGTTATTTCCCAAAGACTCTGAGACGTGCTTTACTGAACATGGACCACTGAGTTGTTATAACACAGGACCAGATGAGGGTTTCTGTAGCGCATAAACACCAAGTGTGTCTAGGGGACCCAGAACACAGGCACTTCATCACTAGCTGCTGCTCCGCCGCGAAGAAACTCAACTGCCAATTGCAGACTAACTTTTGATTTTTTTAAACACAGCCACTCATAAATCCTTAAACTCTTTGCAAATGTTTGTTTTTACAAATGAAAACTAAAACAAAAACCATGTAGTGTCAAAATGCATTTGGTCAATTTTATTTTGCTTTGTTAACATTAGGAAACTTATTTATTATTGAGTATTTGAACCTATTTCTACATTTTTGTTTGTTGTTTGTTTTTTTACATTTTCTATTCGAGATCATTTTATTTTGATTTAGCGAATCCATTTGCCATTGCTTTATGTATGCGCTTTTACAAATGATAAAATAAACTTGAAAAAATACCTTTAGTTGTCACATATTCTATTCCAGTAAAACGTTAAAGATAATTTGTAAGTGACGGTGAAGAAATGAAATTTGCTGTTTTGAAGAATATTGCAAATCCAGTACCTTCAGGTGGTATTGGATGCACCAATAAATTGTGAGAGCAAATGTGCCCCGCTTTGCAGCATGGTTTGCCTCTGGTATGGCCAGAATCTTTTGGTCAGCAATCTCTGGGACAAGCTGATGACTTTGGTCTCCAGGACTCTGGTCTGTGCTGGTTAGTATCATTGAGATTACCTATATATTCTTGGAAAAAATAGTTAACATCTTTTCAGGTACACAGCACAACCCAAGTTCGGGGGGGGGGTGGGGAGGAGGCATACCCAGGAGAAGAAAGAAGGACAGCGGCAAGGGACTCAAGTGGAAAGATAGGCTGGCAATCATTGGTTTGACAATTAGAAGCTGGAAGTGTGGCAGTTGCTTTAATATTGCTGGCTACCAATCAAGTTTTCTTTCCAAACTCAGGTCTTCGAACACAGAACTGTCATTTGCCTTTATTTTTTCCCCAAAAATAAATGAGTCAAGTACATTCTAAAGTCAGCTACAGAAACTGAAGTGTACCATTGCACTCAGCCCTGGTTCCCATATGGGATAGAGTCTATTCTGGGCTCTCACATTCAGAGATCTCAGGAAAACGAATGTGGAGTGCTTAGAGGGTAGAAAAGGAACTTTTGACAATGCATTTGATTGGCTCATTTAGGTGTAGCACTATTCATTAAACTAAAGCTTCCAGGATAGTGTGCCAGATAAAGATCTCTGAATTTGAGGGGTGGGTTTCAAGCGAATTCTTTGTCTTCGCTGGCATGACAAATTGAGGGGACCCCACAAACAAGGGGAAGTTAGTTTGCTGGCTCTTGTACTGTACTTTCATCACCCCTGCAGCTGTAGGGAAAGCACTACCCCAAAAAGTGCAGGTTCTCTGCCCTTCAGGGTGTGGTGACTTCCAGCAGAAGCCTGCCCAGGGAAGTTGTGAAGTTCTGCAAGTCAGCTCACTGGGCAGAATGGATGCTGGCTAGTGACACTGTCCAGGGACAGGAATAATGCACCTGCCCTTAGGTAACCTTTTACACCTACTAAGATCAGCATCAGGAATCATTGTACTGCTGGGTAAACAAAAACAAAAACAAGCTAATGCTTTTGACATATGTCCATTTCTCTCTTAATAAGCAAACCAGATAAAAACAGACAAGGATGCTGCAGTGTAAGAGTACCAACTCGTATATTTTCATAGTTATTTGACTTGTTTTGGTCTTTCCTAGGTGTGTGTGTTTACACTGGCATGGGCATGGCAGTTAATACTCTCTTACGTGCTAGAAATACGAGAGAGGGGAAGAAACTGCTTTTCCTCCCCCAAAACAACCAATTCTCAAAACTACCCATGCACACTTTGTGCCAACCCACAAGGAAAACCATCTCATCAACATTATTTTCATTGATTCTGAGAAAATAGAAATGACACAGCAAGCATCTTCCTTCACAGAGCTTTCTATAGATAATAAAACTTCAGCTAATCACAGTCAGACAATACCAATATCCATGGCTTATGCCTCAGTGCTCATGGTCACCAGATCAGGGATCCCACAAATTTCTTCTTCAACACAATGAATGGTTGGGAGTTAAGTCTGTCTAAAGGTCCAGATGGGCTACTGCTGCCACAGTGAGCAGCACTTCAACCTCGACTCTGGGAATAAGGAAGTCCTGTTTGATTTTTCTCAGGAGGGAAACAACCATGCCAGAATGTCAACTTCAATTCTATACTATGTTGATTGAAAAACAACGAAAACTTTCTCCATCACATCCAGATGAGAACAAAATCAGACTATTTTTTGGCAAATTGAGTTCTCAGAGTTCAAATTAGAACTTTAACCACTTTTTTTCCTCTTCTTTTTTTCTTATTTCTCTCTCTCCCTCTCCCTCTCTCTCTCTTTTGTTGGCATTTTTTAAAAGAGGTCCGCTCCAAGGTTCAGCATTGAAGTTTGCATAACAAACGTTTGGCAGCTCCCTCTCTTACACTCCATTAGCAAGCTGTAACATATAGCTGCAGGTTGCTATAATCTCATTAATATTTTGGAAACTTGAATATTGAGTATTTCTGAGCGCTCATTCCCCATATGCCAGACCACTCCTGCCATGCTGACTGGTTCCTTTCTCTCCATTATTAGCAATTAGCTTCTACCTTCCAAAGTCAGATCCAAGTATCTAAGATACTAGCAAAGGCATCAACTATGTACGCAAGTTAGGCATGCTTAATATCACCCAAACAAACAAAGAGTCAGCGCTTCTTAAAGTAATGAAGATAGATAAATCGGGTTAGTTCTTTGGGACACTGCTGGTGTTTTCCAAAGTTTTCTATACTTTAAGCAGCTTGCTTTATATTCTATTTTTGCCCTCAGCCAACCAACATTTTTATTTGTAGAGGGTTTTGGCTCACCACACTTTTGGAAACTTATTTGATTTCACGGAGAGCTGAAGGAAGATTGCTTTTTGGCAACTGGCAAGTTTAACACGTTCTTCATGGGACGTTGCTAATGGCAGATCTACCAGAAAGGGAGGGGGAGTAACTTCCTTATTCTGAACCAGCGGGAGACCAGGGCTTTCATAAGGTCTTTCTATTGATTGTAGAAATTTAAAACGGAGCAAAAAAGTTATAATTTTGCGAAAGTGTGTCTTGTAAAATAAATCCTCTGCTAACTTGGAAGTTCAAGAAAATGATGATCTCCTTCATCTGATCTACTGCAAGCTCCAGTGAGAAAGCAAAGGAATAGAGCCTCTTGCGCGCTACAATCTAGACTTGTCAATTGCCCGCTAGGAAAATCAGCGCTTGCTGGTGAGAGGTGAAGACCGCGGGCAAGGACAGGTGGTAGCTGAAATGTTTGCAGTTCCTTTCTTGAGAAGGGGTAGGACGCGGGGCAGGGACAAACTAAAATAAAATCTTGAGTACTTTTATCATCTAGTCTGACCAGTAGGTCTAGCGGCTTCCTAGGCAGAGAGTCATCCCTTCGCGGCTAGACTCCTAACTGGAAAAGGCGAAGTCAGCGGAGAATGGGTTAAATCCTAGGACGCAGGGGAGAGGCAGGGGAGGAGAGAAGTCAGGGGAAGATAAAGGAAAGGACAGGAACCAAGAAGCGTGGGGGTAGTTTGCCGTAATGTGAGTGTTTCTTAATTAGGGAGCGGCTGACAATAGAGGGGCTGGCAGAGACTCCTGGCCCCGAAGCGGAGCGTCTGGAGCAGAGCACGCGCTGTCAGCTGGTGAGCGCACTCGCTTTCAGGCCGCTCCCCGGGGAGCTGCGCGGCCACATTTAACACCGTCGTCACCCTCCCCGGCCTCCTCAACCTCTGCCTCCTTCTCGTAGACAGCCTTGCTCGGCCCCCCACCAGCAGAGTTTACAGAAGCCAGAGCCTCTCGCCGCCCCCCCCCGCACTTGCCGGGGCCCCTCTGGTCCCCAGCTGCGCAGCGGGAACCGCCACTGCCCACTGCACCTCCCCGCAACCGCCCCGCCAGAAAAGGAGCTTGCTAAATCTAAAGTCCAGCAAAGCCTAGACAAGGGGACAAGGCCGCTGCAGCAGCGGGAGAGCGCGGAGACTGTGGCACCTGAACCAGTGAACCAGCAAGAAGCAGGAAGCCAGCGCATCCCGAGCGAGTGAGGACCAGAAGCGCTCCCCGCCAGCCGCCTGGCATAGAGCTCCTCTGGCATGGAGATCCAGTCTCCTTTCCACTCCCACGACTCTGTGCTACTCTCAATAGTTTTAAAAATACTGTTACTATCCTGAGTTTAAGGGCAAATATAATAGACCTTGGTCCATGATGTTGTCTTCCACTTGTCAATCACCTGTTCCTCACCCATCTCTCCCTTGCTTTTAAAGAAGACTGGGAGCACACAGATTTTAGGTCCCTCTACATCCAGGGTCAGCTCTGCCTGTTTTTCCCAAACAAAATGGAATTTTGTGCCAAATCTATAAAGAGACAAGGCCCATTCTACAAGTTCACACGTTTCCCCAAACTCAGAGATTTCTCCGCCTTGAAGGCAGACCTATATACTACCAAGTGAAAGACTGGAGTCTCTTTAAAAAGCTATGATTCTGACTGCAGAGTCAAGAGATCTGATGAAGGAAGCTAGAAGTTCTGTCTGAGCTGCAGAAGTCACTCCATCCATGCCTGGGGTACTGGCTGCTTGCTTGGGTCTTACAAAAAGTCTTTCAGAGCTACCCCAACATCCTGCCCTCCTACTAACTCTTGAACTCAGGTGTTGCTAAGGGAGAAGCTAGCATTAGGAGGAATCCTGGATTACCCAGGCCCCACCTGATACAACAATTAAGGAGCAGACATCATGCTTTGTACTGTAGGAGACACATGAAGGCCCAGGGCCCTTAGCTGTCATGGCAGGTCTTTTGTTTTTTTTCCAATAATGGCAGCTGTTTTGGAAAACTAGCTAGAAGACAAGATTTTTTTTCCCCACTGAAATGTTGTTTCTAATCGAGGAGTCCTAGTTTCAGTAGATGGGGGAAAACTTTTAATCTGCATCTCCAGGTTCCTGTGGTGACTCATATACAGGTGAAGCAGACAGCTCCTAGAAGACAAATGTAATCCAGTGGACCCTGGACATTGCCTATTTGAATGACCTGGGCCTTCAAGCTCCTCTTTATCTCATTTACACTTTTTAGCACTCCCCCTACCACAAAGTGGGAACCGAACAACCAGCTTCTTGGTCTCACAGCCTAGCTTTCTTGTTTTCAGGCCATTGGTTTGAGCAATGTGTCTACCCAGTAATGGAGGCAGCCTCTGAAGGACAGAAGCATTGGTATAGGAGATACAGAGCCCTCACCTCTGAACTATCTAACATAAGAGGGCTGGGTGAGGGAAGATAAACTCAGAATTATGAGTGCTTGTAAAAGCAAGGCATAAGGATTTGCTCAGGCTAAACAAACTCCCGATGAGCAGATAGGTGAGGTAGGGCTACCAGGAAGTGCTTGGTTTAAATGGGTAGGGTAGCCTAAGATCCCATTGCTTTGTAATAATTACAATCAGAACAGAGTCATCAGCGTTGATGGAAGATTAGCCACAATGATAACTGAGAAAATAGTCCTTTGTGTTGATAATGGTAATCAGAAAATACACAGAACACCAGTCTTAATAAAAGGTGTCTGAGGAAACTAATTTTCTTTGATGACTGGTTCTTCTACTTAAGTGACATTTTCTAAAATCATGTTCCTCTACTTCCTCCTCTTTTCAGCAAGACTATAGCAAGGGAAGCAGGCTCTATGAGAGATGCACACGTGCGCATGCACGCGCACACACACACATGCACACACACACAAACAGAGTAGACCTTTATAATTCGGAATATTTTAGAATTTAATGAGAATCCCAGAACAAACCAAGAAAAGTTTTAGCTCTTAGGTCAGGCTGGTATGAGTAGACATCTTCTGTCAGTCGTCAGACCATTTCGTTTGCTATTCCATATTGACCCAACATGTATGCTTCATTGCTTCCTTCAAAAGTAGTCAAGAGATTGAATGGCTTGTAGCTAGTAGAGTCAGCCTCCAGAAATCAACCACAGACCCAAATGTTCCATTTGAACTTAGGAGAAATTAAATTTTGCTCTTTGTGAATTCATTAATACAATACAGTAGCAGTTTCATATTGGAAGAAAGAACAGGTTCCAGAAGAGACTAAATGGCCTGGGCAGGAGTCAGAGGTCTGCTCTTGGTCTAGCTTTAGTGCTCTTTCTACCACATCCTCCTGTCTCGAAATCCTGTTTTGAACAAAACCCTTTACAGCTACTCCTCCCAGCCTGACTCAAGTTTGTAGGTGACGCAGATCCCTGAAATCTTCCATTATACCTTTGCTCCTAAGACATATAAAATACTCTTTAGAGCTAGCAATGGAACCATCCTTCCCCATTTGAAAAACTTGAGGGCACACTTGTTAGAGTAAATTTCCTTTACTTTTTTATCTTTGCTCCTCTCATATGACAGATACTGGATATAATTACTTCTTAGTCTATATTGAAATCCTTGTTTTACCTGTCGAAAAAATATTTTCAAATCTAAACAAACAACATATAAAATTAGAAAATGAGGCCAATGCAGAGAACAGGTGATCATGAAGTATCCAGCCTCAGCTGACACATCTACAACAAAACCTCTGCACTTCAGACTCAGGGAACATTTCAAAAGGAAGGGTAGACCACTGAAACAATTTACCTAAGCTAATGGGAGCTCTCCAACTCCAACTGGACATAGAAAAAATTAGCATAGTACCAAACTAGACCCTTTTAATGTGAGTGACACTTGTATGACTCGGGCAGACTGGAGCAGGAGGGGGGGGTCACTGGTAGTGGCACCACGTTTTATCCCTACTGGCTTTTTGGAAACTCATTCTCTTTGGATGGATAACTTACTCAGTGTAGATATATAAGGGAGGGCCTTGGACCTTCCCCAAAGTGATGTGCCTTACCCTCTATGAAGAGTGGATAGGGGGTGGGAGGGAAGGTAGCAGAAGTGGGAGGAGGGGAGGAAGTGGGAACTGGGATTGTTATGTAAAATAAAAAGATAGTTTGTTTACTTTTTTTTAAAAAAATAAGGAGGTTAGAAAAATTGCAAGAGTCAGATGACCAGGAAGTTGACTTCAACATTGTATTTTCTTTATATAACAGGGCAGTTACACCCATGAATTCTCCATAACCTGGATGATTAACCAAGACCTGAACAAACACCAATAGACATGCTTATGTACATGAGGGAAATCTTATGGGTATCACCTCAGATGAAAAGCTACAGATATTTAATAACTACTGGGTGAAGGAAAATTAATCTTTCCTAGAGATGAGTCCCAGAATTGGTTTTCCAAAACCAATGGTTGAGCTTAAAATCATACAAGCAACATTAAGTGAATTTAACAGATTGCACTTACATGTTTATTAATATACACACATATATAATAATAATAATAAAATAATAATAATAATAATAATGAAAGAAAAACATACATTTGGAAGGAGGGAGACATAGGAGGTGTTGGAGGTAGGAGTGGGAGAAATGATATAAATTAAAAAGCAAATTTAATAATAAAAAGAATATGTGATAAAATATCATCAAGGTAATGGTCCCAAAGCAAATCATTTTCCAAAACTGTTGACCATCTATGCATGGAGGGGAAGAGTGGGGGTAGGAGGAAAACAGGGCTGTAAAGCTTGGAGGAAGATGTGAATTTACCCTACACTTTTGTCTTTGGATTTATTTGGTGATAACATGCATTTTTTATTGGCTTGGTCATCTGAGCTACTGGCCGTTTCCTTTCACCCTCCCTGTAAATGAACAGTCACCATTGTCCTGTTATTCCTTTGTTCCAAAAGTTCTGTTCTTTGCCTGTCATGAGTCAGTTCTCCCTTTTATACTACCTCTCGTGGTTGAATGAAGACAATCCTTGGTTTGCTTGTGATTTAGATCCTTTCAAGGAGGGAGTACAGTGCTGGGCTGAAAGTATTTGAAAAGGGAATTGTACTTCTGATCAAACTGCAGGCAGCTGCCTAGGCTGAATTTCAGGATCAGAGCATCAGCTCTAGATGTCTACCTATGGGTAGTTGCCCCACCCCCCCTTCTCTTTTTATACACAGTGGGCAGCTCCTCAGGATGTAATTTGAAGCCTTATAGAATTTGTACTGCTCTGTGACTGGTAGCACACCAGCTCCCTGCGTAAACACTGCTCTCACTATATTATGACCTCTCGATGGCTTCTACTTCTAGGAAAAAGAAAAAAGTGTGAAGCTATGATGTAAGTTCTTTTCTATTCAGGTTTAACTTGAAAACAGAACTCCAGGAGGGTTTAATATAGACCAGAACGCCACTTTCGCAGTAGTTTCTGAAGTGTATCTCTTCTTCTCCTCTATCATGTCTATTGCTCAATAGAGAAATGAGGGTTCATCCAAAACAAGGGTGTTGGATTTGCTTCCATGTTCTCTGCTGTGTCGTGTAGCCCAGGGTATCCATTAGTCTGAGAACTAGAGTGGAATTGGGGTAGCATGACTGCTCAGTGGGAGGTGCTTCTCGGGGGTTGTAGAGGAGAAGCAGGTGCACAGCTGGGACCATGAGGGAGACCCGCTGAAGTTCTCTCAGGGACCAAGGATGTGACATTCATATGAGGAGCCTGCCTTCCTTGCCACTGGGGAAGAGACCCTCTATATCAGCCCTTATCTCTCTCTATCTCTCTTTTTTTTCTAAACACCTCATGATGCAAACTCTGTGCTTTCATACTTGGATTTGTGATTGACTTTTGAAGGACTAGCACCTCGAGTTGAGAAACTCCTGCCTCTGACATAATGGCAGACAGATAAGTCCATGAAAGATACATAAATGGCAAACAGTGTCATCAAGGCTGTCTGACCACAGAAAACTTTGATTTTCTTTCATTAACTGGCTTTTTAAAACTGATGACAGACAATATCAATGCACATAGGGTATTGTGATGTAGCTCAGGATGCCACCAATTTGAGCTTGGGGGTCAGATCTCCAGAAGGCAGACAGACAATGCAAGGGACTACAGATAAGCAATAAATATATAAAACTGCAGGTCCCTCCTCACCCTCCTAACATGAGACTCCCTTCCAGATGACCAAACTAGGGGCTGGTCAGATATATCCAAGGCCTGTCCTGAGCATGTTTATAGAAGCTAGGGTTCCCTCAGTGCTTCCTTCTTGATTTAAGTCATTCAGTTGAAAATGTGGGGAGAGGACCCATCTCAGGGGTTTGCAGATCCTCTTCCCATTTTGCAAGGAGTCTCTCTCTGTGTACCTCTTCCTTCCCCCTTCACTTTCAGTCATTTTGTTACCTGTTGCTGCCTGCTGTGTCTGAGTTTTTTCCTGCCTTTTACTTCTTTAACTGGGGTAGAAAAAAAACCTCATTAAGATACCTAGATGGTAGCAGGATCCTCCTGTCTCAGCCTCCCAAATTCTAAGATTATGTGTGTTCACATACCACACAGAGTCATGAGCAATTTGCTCTCTGCATTAGACCCACACTTAGTACAGTTCCTGCCTTGCCAGGCTAGCTGCTCTAGTTCTGTCTTCCTTTGAGTTTTTGCCCTTCACGTGTCCCCTAACTGTGTTTTCTAGAGCCTTCTAGCCTTAGCCAACTTTTAACCATCATCTTCCATTCCCATCATCTTCCAATAGCCCTCAGCCACCCATTGGCTTTTCCCCACTCTCTGTATTTTTTTTATTTTTTATTTTTTTGTTTTTTTTTTTTTCAAGACAGGGTTTCTCTGTGGCTTTGGAGCCTGCGCTGGAACTAGCTCTTGTAGACCAGGCTGGTCTCGAACTCACAAAGATCTGCCTGCCTCTGCCTCCCGAGTGCTGGGATTAAAGGCGTGCGCCACCACCGCCCGACTCTTAATGTCCTTCTATTGGCTTTCCTTGACACAGGTTTGATTTTCTCCTTGCTCCCTTCCTTGCCTTGTCCTCATCTCGTCAGATTCTGCTCCTCAGGCCTTTCCTTTCCTGTTGGCCCTCACAGTCCAGGCAAGACCTGAAGCCTCTTCACTGCTAGGTCAGCCAGTGCTTGCTCCTGGCAAGGACAAACCATTGCCTGGCAGAGATGTGGACTGTTGCAGTGCCTCTCTGAGAAGCAGGCCAGGACTGGAAAGGTGAGGTGAGTAGCCTCACCTTGGAAACCAATCTCCCGTCATCGTGACTGGAAGATTTTTCTCTATTCTTTCTCCCCCGCTTCCCAGTCCTCTGACAAAGACACCCTAAATCTTGCTGTACACTTTAGCTTTCGCAGTGGCTTAATCTCAGTGAATCAACTGGCAATCGCCTGGCCAGCATTGGTTCATCTGTTTGATCAAGCGCTACAGGTCTCTATTTCGTTGTGGTTAGAATTCCTCCTGGGATAGGCACCTGCTATAGTAACCCTCATTCAGTGTTCACGTATGGGTTGCCGGCATCAGAGCTCACCAATGTGTCGTTCCGCCGATTCCAGAGCCAGCCTACCGGAAGACCTCTTCCGTGTTCACCTTGACAGCAGCCCAGAGAACATGCTGCAGCTCCGCAGCTGGCCACTAAGACATTAGCTCTTCCGGATGTTGCTTTGAGACCGTTCTCAGTATTTTGTTTCTTTCTTCACACATGCTGTCAATGCCCCCTCTTCTTTTCTCATCTAAAGAACAGATTGCCCCCAAAGATACTATCTTCAATCAATGAAATAATTTCAGCCAAACCCACTTGTAAACTAGGTTCGCAGCACTTTACAAAGAACAATAGAGGATATGAAATAAAGAAACTGTGCCCTGGAGCCTACCTAGAAAACTGATCCCTCCACTGGGCCCTCCTGAATTTTTCAGCACTCAACTAATTCATTCCTACCTGACAGTGTTGTTAATATTTTCTGCCTCACACATAGCCGAGACTTCAAATGGTCTCATCACTTGCTCTGAAAGTTAAACCATGGATGAGCAAGGAATTCAGTTAAAGTTTAGAGAAGGGAATGATTGCTACTGTAATGTTTGCAGAGAGAGAGAGAGAGAGAGAGAGAGAGAGAGAGAGAGAGCTGCACCTGGACACTCTTCCACCTTCCCAATGTGTGCTCAAGTCTAGAGGTATTCACCAGGACAGCTGGTAAATAGGGGGTTAATCATTACAGGAAATCGCGTATCATATCTCTTCAGTTTGGTTTATGCTGAAGGGCAGTAAAGATTTATGCTTCAGGAGAGCATGGACTTGTTATTTTCAGAGCGTGGCTGGCTCCACTGATCAGTTTCTGAGGTGGTATAAATATGTCACAAAGCATCTTCCTACTGCAAATGAGATTTGTTTGGAGATTTTGTTTCTGTTGTAAGGACAATCTCAGGCTACATGGAGACTTCTTAGTCTTCTAAAAGATGCTAATATCAAGCCAGGTATGGTACCTAACGCCTGCAATCCCAGTACAAGGGAGACTGAGACACGAGATCTCCAGTTTCAGGCAGCCTTGGCTACATAATAAGATGTCTCAAAAAAGTAAGAAAAAGATTGTAACATCCAAGGCTGTTACAAAAAAAAAAGAATATTAGAGTATAGCAATATTTTTAAGAGGAAATTCAACATAAAACTAGGCAACATTATTTGGCTAAAGGAGTGTCTTCTTCTTGCCGTGTTTTCCAAGCTGGGCTTTCCTCTTCTGCTATCTCTACTTGCTGCTCATCACACTGCTGAGCTACTCAGCCCCCCGCGGGATGGTCGTTTCTTCCCAGTGCTTGTGGAAAAACAATTCACGGACATAGATAAGGACGCTCGTGTCCTCACGCCGCGTACGTGTCTGACACTGAGCTTTCCAGTTACTGGAAAGCAAGACTGAAAGGGCTTTCTGTCACCTGCCAGCTACCAACAAAACCGCATTCACGGTGGCTCTCATGGGAGGCAGCATCTGAAGCTGCGCACAGTTCGATCCTGTGATGATTAACTCACTTCCCACTAGTATCTCACGCAGGTCCATTATCTACTGTCAATATTTTTATAGCCTAAGGCAAAGATCTGCTTACTTCCTCTTACAAGGGAGGTGGCAGGGTTTTTTCCCTCTCTTTTTTATTTTAAGTAGATAAATATGTACTCTACAAATATATTTGGTGGAGGAGGTAAGAAGGGAGGAAAGCAGAGCCTCGCATCTGCTGCTTTCAGACTCACCGTGGAGTTAATAATTTCTCTAGAATAGCTTTACAGGGTGTAGACTGGATGAAGCTAGGATGCGGATGTTGGAAAGATTCAGGTCTGGAAACGTTTTCATCAGTCGTCCGTGCACCAACTCCTCAGGCTTAGAAATCTCTCTTGGAAATTCACCTGAAAAACATCAAAGAATTTGAATATGGTCTTCAAGTTCAATGTAGTAGGAATTTATGACATTAAACTGCCATAGATACTGCGAATTCAGTTTTTATAGTTTATATAAGCAAAGCATGGTAATTAAATCAAAGTATTATATCCTGTGTGTGTAACTTGTGCATATGCCCACAGGTGTGTTTGTGCTCAGGGATGCCAGAGGTCAACCTGAATGTCACCTCTCAGGCATCAGCCATCTTGCTTTGTGAGACAAGGTGTCCCAGTGGCCTGGAGCTCACTGGTTAAGCTGGGCTGGCTAGCCAATGAGTCCTAGGGAACCAGCCTGCCTTTCTTCTCCAGTGCTGACCTTCATAAAACCTGAGTTCTGGGGACCCAGGTTCTCATTCTGGCATGGCAAGAACTTTACAACTGAGCCCTCTCTCCAACTCCTGGGTGTACTTCTAAAAGAGATGGACTTCCTTGGGGACACTCTTTAGCTCGGGGCTACAGGAGCTTAATAAATACAATAAATGACAAAGGAAACCACAGAAGTGGGAAACACACAGTGTTGTGAGTGAGCACATCTAAATTATATAAATCATGGTGCAGTGTTCACCTTTGAAATGTTTCACATTGAAAGCATGTCTGTGACAAGTTAGAGATTCTTTCTGAGTTGATAGTAATATTCTTTTATGAAAACATCAGGGACAAGCGATCTAGCTCCACGGTGGGAACTGGGCTGATCAAGTATGAAGCCTCGAGGTCAATTCCCAGCACAATAATTAAAAGAATGAATGAATAAATAAATAATAAAACAGTAGATAGCAAGTCATCAGTTCTGAGTTTCATTCGCAATTTTCTCACTGTGCCTGCAAAGCAAAGAATTCAGTTCCTGTGATCCTCTTTAATTATCTATAAAAGAATAAGACATAATTAAATCTGATCTCCTACCTCATGGAGCTGTTGTGAAGGTCAGGTATAACACTTAAGAATTACGTCAACATTTACGCATCAGTCAGATTAAACCACGTTTTGCTCTAATAGCGAACAAGAGCAAAATTTCATGAACCCTAGTAGCCAAGGTTTATTTCCTCTTCCAACTAGGACTTAACTGCAATCACATGCAGACCTAGAATGGCTCAACAGATGCATTACCTTTTCTCAAATGCAACATGAAAGAAAACTGTTTGACTGCTTGTAGGGATGGTATATTACTTCTGCTCACAACAGTGACCAAAACCACCCACTGGGCTCCATTCCAATGCAAAGAGCCCAGGACAATCATATGATAATAATATCAAAAACAGAACTACAAGTCACATTAATGACCTTAATGATTGGAAGGGGGTTAATAGCAAAATAAAATAAAATTTATCAAAATTGTACAGGAAAATTCTGGAAATTAGGCAGACATTCTTGAAGACAAAATCATTCTTCCCTTGTATGATTGAACTTTCAGAAGTAAACTTACTATAGTCTTTAAATTAAATGCTATGGGTATTCCTCAGAAATACAGAAAGTATTGGCCCAGAAATTTCTAAGATGAAGCATGTTACTTCACTTGTTTGGTCCAGGTCCTGCTTTTCATACAGAAGTATAGAACCGTTTTATAAAACATGATAGAAGCAACAGCTATGAGCAACTGGATGTCCTTTCTTTGCTCTTAAGGAGTGAAACCAGTGGCAGATGTGTGTTGTGCATACCATTACTGGAGTCAGTTATGATGAGTCCAAGGCTTTGAGGAAAGGTACAGGAAAGGGGCATCCCCTTCTCAGATCTGGGCAGCCAAGAGAAGCCTGGAAGTGAGTGTTGTCTCTATCACTGCAGCCACAGAATTTGCCTAAGAGGAACACAGCAGGAGGCAGAGCAGACAGAAAGGTATGTGTGCACACGTGTGTTTTAAGATGCATTTTGTGCTCTTTGAACTCAACTTTCAGAGAATTAATCACATCCTTCAGCTTCCTAATTGCTTCTGCCAGTGAGTCTCTTCCACTGATTTTTTTTTTTTTTGCTCTTGTTTTGTTTGTAATTTTGTTTGCCCATTTGTTTGTTTTGAGGCAAAGTCTCTCTCACTCTGAAGCCCTGACTAGACTCAAATCCAGGCTTGGCTCAATTGTGCAGCAACCCTCCTGCAATGACTCAAGTTCTGGACTTACAAATTGGGCCATCACTTCCATCTCTAAAATACTTTTAATTTTGTTTTGTAACCAATTTTATCTGCACCGATACAATTTACTGTGTACTTGAGGCTCTTCATGTTTTTCAGATCCTTTATTTTGTGATGGTACAGATTGAAACCAGGCCTCTACATAAGCTTTACATTCACTCTACCACTGAGCTACATTTCCAGTCTTCATCCTTCATTCAATTTCTGCAAGTCATCTTGGCCTGAGTCTCTGCCACATAGATTTAATGGTGCCCTGAACAACACAGAAATGGAGGGCATTTACTATGATTTAACCAATGGTTGAAAGTATGAGAATCTCATTATCTCCTATGAATAATATTCAATTTAGAATCAGAATATAGAACTTCTTAACACATCCATTATTTTCTCTATTATTTGGATCAGTTTGGTGAAATGAATATTTAGTTCCATTTATTTATTTTGCTTAAGGCTTTTGGTAGTTTGAATGTAATTGGCCCCCATAATCTCATAGGGAGTGGCACCATTAGGAGTTGTGGCTTTGTTGGACGAGGTATGGCCTTGTTGGAGGAAATGTGTCACTGTGGAGGTGGGCTTTGAGGTTTCCTATGCTCAAGATATTGCCCAGT
>JAQHUG010000209.1:1992928-2008828 GCA_028555095.1 Dicrostonyx torquatus
AAAAAAAACAAAGAGTGACACGAATATTTGGACTTGGAACATTTTCTTGATGTGACAAGAGTGTCTCAGGCCCTCTACAGCTCCCAGTCCTTCTCCTACCAATTCCCTATCTGAGGGAGGAAGAGTGTGTTTGAAAAACATTTTGCTTCTCAAAGGTTTAGTCCTTCTTGACTTGTCTATCTCATCAAACAATATATGGTTTCTTAGAGGATTTATTGACAGAAATTATTAGCCATTCATTATGCTTATGTGTTACTATGAAGCTGCGGGATTATGCTTTGATACTGTGTATACTGATTCCTAGTCCCTATTTTGCTTTTGAGTGAAGGGGTGGCTTGAATCCACCTGACAAGAATGAAGTATGAAGCACAAATTTTAAATAAGACATTCTAAACTATTTCCTGCTGAGATTGAGCCTACACTTACATTTAACTCAGTGACTCTCAACTTTCCTGCTGCACCCTTTTAATATAGTCTGCCCTGTTGCGGTGGCCACCAACTATATAACATTGTTTCTCCGCTATTTCATAATAGCATTTTGCTACTATTTTGAATTTCAGTGTAAGTATCACATATGTAGGATAGCTGACACAATATCAAACCCACAAAGGGATCATGAACCACAGGTTGAGAACCACTGATCTAACTCCTTGCTGCAATCTTAAATTCAGTGTAGAAACATTGTCTCTGAAGGGCAAGTTATAAATAACACTTTTTACAACATTTCTCCACCAATATTATATGTGGACAGGAAGGTAAAAGTTTCTCATGAAAGTAAAAGGCCTCAGGGCCTCTTATTTGCACAAACAACTCGAGTATTTGATTGTGCAGGAGGTGTGGAGATTTTGAGGTGTAGGTACAAGATCACAAAATATTTCTGTGGACTTTCTGGAAAAAATTATCTGAAGAGAATTGGCCTATGAACTCCTCCTAAATTGAAATTACATTTACTAAACCTAAGTAACAACTATATTTATTATATTTAGTATCCCAAATACCATAGCAGCACAGACCACTGCTATTGGTCAGTTGTCCACTGTGTGGTCAGGAGAATTGCTGGCATCTGGGGTACATTGTGTAGTACTGGACAGTCATAGCACCTTAGACAATATGGTAAAGAAGAGTGTGCTTGATCTATTGGGAGCTCATCAAATCCAGCTGGACCAGGACTGAATGAGCATATGACCAAACTGGACTCTCTGAATGTGGCTGCAAATGGGGACTGACTTAGAAGCCAATGATAATGGCACAGGGACCTATCTCTTCTGCATGTATTGGCTTTTTGGGAACCTTTTCTATATGGATGCACACCTTCTTAGACCAAGATGGAGGGGGAGGGCCTTGGGCTTTCCACAGGGCAAGGTATCCTGTCCCATCTTAAGGAAGCAGGGGGAGGACGGTGGGGTAGTGGGGGAGCAGGAGGGCCTGGGACAAGAGAAGTAAATGTAAATTTTTCTTTTAACAATAAAAAGAAAAAGAAAAAAGAATATCTCTAGAGTGAAAAAAAGACCACAGTTAAAAATCTACAGAGCAAATGTTGGGTTACTCTATTATAGCATCAAAAAACTGTAAATTGAACAATTGCAAGTCAGGAACCATCTACTTCACTCTTTTATCCAAGCCCATATCTTTAAAGAGGTCACCTCCAATACCACCAGACTCTGTACACTAAAGTATGCACCCCCCCACATACAAATTGAATATATCTCTGATGGGGAGTTGATTCTTGTGAATGTAACAGATGACCTACTAGCCACCAACAAACAAAAAGTTATCTAAGATTAACAAATTTTTCATCCCTTAATTATCAAGTCAAATCAAAGGCTCAAATTATCGCTAATATGTAACAGGTTGCTTTTGTAATTTTTAAAACATGCATCTTCATTCAGAAAAAAACAAGTCTAAGTATTCTCAGCAATTCTTTCACAATTGGTATAATATATCTACAGAAGAAAGCCCCTTGCTCATTCCTACTTGAAGAATGTGGTACCAAATGGCAATTTGTCAACTCCAGAGTAAAAAGTAGAAGACCATTTGCAAGATAAGCATCTTATCAATCCAGCTACTTGATAGTCATATCATTGTGATCTCCCCAGCAAGTTTAGAGTCTGACCTCACAGTGAAGAGGTTAAAGTAGTCTAGTCTACGATCACTACTTGTTTTAGCACTTCCAACAATTGCCATGGTTTTTAACAAGTAAGAATGTAGTGAAAAGAGGCTTGTATTCTTAGGGATTTACAACTGGCCTTCTGAAAATGCTTCCTGGTAGGTACTGTATGTTCCTTTAAGATTATTGCTCGTTGTAAAAGTGGGCACGCACGCCAGGCTGTGCGTTAGGCAGTTTTTACAATGCTCCCGGGGTGTGCCAGGCCTCTGAGGCATGGAGCCAACTGTGAGGCTGCCATCATCCAGCAGCAGTCGTGCAGACTGTGGTGTGTCAGTGTTTATGGCTTTGGCAAGTGGTTCCACCTTTTCTTCAGTAATATTAAACATTAACTTCCAACTTCCAGAAGTATTCAAAATGGCTCACCTCTGTGCTTTCCAGAAACTTTAAGATTAACCAAATACGTTTCATAAGTTCCAGGCTCATTGTCAAGTGAAATGCTTGCTTTCTGCAATCCTACCGTGGAGTAATTGAGTGACAGAGGAAAATACATAAGTATTAATATTTGCTTTCAATAGTTAGCTAAAGCTTTAAAGTTTGCATGGTAATACTCACTCTCAAATCTTTTTAAAGGCAAGTTGGAGAGATGCGCAAATTACTTTTAAAGTGAGAAACAAAACCAGGGGTGAAGTTTTAAAGACTCAAAGCAGATAGAAACAAAGAAAGATTGTACTTGCAGAAATATTCAGATGGACACAGCTTGAATGATTTCACAAAAATATTACATGACTATTTTTTAGTTGATATTGCATTGATGAATAGAATAGAGCTCCTGCAACAATGAGGGCAGAATATTAATACTGCTGGTAGAATTTATCATAAGAAAGTATGGTTGGGCAAGACAACTGTGTTTTTGTTTTTTACCTAAAGTTTGGAAAGGGTATTTAGTTTAATTTCCTTGGATAAAGCAGTTTGATGGATAATTTTCAAAACTCTATTTGATGGAATCCTATCAAATGGTTTTTTGATGCTTTTTTTTTTAAAAAAAAAAAAAGCAAATTTTTATTCTATATCCCAGGCTGGTCTCAAACCCATAGCAATCCCCCTGTCTCAATCTTTCACGTGCCAGAATTATAGACCCAAGCTATCACGCTTGGCCTGGCTTTTCTTTGAACATGCATTGTGAAAACAAATGAGCAAAGCCCATTGTTCTGTGTGAAGGCATTTTTCCCCTGCTGAGAAGCTGAGCAGTTCATCTTCACACTGAGCTAAGTTTACTATGGATTGTGCCTATCAGACTATATTTTCAGTATTCTGTAAAACAGAACCAAGTCTCTTAGTGTCTGAGACACCTGCTAGATATCTCCGCATTCCTTTCACATCCAGTTTCCTCCCTAGTTCTTCTGACATGTCCCTGTCTGTCAGATAATTTCTCTTCTGTCATTGTGTCTCAGTGCCTTTCAGTACCCTTCATATTCTTCATATGCATTTTAAACTCACTAGTGGCTTTTTAACAATAATTTTCAATTTCAAGAATTTTGTAAATGTACCAATGAAATGTGATATCTATCATCCATTTCGCCCTCCACACCCCACCATGTTCCCCATACCATAGCTACTATTAACTTATGTTTTTTTTCTTTGATAATGCTCTAAGCTCAGTTATAGCTGGCCATATGTGCATGAGTATGGGACCATCAGAGTATGGGAAACCTACCAGTGACCGCTCCTTATGAAAAAAGAAATTCTCCTTCCCCAAGCTACTATCTATTGCCTTAGTAAAGGTAGAACTCAAAGAGGACCTACTCCATCTATGCTTTGATTTGGGGTTGGCTTGATCTTGCACAGGTCTTAAAAAGGTGACCACAGCTGCTTTGAAGTCCTGATTTCCACAGTCATGTCACGCCACGCCCAGAAGTCAACCTCCCACAGACTTTTCCCCTATTCTTTCTGCCTCCTTTTTTTTTTTTTTTTTCAATGTTCGCTGAGCCTTGGTGGTGGTAAGATTAAGATTAATATAGATGTCCTGTTTGGGGATAAGTGCTCCTCTAAGTATGATCGCTGGTAATACATCTGTCCATTGGTTTTGTGTGTGTGTGTGTGTGTGTGTGTGTGTGTGTGTGTGTGTGTGTGTGTAACTGTCCACTTCAGAAATAAGCTTCCATGACAAAGATTGTCAACAGACTAGGACCATGAGTATTAATGTAATTATTTCTGTGGCAATTTGATAGTATCACCATTTAGAAAAATAACTATGGTAGATCATACCTCAGGGCCTGTGACCTCCCAACCATTGATTTTTTTGATGAGGATTACAATACCAAGCATGAATTTTTTCTTGCGGAGCAGACCACAAATCCAATTTTAAAGCAGTTTATTTTCTTTGTAAGAGTCATATCATGATTGCTTCATTAGGCACATTTTGTCTGGTGGGTCAGGATTGTAGCATGCACAGAGTAGTGCTGGGTAACAAAATTGGTGTCTTTTCTCCTTCAACTGTCCAGAAGCTTTAACATTTCACAGAGTCCCATTTGCTGATTGCAGTTCTTACTCCACCCATTTCCTCTCCAAATCCCACCATATTCCCCACCTGTGTGTATGTCCCCTCCTAACTTAAGTCATTGTCTTTTATAATGCACGCCCTATACTACAGGGGTCTTATTCAGAAAGTCCTTACCTGTACCTGTTAGTTAAAAGGTGCTTACTTGATCCTCTAGTAGTTCTAGGTCTGATGCTAAGGTATTTGATATATGTGGAGGTGAGTTTAGTTCAGAGTAAGAGATAGGATATAGCTTCATTTTTCTGCAAGTTGAAACTTAGTTTTCAAAAAACTGTTGGTTTAAGATGATGTCTTTTCTACAGTGTATGTTTTGGTATCTTTATAAAACATCAGGTAACACTAGCTTCATGGACTTATATCTGGGTTCTCAATTTTACTCCATTGACCTACATGTCTGGTCAATGTGACTTACATGACCTTGTGCCAGTAGTACCATGCATGTTTTATTACTAGTGTTATATAGAATCATTTAGAATGAACTATGCTTCTAGCTCCCGCAACACTCTTTTTATTCAGTCTTCTTTGGGCATCATTGGTCTTTTGTTCACCCATAATAATTTTTGTATTGTCTCTTCTATACTTCTTCAGAAGCATAGAATTTTCAATGGTTTTGAGTTAAATCTATAGTTTGCTTTCAGTAGGGCAGTCATTTTCACAATATAAATTCTCCCAATCCACAAGCATGGGATGCTTTCCATATTCTAGTATGTTACTCAGTTTTGTTCTTCACAGTCCTGAAATGTTCATTGCAGAGTTTTTTTTATTTCCTCAGATAGGTTTACTCCCAGGAATTTTATTTTGTGTTTGTGGCCATTGGGAATGGGATTTTTTTCTCTGATGTTTTTAGTCTGTTTGTCATTGGTACAGAGAAAGTCCGCTGATATGATTTTGTATCCTGCAACTTTGCTAAAATTATTTACCAACGCTATTTTTGATGGGATGCTGCAAATATCCTATGCAAAGAATCAAAGTATATGCACATAGTGATACCATGACTTCTTTTCTTTTTCATATCACTTTTATTTCTTTTTGTTTTCTTTTGCTGCAGCTAAGACTCTGAGAATTATATTGAATATGAGTAGTGAGAGTGGACACCCATGCTCTTGCTCCTAATCTAAGTGGGAACTTTGGAGCCTTTCTTCATTAAATGTGATGTTGACTACAAATTTTTCATATACAACATTTATTATGTCAAGATATGCTGTATTCATACCTAACCTCTCCATGATTTTTATCATAAAGGGGTGTTGGGTTTTATTGATAGCTTTTTTGTGTGTAATGAGGTGACCATGTGATTTTTAATCTTTGAGTTTACTTATGTGATGGATGACAATTATTGATATCTATATATCCTTAAAGTGAAGTACATAATATTAGTCATAATTCTTCATGACTCACTGGAGCTAGGCATTTGTTGATTTTATTAACCTGAGTAATATGCCATTAAAACAGTCAACATTTACTTTGGCTTTCTTAAGGTCATAGTTACAGTCTGGACTCAAAATGACCTTTCTGTAAAATAAGATGATCAGAGATTTTAAAGAAACACTGTGAATCCTTAAATTAGGTATTTCTCTGTCTTTTAAATGTACAATTGTTTTTTCAACCTCAATGTAAGACTTTATATTTAGCTTGTTTTTTTTTTTTGAGATAGAATCTTCTTGTTAGAAAGACCAGGCTGATCCTGAAATTGTAATCCTCCTGCCTCAGCCTCCCCAAACTTAGGATTGTAGGTATACACAACCATGCATGTATTCAGTTTCCTTTGCCATATCTAAGGTTGATCTTTGAACCATGTTTAGTTAATACTTAAATATAGATTTTAAAAAATTATTTGTAACAACTTGAGACAGCTCTCACATAAAAGTCAAAGCCTAGAAAGTTCTTAAGAAAAAAGAATGTCAAAGGTAGACATGGCAAACCAACAGAAGAGAGTTCCAAGAGCAGGCACAAGAGTCAGAGACCCATGAGTCCTCACACTCAGTAAATACTAATAAAAATACTAATTTAATAGCTATAATATATCCACAGATCTACTATTCACCAATGTAGGCCCTGTGCTTGCTGTTAGTCTCTGTGAGCTCATATGCATCTTGATTAGTTGATTCAGAGAGCTTTGATCTCCTGGTGTCCTCCAACCCCTCTAGTTCTTACAATCTTTCCATCACCTCTTCCTAGGGATTTCCAGAGGTCCACGGGGAAGGATTTAATGGAGACCTCAAATTTAGACTCCTTCTCTGCCTAATGTCTGACTGTGGGTCTCGGAATCTGTTCTCTTCTGCTGCAGAAGGAAGTCTCTCTGATGATGACTTGATAAGGCACTGATCTATAATTATTGCAGAATATCACCAGGAGTCATTTTATTGGTGGTTTTATTTTTGTTGTTGTTTTAAAGACCAAAGGTGTTTGTTTTTACCCTAAGTCTCTGGGCTATCTAGCCTCTTGGTTTATTTACCCAAGCAGTGTTGGGTATGGGTTTCTTCTCCTGGAGTGGGTATTAATCCAAATCAGACATTGGTTGACTAGTTGACTATGATAGCTTTTGCTTCATCTTATTATATTTGATTTTGTCATGATTGGTTGTCTTTTAGAAGTCTCTTCATATCTAATAATAGAAAGAGAGTGGATCATGAGGGTAGGGGAGGTGAGCAAGAGTTGGGAATAGTAGAGGGAGGAAAAAGCTATAATCAGAATATATTGTGTGGGAGGGTCCACCTGTATTTCTGTGCTTTGATTGGTTAAATAAAGAGCTGCCTGGCTTATAGTTAAGTCAGCCCTTAGGTGGGCGGAGTAGACAGACCGGAAGTTCTGGGAGGAGAAGAAAGGAAGTAGAGAGATGCCACGAGTCACCATCACAGATGGATGCAGGTTAGACCTTTCCAGTACGTCACCACATGGTGACTTACAGACTTTTATAATGGGTTAGTTTAATTATAAGAGCTAGCCAAGAAAAGGCTAGTAATAATAAGCCAGGCAGAGTTTAAATGAATACCGTCCTCACGTGGTTATTTCGGGTGCAGGCAGCCAGTAGCTAAGCGGGCCAGTGGCTGGGGGCTTGGGAGCTGGCGGCTTGGGAGCACAACACACATCTCTCCACCTACTTACAACAATATTGTATGAGAAAATAATCTATTTTCAATAAAACGAAAAAAGAAAAAAAGCATGTCACCAATATTAAAAGCAATAAAGAGACAATATCCTATGCATCATTTTCTATCCTGAAATATACAAAAAGATTATCAAATGCATCAGAATTCTATGCTTATACAGATATTGCATGACACCATTTGCCTTTAAGAGAAATGTAAGTAATTATAAAGGTGCAATATTAAGTCATAAATGCAGAGAATTAACTGTCATACAAAAAAACACTACTGTACTTGATTTTGTAGTGCCCACCTCATCATTATTGTGGTAAATTCAAGTGTTTCTTGTGTCCACTTACTATATCCTGCAGTACTGGTGATTTCTGGGAGAGTCATCTATCTCTCCAGCAATTTCCTGTGATCAGTGAGAAGCAACTGCTCAGCTCCTTGCAAATTTTTCAACATGTGTAATAAATATAATCAAAAACATTTTCACTGTCTATTTATATTATTATAAGGCTTCTAGCTGGCAAAGGACTGTTGACACTGTTACTTGAAGAATCCAAAGTTATAGGCAGATAGTTTTCACTGTATAAGTTTCAGTGTCTCCGACCTCTGAGTTGTTCAGGGGTTAGTTTCTTTATTTCCAGCCATTCGTGTTATCTTTTTTGACTAATCATCAACCAGCTAGCCAGACCACCTTACTGACTCCACTGTGAAACACAATCACACATCCTTTCATGCTCTTAGACATGGAACATGGGCTTGGGAAACAAGCTGACCCATTTGAATCCTTCCTTTGCCACTTATAATTTCTTCTTTCCTCTTTTTTTTTTAATTTTTTTCTGCCACTTATAATTTGCAGGATGATTGTTCTAGTCTTCCTGAAAATTCGTAAAATGGCAAAAATATTGCTATCATCATTGGTTGTAGTAAAATTTAAGTGGGATATTGTTTGATAATGGTGTTTAGAAACTGGGAGTGGTAGCATATGCCTGTAATCCTAGCACTCAGGGAGCAAAGGCTGAAGGATCACCATAAGATTGAAACATGCTAGTTTGCATACTGAATTATCAGCCAGTCAGGACTACAGAATGAGATTTTTGTCTCAAAACTATATACAAAATAAGGGAATGCCTGGGAAAGTACTTGGTTTTTTCACATATATATGTCATATATATATGTATATATATATATATATATATATCGATGTATCAATTCTCTATGTGTGGATGTAAATGATAGGTGATAAATAAATGGTAGGCAGATAATGCCTAGATAGACAATAGATTGATAGATGAGATAGATAATAAATTTACAGATGATATTTAAGTAGAAATACATAGAGAGAAAGATAATAGGTTATAATTAATAGATAATAGATGATAGATTAGATATATAGATGATAGATAGATAGATAGAGTGATGAAAAGATAGATAGATGGATGTATCATTACTTCTCATAGCTGTGAAGAGAAGGAAGAAGCCAGAATACTAATATTGAAAGAAACACATGTGTTTCTCTTGGAGAATCAGATAAATTAGACATACATGGAAAAGAAGGTATTGACTTAATAGCAAATTTGTTGGTGAATGGTAAATTTCAAGATAAACTATTCTGTTTTAAATATGGGATTTTGAGTTTAGTGACAGATCAGCAACATATTGGGTACTAAGAGTCCACATTTATTTTACTGACAATAAGCAGGACTACAGGTCATTCTTTCTACCATAATTGAACATACTTGAACTGTGATTCTAAGATGCACTCAGTAAGTTACGAACACTTTCCTTTCAGAGGACAAAAGCCTTCCTGGGGACCTACGTGCACAGTCATCCCACATCCAAGCTCTATTTGCCATCACTGAGATGAGGTAGCAATTGCGTCTCTCCATATCTCTCTTAAGTTTGTTGCATTTTAACTACGTCAGACCACGGGGTTGAGGTGAAGGCTTAAGCACACACTATGATTTGCCTTAGTTGCTGACATCTGAGAATGCCGCTAGTCCTTAGGAACTGTGACCCTCATCAATGGTAGGTTCTGCCCAAAGTGGGAGTTTTAACATTTGTTTTCAATAATAACACTACCAGTGAGTATTTGCTGTGTGCCATTGTTTTATCTACATAGTGGAATAACCTTCCACAGTCTTCACAATACTTGGAGGAAGGCATTAGCCATGTTCTACCATTTCCAATGAGTTGATTAAAGAACGTGCCCCTGGTGCATAACATGGACAAAGAAGCACAAGGATCAGACCTCTGAGATCCCTCTGTGGAGCACAGTCTGTCTGTGGAACATAGTCTTATAGCTACTAAAATAACCAACTTTCTATGTTAGGGTTTACTCTGAGAATAATTCATTTCTGACTCATTCTATGTCTTTTGGGAAAATCTATGTAAAAGTGGTAGATAATGAAGAAATGTTGCTATGTTAGAAAGAGTAAAACCAAATATTTGGAGCAAATGGCATCACTCAGTGAATTCCATGGAGGTAAGAGCACATAGGATTCTCAAAGCTGGCAGTCGAAACTCCGTTCTAATTGGCTCTTTATTCACAGTTCTTCTTCCATCTGGAAGCCGGTGAAGACTTGTGCTCACCACACTGCCATCAGAAACCATCACACACTACATCCTCACCGGAGGCTTTTCCTACTCATGGAGAGATGAGTATCTCATTCAAATTGAGCAGCCGTCAAAGCTCAAGTGCCTCGTACATTTTGTTTCAGACCTAGAACACAACACAACCTAGAAAATCAGGAACGCTGCCCCAACCGCACACACACACTTTTTCTATTTCTTTTTTTAATGATTTTATTGAGCTATACATTTTTCTCTGCTCCCCTTCCCAACTCTCCCCTCCCCTTCAGCTCTTTCCCATGGTCCCCATGCTCCCAATTTATTCAGGAGATCTTGTCTTTTACTGCTTCCCATGTAGATTAGATCCATGCATGTCTCTCTTAGGGTGCTCGTTGTTGTCTCTGGGATTGTGAATTGTAGGCTGGTTTTCTTTGCTTCATGTTTAAAAACCACTTATGGGTGAGTACATGTGATAATTGTCTTTCTGAGTCTATGTTACCCCACTCAATATGATGTTTTCTAGATCCATCCATTTGCCTGCAAATTTCAAGATGTCATGTTTTTCTGCTGTGTAGTACTCCATTGGGTAAATGTATCACATTTTCCTTACCTATTCTTCAGTTGAAGGACATTTAGGTTGTTTCCAGGTTCTGTCTATGACAAGCAAAGCTGCTATGAACATAGTTGAGCACTTTTGAGGCACGATTGAGCATCCTTTGGATATATACCCAAAAGTGATATTGCTGGGTCTAGAGGAAGGTTGTTTCCTAATTTTCAGAGAAATTGCCACACATACATCCAAAGGGGCTGTACCAGTTTGCACTCCCACCAGCAATGCAGGAAGCATACATACATTTTGAAAGCATACTAGTAGAAGGTAAGAGGAGGAAGGGGGAGAAGCAAAGGAAAATGTATAGCTCAATAAAAAAGTATATTAGTAAGTTGGCTTGATGTCTTCTTGTCACTGACAAGGTGACCATTTGAGAGTGTGAGCTTCATTAGTGTTTGTAATTATGACCCTCCTAGGAAATGCAAACCAATCTCTGAGGGCGAGGTCAATGGGTGGAGAGATACAGTGTCAATGGGAGAAGTTTATGATGTCCTCTGGGTTCCAGATCTTCCTCTGCAGTTCACCCACACAAACCAACAGTCTCTTCCATTTTTCTAAGAAATTCTGAGCTTAGTTTATGTTCCTCCAGTAGTGTGAGTCTTAAGTACAAATATTACTGTGCTGGGTTGTTCGTAGGCTAACCTTGTGTCATATCCCGGAAATAAGTGTAGGGCTGTGCCTTCGCTCCTCTCCTCTGCTTTACTGAATGGCACTTGAGAATTAACTGAGGGTCTGAGATAACTTATAACATGTGATAAATTATTCATAACATTGATATAATTGAGGACAATATGCACTGTATCCCTCAGTGCCCCCAGTACAAAGTTCCAGGTGAGAAATTTTATTCTAAAATATAGGCCACTCGCAGCTTTGCTTCCCTCAACAAAATCATTCTACTTTCTACTGATAAAAAATTATGTTATTAAACCAGGACAGAACAGGTCATTTTCATCAACATATAATTTGGGAGAACATTGATCTGGTAAGAGAAGATCTGGGCTTGACTCTGTAAGTCCATGCTGCTGGCTTCCTAGAAGGATGGTGTTTGGGAAACTGTTGAATCTCTCTCAAACTCTTTCTCCTTCCTACAAAATAGAATAGGATTAGCCTTAAGTGGGTTACAGGATATTGTAAAACTTAAATGAGGTTAAATAAAAAAAAATTAGTTTTAAGGTAAATGTATCTATTTATGTAAAATATATCTAGTTTAGCTATAGTAAGTAACAGTCAAACTGAGATTTTTCTATTATGTGTAAGGAGGGCTTTTGTTGTTGTTTTTATAAAGAAACCTTTTCATTTGTCATGAATGCTTGACACACTTAAAATGATCTAAATTAAATCCTTCTGTATCATAATCATGAATTGAAGTTCCATTTTACACTGGAGGCAAATCAAAGGTTGGGACAAGAGACAAGGAAGAGACAGGTTGTTAGGCTCTGAGGAAAATTCGGCTGTCTCAAGAGAAAGCCTGAGCTTCAGGCTGCCTGTCTTCAGTGAGGCAAAACCATATCACTCACTGCCTGGACAACTTCCTTTTTTTCCTGCTGTTTCTTAGAATCTCTACCCTGAGCTCACAAAAAAAAAAAAAAAAAAAAAAAGGATCGAAAAGAAAGCGAAGGAACCTAAAGGTATTGTTCAATGGCGATCGAAAGCACAAGTACAGAAAAGTCATGGACAACAGCATCACTGGCAGGGAGTGAAGCTGTCAGGTCCCTGAAGTCTCAGCGGCTGGTCCGGGTGGGCAGCTAGGGGCTGCAAAAGGAGCTTCCTCTTGTTTGCCTGCGCATTGCTCAGTTTCTCTGCCAGCATTGTAGGAACATGACTGAAACTGCACAAAAGCTCACAGAGGTGTCAAACAGCAGGGATGAGGGGCTGAGCTTTCCCTCATCCGTGAAGGAGTCAATTAAAGAACAAAGACAGCTCTAGGGTTTTAAGAGCATCAACTAGTCCTAACTGTTAGTGAACTCTCATTTGTAGTTTGATTTGAATCTCCTACATTTATTATTTACAAAGAAATTGTGATTAATTTGATATTTTAGTGCTTTCTAAGAATCATTATTAAAACATTTTTCTTATGTTTTTAATTTAACTACATGTGCCTCTGTCTAACATTGCCCTCTGTAGAGTCGGACTAAGATCGAACAAGCAGCGCCAGAAAAATGTTGGAGAGTGCTTGCATGCTTTGCCGTCATCAAATGTTCTGGGCCTTACCTTTTCTCCCCCTTTATAATTTCTTAAATGTTCAAGCACCAAAAAGGCCAAGAAGGAAGACAGAGAAGGAACAAAGCATGTCTTCTGTCCAGACCTCTGTCACTGCTGCTTAGATCAGGGATGACTTCAACTCCCTCTGCTAAGTGCACATTGTAAACGAACCTTTGTTTCTGCAATTTAGATAAGATTATTCCAATAGACGTCAGCTTTAGCAATGGATTTTCTCTCTCTTTTTCATTGATGTTGTTTGGCCAGTGATATGTGACTACCATTTGACATAAGCTTATCGTATCTGAACTATGTCTTGGGCTTTCATACCTGGAGCAAGGCACTATGTTTAGATATTAGGTGAACTTGAAGGTGGGTCTGTTGATTTTTCTAAGTATCAATAAGCGGAGAGCAGCAATGTTCTTGGAGTTGGCTAATAAAATCCTAACTGAACACATGTGATGTGTAAAAGTGACTTAAAGACACATTTATGTGGTGATTGCAGACTAGCTTCTATTTACTTCTTTTGCTTTTAATGTCAGGACTCGAAACCGGGACTTAGACCAGACTAGTGATGTGGCCTGCCACCAGGCTGCCTGTATAACCCTATTGTTCCTTAACTTTATCCAAGCAGTTTTGTATGGGGCCTGCAAGTGTGGGAGGATGAATGTGGATGCGCACATTCATTTTGGGACTGTAGGGGCCAGAGGTCAACCTTAACAACCTTAAGTACCTGGCCTTTTTCTGTTTATTTTTGTTTTTTTAAGACAGTAGTCCCTTGTTGGCCCAGAGTACAGAAGATAGGCTAGACTGGTAGGTCACCAAGTCAACAACCTCAAGAATTTGCCTGTCTATCTGTCTAGCTCTGGGGATGCAAGTGGGTACCAACGTATTTGGTGTTTTATTGCTGTTTTAAATCTGGGATCTGGGGGTGGAAATCAAGTGCTCATGCTTACAAGGCAAGCCCGTTACTGACTGAGCTGTCTCTCTAGACCATAAGTAATTTTGAATACATTTATTGGGCTTTCATTATACATTATTATAAAACAACTGGGTATTTAAGATACTACAGGGGTGAAGTCCATCTCAACTTAAAGATAGCACCAACAATAGTGATTATTGTTTACATTTTGTAAATAGCGGTCACTTCAGCTGCTGTTCATTCTATTATAGGTACCATCCCTGAGGTGGAAAGCATAGACATCAGCTCAATAAATATTTACAAAAATGAAACTAAAGGAAAAAAATTTTTTTGGTTTTTCGAGACAGGGTTTCTCTGTAGCTTTGGAGCCTGTCCTGGAACTAGCTCTTGTAGACCAGGCTGATCTCGAACTCACAGAGATCTGCCCGCCTCTGCCTCCCAAGTGCTGGGATTAAAGGCGTACGCCACCACCGCCCGGTAGAAATTTTTTTTTTGTACTTTGCTTTCTTTTAGTCCTTGCTTTGGGCTGTTTTTCAGATTAGAAACACATGGGTTAAAGGAAAATTGAGACCTGAAGCTTTAACCTCCTCCAACCATTTTATGAGTAATAAGAAGGTGGCCATTTATTTACTATGCATGGTCAGTGCTCAACCCACACTAGCACAGTCTTTACACCAACACCACGGATCAAACTGCACATTACAGGGAAGCCAAAAGCTTGCGAGGTCTGGGTCCTGTCATGCATAGGGGCAAAGTTTTGGGCTCTGAAAATCTCTGCTAATGAACAACGTGTAAATATGGTAACCGTCACTACCCTGTCTACCTATTCAGTTGATGTTCAAGTTTAAGCATTCAAATGGTGTTTATATGTTTATCTTTGGGATTTTTCTTTTTAAAGGAAAACATTGGGTTCTATTAATCATAATTGTAGGGTCATATTAATCATAACTGTAGCCACGAGTCTCTATAATTATTTTTTCTAATATTGACTTTTTATTATTATACGTGCATACATGACGTGGGTGCGGGTATGCACATGCCTCAGAGGACAATCTTGTGGAGTCAGTTCTTTTTTTCCATCTTTACAGGAGTTCTGGGAATTGAAGGCAGGTTGCTAAGTTTGCACAATAAGCATCTTTATCTACTGAGCCTGGCTGCAAACTTACAATCCTCCTACCCAAGTGCTGAGATTATGAGCATGTGACCACACTGAGTTCCAAGCCACCATATTTCTTTAGCTCACTTCTCTCTCCATAATGATTCTTTCATCTCAAGCTCCCAGCTTCCTTTCCAGAATGCTTCTCTTTGACAACATGGTGCTATAGTTAAACTTTCTTTTAGCAAATTAATATCAATACAGCTGTCTCACCTCTTACCTTGAGACTCATCCCATGCTTCCTGTATCCAAAACTGTGCTCTCTATTAAGAAGGATGGCAGGATCCTTTGTCAACAACTGCTCTTCTTCCACCTGAGCCTGAATCTCTTTCTTATGCATTCACCCCTTTTCAGTTCCACACTATTGATTTCTTCCTTCCACTCTACTGTTTTCAAAATTCAGTACATAAGCATGTTCACAGCTCCACTAAAAGAAAGCTTTTTAAAGAAAAAGATAGAATCAAAGCAGATCTTTCTTGTGATTTCAGCTGGTCAGAGAAGGCCAAGAAAAACAAAGACACCTACAAATGCAGTTAAATAGCCACCATATATTTCAGGAATAAAACACTGTGATTCTTTCTGGGCTTCATGGCCAGCCCAAAAAAAAAAAAAAAAAAAAAAAAAAAAGATCAACATACAAGTGTTTTTTAAAATGCAAATCTAGAGTCTATTTATTTAACAAAGCT
>JAQHUG010000209.1:2015993-2033413 GCA_028555095.1 Dicrostonyx torquatus
GATCTCTGTGAGTTCAAGACCAGCCTGGTCTACAAGAGCTAGTTCCAGGACAGGCTCCAAAGCTACAGAGAAACCCTGTCTCAAAAAACAAACAATATATATATATATATATATATATATATATATATATATAAAACAAAAACATTTTAAAAGTGTTTTAAGTTGTTGCTATTAAGTGGTAAATATTTCATTCATGTTTAATGTGTTACACTTATTAAAGGCACATTTTAATATATTATTGCTTAAATTTTTTTCCTTTTTGAAAAAACCCACATATGAGTTGAATAATGTTATATAGGTAATCAAATTTTTAAGATTAAAGAAACAACTGGCATGTTCGACTTCCTTCACTGTTGTTAACTGACTTCCCCCTTAAATTTCTCCGCACTTCCAGGATTATAAATAAAGCTGTGGAAGAAGCCAAAAGCTGGCTTCTTCCCTGGTAAAGCAGCATGGCTATGACAGGAAGATAGACTGCTCACTGTGGGCTGTTTATCCAGTAAGGAGTAAAAGAGAATAAGTGTATCTAGAACAATCAGTAAAATCCTAGGTAGGGAGGAAGAATAAAAAATAAATGAGTCTTATTCAATACCACCGCAGACTTGACTTAAATTTAAAAAGTCAATGAATTATTAATTGGTTTAATCATTCTAATTGTGTCAACTTTTGACAGAAGAATGCAGCGTGAATCATGGAGACTTCTAGAAAAACAAAAGTTTGACACTGTTCTGTAGATCATTTGTTATGTTTGAGATCAGTAGCTCCCTTATAAAAGAGCTTATTCCAAGGAGATATTTCCAATTCCCTTTTAAAGATCAAGCATGTGATCTAGATAAAAGAAAGCTACATGATAATTTTAGCTTAAAGGGCAACGCTTTAATAGAAAGCTTTTTTTCTCAGTTTGCACTTTTATTATGATAGATATCATGATCTCTGCCACAATTTCTTTATCACTGAAGTGTATTTTAGAGAATATTTCTGTGACTAGAGTTCCATAAAATAGTGGGAAGGACATCAGAACATTTAGCCAGGTTCTTTATTCTTCCACGTAGCTTTTTTAAATTATAAATTTTCCTTCATACAATATGTTTTCATCAAGTTTTTGCCTTCCTGCAACTCCTCCTAGATCCTCCACACCTCCCCACCCAACTTTGTTCTCTTTCTCTAAAGAAGAAACAAAAAAGATCCCACAGAAATAAATGAAAATAATAACAAAAAGACAAAAGACCAAAGCAAAAAAATATACTGAAACAAAATCAAATGTCTACAAAAATACAATTGAGTTCATTTTGTTTTGGTCACCTATTCCTAGGCACCAAGCCTGCCTTGGAGTGTGGCTTCTATATCCAGTGACACTCCACTAGAGAAAACTGATTTTCCATCTGTTTGTGAGTATCAATGGCATATAACTTCTTGTCTAGGGGTAGAAGCCAACATCCACTTTCGTCTTCTCAATGCTGGGATTCATCTAGCTTTTTACTGTGAAAGACTTGGCATGCTTCCACAGTCTCTGTGAGTTCATGTGTGCATCATACCTGTTGTGTATAGAATATACTATTTCCTTGAATCCATCACAACCAGTTTAGCTAGGTTCTTCATATTAGTAATTTTCATGGTGTCTTGTACACCAGATTGTATGCACCCTGTGTTCATATACATGTACATATATAATACATGTGCATATATTTAATATATAGTAATTCTCACAATGTCTTGTAATTAGGTTAAATTCAGTGTGTGTGAACATATACACACATATATGTCCATATTTATGAGTGTGAGTAGATTATTTTTACATTAACCAACTATCTGTCTTCACAAAAGTTGGATAAAACAAGGTTTCTGTAAATTTGTGGCACTATTTGATTTTTATGCCTGAGTTCTGAAGCAACATAATTTTGTTTCCATATAGCTTTTAAACATTTCTAAACACTGATTTGTTTATTTCAAGAAGGGTGCATATGCACACCAGCTGTGATAGTTTGAGAGAAAATGGCCATGAAAGGGAGTAGCACTACTGGGGCATGGCCTTGTTGCAGTAGGCGTAGTCTTGTTGGGGAAAGTGTGCCACTGTGGAGGTGGGTTTTGAGGTCTCAAGCCACATCCAGTGAAACAGTCCACTTTCTGTTGCCTTCTGATAAAGATGTAGACAGCACCATGTCTGCTTGCACACAGCCATGTTGATAAAGGACTGAACCTCTAAACTGTAAGACACTAGCTCAATTAAATATTTTCCTTAGTAAGAGCTGCCATGGTAAAGTGCCTCTTTACAGCAATAGAAACCCTAACTATGACACCAGGCAATACTTTCCATGACTCTTGTGTGGATGTCAGCAGACAGCTTATGCTCTGCCCTTCAACCATGTGGGTTCTGGGGCTTGAACTCAGTTTGACATCCTCTGCCTAGAGAACTCGCACCATCTCCCACACAGCTGTTGTTGGATGGAACACATAGTATGGTTTGGGCCTCTACTGGAATGAAAAGCAGCCAGAATATCTGCTTTTGGGCTGGTTCCCTGTGCCAGGCTGTTCCTGAAAGGAGGATTCAGATTCCATTCTACTTCAGTGTGCGAGTCCCAGTCTTTCCTCTGCTAGTGCACCTCACAAATGACAAGCGTCTTGACACAACTCTATGTTGTTCTTCTATCTAGCATTTAGTACTCAGCAAAAAGTGATCTTCAGAGGAAACAGTTCAAAAGTGAGTAGACGCCTTTATTATCCACTTAATTCCTTCAGGAATTATGTTAGTAATAGAATCAATAATGGCCCTTCAATCAATAATGAAGTTGTATCACAATGAGACAACGTTGTTCTTAAGCTCTCAGTATTTCTGTGTTCAGGTATATTAATTACCTTTCTATTGCTGTGAGAAAAAACCATAACCAGAAGCTACTTATGCAAAAAGAGAAAGCATTTATTTTGGCTTTTGATTCTAGAGAATTAGAATCCACAGTGGCAGAGGAGGCAAGATAGAAGGTGCAGCAGCAGGGAACGAGAGGGCACATCTCAAACACACAAAGGAAGCAGAGAGAGGGAATTGATAGTGGGACAAGGCTATCAGTTCTCAAAGACTCCCCTCAGTGATGTACTTCCTCCAGAAAAACTCCACTGCCTAAAGTCCAACCCTTCACCCCAAACATCACCATCATTTGGGTACCAAGTTTTTAAATATATGTGCCTATGGGAAAATTTTATTCAAACCACTAGACCACCTAAGTAAATAAAGAACTACAGATAATTAATGACAACTGAGAGATGAAATTGGTCTTCCCCATGGATGACCCCCCTAAATGGCTATCCAATACCAAGTAGTCAGCAAGTCTGTATATATTAATAAACAGGACAAGCAAGCTGCATTCACATTCTCTCTCTTGCACTCTCCCCCCACACACACATATAATTATAACAATAACAATTAAAGAAAGAGGCCTAAGCCAGTGATCCCTGCAGGCCCAGGCCAGCAACCTCTGCAGGACTATGCCTAGGCTAGAGACCTTTGCAGGAGGAGTCCCAAGATAGGGACACCTGCGGGAACAGGTTCAAGCCAGTGACCTTCTCCAGAGGAGGCCCAAGTCAACAACCTCTGCAGAAGTAACTATGAGGGAGCGACTTCCAACGGAGCAGGCGTGAGCCAGTGACCTCAGCAGGATTGGGCCCAAGCCAGCATCCTCCACAGAAGTAGGCCTGCTCCAGAGACTTCTGTGGGAGCAGGCCCAAGCCAGTAACCTCCACAGGAACAGATACAAGAAAGCGACCTCCTTGAGAGCAGGCATGGGCCACCAACCTCTGCTGGGCAGGCCCAATCCAGCAACTTCCACTGGAGCAGGCCCAAGCCAGGGACATCCATGAAAGGAGGAATAAGCCAGTGACCTCCATGGGAGCAGGCCTGAGCCAGCCACAGCAGGCCAGAGCCAGCCACCCCCACAGATCCAGGCCCAAGCCTCTAGTGGAAGTTGCTGACTGTCAGTGACCTTTGCAGAAGCAGGCCCAAGCAAACAACCTACATGGGAGCAAGCCCAAATGACCTCCAGGATTGCAGAGTGACCTCCAGGAGCACCAAGCAACCTCCAGGAATGCAAAGTGATCCCTAGGGTAACTGGAACCATGGCCCCAACTGCACCATGACAAGCAACCATCTGAGCCTTGGATCCACTGATACCTGGAAGAGTGATCACCAGAGACATAGCCCCATCTGTACCAATCAGAGGAAAAGATAGGTAGACAAGATAAGAACACAATACCACAAAGAGCAACATGACACCAACAAAAACTATAGGTTCTACAACAGCAAGACATGAACACCCCGATACAGATGAAGTAGATAAAAATGACCTAAAAAATAACTTGAGGAAAATGTTTGAGGCCTATAAAGAGGAAATGAAAAATTCCCTCAAGCCGGGTGATAGTGGCACATGCCTTTAATCCCAGCACTTGGGAGGCAGAGGCAGGCAGATCTTTGTCAGTTCGAGACCAGCCTCGAAATATATAAAAAGTGAGGGAGAAGCACAGGACTTGATACTTGATTGATTTGTAACATGGGGCAGGTGAGAGCAAAGGATTGCTGTGCTGTGCCCAGAACCTTGACAGGATGCACCTGGCAGGATGCAGCAAGTGCAGGTGATGGTGTGGGAAGGAGGAGCTTTGCTTTGGACATAGTGATGGTTAATCTTGGTTGTCAACCTGACTGGATTTAAAGCCACCCAAGAGACCATAACTGTGAGCATCCTTGAAAAAACCTCCAGAGAAATTTAGCTGGGAATAGAAGACTACAGAGCTAGTTCCAGCACAGGCTCCAAAGCCACAAAGAAACCCTGTCTCGAAAAACAAAACAAAAAAAAAAAAAAGAAAAATTCCCCTCAAAGAAATGGAGAAGGCAAACAAAAAATTGAAAGAAATCAACAAATTCCTTAAAGAAAACCAAGAAAAAGCAATCAAACAAGTGAAAGAAAAGATCCAAAACTTGAAAACCAAAAACAGAGAAATAAAGAAAACGCAAACCAAGGGAATTATGGAAATGGAAAATATGGGAAAATCATCAGAAACAAAAAATGCAAGTATAAACAGCACAATACAAAAGAATGAAGAGAGAATCTCAAACATTGAAGATATGATAGAGGAAATAGATGCATCTGTCGAAGAAAACACTGAATCTAACAAAAGCTTAACACAAAATATCCAGAAATATGAGACCCATAAAAAGACCAAACCTAAGAATAGTAGAGATAGAAGTCCAACTCAAAAACACAGAAAATATAATCAAGAAAATCATAGAAGAAAACGTTCCCAATCTAAAGAAAGATATGCATATGAAGATACAAGAAGCTTACAAAACACCAAATAGACTTGATAAAAAAAAAAAGTTCCCTTGCCACATAATAATCAAAACACTAAACATACGGAATCTTATTAGATGCTAAAAAACACTGACAAAATACAACATCCTTTAATGATAAAGGTCTTGGAGAACATACCTAAACATAATAAAGGCAATATACAGCAAGCCAACAGACAACATCTAACTAAATGGAGAGGAAATCAACGTGATCCACTGAAATCAGAAAGAAGACAAGGTTGTCCATTCTCTCCATATCTATTCAATATAGCACTCAAGGTCCTAGCTAGAGCAATAAGACACCAGAAGGAGATCAAGGGGATACAAATTGGAAAAGAAAAAGTCAGACTCTCACTCTTTGCTGATGATGTGATAGTTTACATAAGTAACCGCAAAAATTATACCAAGGAACTTCTACAACTTATAAATACCTTCAGTAATGTAGCAGGATACAAGATTAACTCAAAAAATCAGTAGTTCTCCTTTATACAGATGTTAAGTGGGATGAGAAATTAATCAGAGAAATATCACCCTTCACAATAGCCACAAATAGCATAAAATATCTTGGAGTAACTCTAACCAAACAAGTAGAAGACCTGTATGACAAGAACTTTAAATCTCTGAAGTAAGAAATTGAAGAAAACACCCAAAAATGGAAAGGTCTCCCATTTTCTTGGGTAGGTAGAATTAACATAGTAAAAATAGCAATCTTACCAAAAGGAATCTACAGATTTAGTGCAATGACCATCAAAATCCCAGAAAAATTCTTTACAGACCTCACAAGAAAANATATATTTCAGGAATAAAACACTGTGATTCTTTCTGGGCTTCATGGCCAGCCCAAAAAAAAAAAAAAAAAAAAAAAGATCAACATACAAGTGTTTTTTAAAATGCAAATCTAGAGTCTATTTATTTAACAAAGCTGTGACTATCATAAAAGCCCAGCTCTGAACCCTATCACACTACATAAGCCCTACACTGGGAACCTCATTCTCCAGGACTCGAGAGAATTTAGTCAGATACCCTCAACTTGTCTTGAGACCTTCTGATCTCTGTCACTATCTCCAAAGTCTGAATAGACTGATGGGACCCTCGAAGATTCCTTTCACCTTGATATTCAAAAATGAAAGAGATCCAAAGGGACTGTACCCGTTTGTACTCCCACCAACAATGCAGAAGTGTTCCCTTGACCCCAGTCCTCTCCAGCATAAGTTGTCATCAGTATTTTTGATCTTGGCCATTTTTACAGGTGTAAGATTGAATCTCAGAGTTGTTTTTATTTGCATTTTTCTGATGACTAAGGATGGTGAGCATTTTCTTAAGTGTCTTTCAGTCATTTTAGGTACCTCTGTAGAGAGTTCTCTGTTTAGGTCTTTACTTCATTGTTTTATTGGATTATTTGTTCTTTTGATGATCAATTTCTTGAGTTCTTTGTATATTTTGGACATCAGCCCTCTGTCAGATATGGGGTTGGTGAAAACTTTTTCCCATCCTGTAGGCTGCTGTTTTGTCTTTTTGATCATGTCCTTTGCTTTACAGAACCTTTTCAGTTTCAGGAGGTCCCATTTATTGTTTCTTTCAGTGTCTGTGCTACTGAGGTTATATTTAGGAAGTGGTTTGCTATGCCAATGTGTTCAAATATACTTCCCACTTTCTCTTCTATGACTTTCACTGTGGTTGGCTTTATTGAGATATTTGATCCATTTGGACTTGAGTTATGTGCATAGTCATAGATATGGATCTATTTTCATTCTTCAACATGATGATATGAAGTTATGCCAGCACCATTTGTTGAATATGTTTTTTTTTGCTTTGATGGTGGAGAATGCAAACTGGAACAGCCTCCTTTGGATATAAATATGGCTTTTTTCCCGAAAATTAGGAAACAACCTTCCTCAAGACCCAGAAATGACACTTTTGGGAATATACCCAAAGGATGTTCAATTTTACCACAAGGACACATGCTCAACTATGTTCATAGCAGCATTGTTTGTCATAGCCTGAACCTGGAAACAACCTAAATGCCCCCTGACTGAAGAATGGATAAGGAAAACGTTGTACATTTACACATTGGAATGCTACACAGCAGAAAAAATAATGACATCTTAAAATTTGCAGCAAATGGATGGATCTAGAAAACATCATATTGAGTGAGGTAACCTAGACCCAGAAAGACAGATATCATATGGACTCACTCATAAGTGGCTTTTAGACATAAAGCAAAAAAAAAAACCAGCCTACAAATCACAATCCCAGAGAACCTAGACAACAATGAAGACCTTAAGAGAGATATGCATGGATCTAATCTACATGGGAAGTAGAAAAAGACAAGACTTCCTGAGTAAATTGGGAGCATGGGGACCATGGGAGAAGGTTGGAGGAGAGGGTAGAGGAAGGGAGGGGAGCAGACAAAAATGTATAGCTCAATAAAATCAATAAAAAAAGAAAAAGGCTCAGCTTGTCATGGTAGGTAATAAGTATTAAGAAGTTCGAACACATGTTGGGGGTGACAGATGCTACAAAGTGCATGCTGAAGTTGGAGGACAGTTTGCCAAAGTTCTCTCCAGTCATATGGATCGCAGGATTGAATTCAGGTTGTCAGACTAAGGAGGAAGAGCCTTTGCCCTCTGAGACTCCTCACCAGCCCTGCTTTTATTCTATTTAATAAAGATGACACATAGTTAAACCCATCAGAAAATCCCTCCTTTACTTTTACTTTTTAAAGGGGAGGGGAGATGTGAAAAAAAATACCCAAAATGCTCACATTGTGTAGGAGTCACTTGATACTCCTTAACTTTTACTAAAATTACTGACAAGCTTGAAACCTTACAGAAACATTGGCAACAGTCCAGGAGTGAAATTCAACTACACAACCAGTGATGAGCCAGCATGGGAATAGCAAAACTGAAGTCATAACCCTGCCATATGCCCCACATGTACATAAGCTAGTAGTCACAAATCCACAAAGTGCATTTATTTATTTATTTATTTATTTAATGAAAGAGAGAGAGAGTTAGTGCAGGTGGCTGTGTGGAGGTTGGAGGTCAAAGGAAAATTCCTGGGCGTGGTTCTCTCCTACCAACTGGTAGGATCCAGAAGTCAAACTCAGGTCATCAGCCTGTGTACAAGAACCTCTATCTGCTGAGCAATCTCACTCATCTTATTTTTTTATCATTTATTGATTTATAGGGGTTTGAGGACAGAGGACATCTGATGAGTGCATCCTGGCGATAGAACTCAGGCAAATGCCTTTAAGTTAAGCCCTCTTACTGTTCCCAAAAGGTTTTATAAAAGAATAAAGTAAGCAAATAAACTTATCCAATGCAATTTTCCAATTTATTAAAAGTTGAATTCGTTCTTTTCATAAAAAAGGACGTTTGCTTCAATAATTGTAACATGTGTAATCATAAAAGTATTTTGAAATGATGGATCAGATTCATTCCAAGAAATTTTGGAGTGTAGCTAATGTGAACTTGTGACATGAAGGCCTGCTTGTTGGGGTTTCTGTCCTGCCCAGATCCCACAGCCGGTATGTCCCAAAGAAAATCACACAGAGGTCTACAGAAGTTATAAACTGATTGGCCCATTAGCTCGAGCTTCGTATTAGCTCTTATAACTTATATTAACCCATTATTCTTATCTATGTTAACCACATGGCTTGGTACTTTTTTTGGTGTGGCAGGTCACATCATCCTTCTCCTGTGTCTGCACAAGACTGGAGAGGAATGGACTTCCTCCTTCCAAGAATTCTCCTGTTTCATTGACCCACCTCTACTTCCTGTCTGGTTGTCCCACCTATACTTCCTGCCTGGCTACAAGCCAATCAGCAATTATTTAAAACATAATTGACAGAATACAGAATTGTCCCACACCATGANAAGCTTCTGTAAAGCAAATGACACAGTCAACAAGACAAAACAGCAGCCTACAGAATGGGAAAAAAATCTTCACCAAACTCACATCAGACAGAGGGCTGATCATCAAAATAAATGAAGAATTCAAGAAATTGGTCATCCAAAGAACAAATAATACAATAAAAAATGGGACAAAGACCTAACAGAGAACACTCAATAGAGGAATCTCAAATGGCTGAAATACACTAAAGGAAATGCTCAACATTCTTAGCCATCAGAGAAATGCAAATCAAAACAACTTTGAGATTCCATATTAAACCTGTAAGAATGGCCAAGATCAAAAACACTGATGACAGCTTATGCTGGAGAGGTTGTGGGGAAAAGGAAACACTTCTGCATTGCTGGGGGGAATGCAAGCTGGTACAACAACCCCTTTGGATGTCAGTGGTGATTTCTCAGAAAATTAGGAAACAACCTTCCTCAAGACCCAGCAATGCCACTTTTGTGTATATATCCTAAGGATGCTCAAATGTGCCACAAGGACATGTGCTCAACTATGTTCATAGCATAGGAAATAACATAATCATATTTTAATTAAGTTAAAATTTATTAATTGATTTTCACAGAAAATCAGAACATGTAGGTCCTAAAAAAATAATATGAAATATTATAGAAAGGACTGAACTTTTGGGGCTCTTTTCAACCTACAAGGTAGAACACTGTAATCATTTTCAGCCAGGGTAAAGAAAACAATGTTTGCAAAGACAAATTCTTAGTCACCAAATTCCCAGTATCACCAATTTTAAATTGATTGTATGACAACAGCAGGATAAAAACCCGAGCATCTGATAACCAGTCATTCACATTTAGACTTTAAAGTTCCTTATATGTGCTCACTTCAAGTACAAAGACAAGATAGTCTTCAACGTGAACATAACTTCGGGGTGAAAGCATGGAAGCTCTGGAGTTTCTGCACTATTCCAGTGCTACTCTGGCTGTTCTCAGGTAACTTACACTCTGGTCGTACAAACAAGAGTGCTAACACTTCACAGAGGCGTTAACAGCTCTCTGAACTCTCCACTCTAAATGAAACAGCAGCCTCGTGGCAGATAGTGAAAAGAAAGACAATGCCTGTCATAGGTGCTCTAATATTGGTTAGGGTTTATCTCAGGTTATTGGTGTTTTTACATCATTTCACAGTCTTTAAATCTTCCTCCAGGGAAGAGGACTGGAAAAGGAGAATGGGGGATGGGGCAGAAAAGAACAAATACCATGGTGCATACATACGAAAAGGCTACAATGAAACCATTGTTTCATGTGCTAACCTTAAAATTAACTTAAAATTATCCCTCAGGAATTCCACACTTTTGAGGAATATTCAGCTGACAGATTCCATGATGATACACAACGTTCTACTTAATATTTGTTTCCAACCAATATTTAGCTGCTCTGTCCTGCCAACCTTGCATAGCATTAGGGTAACTAAAAATTTTTTATAAAATAAAGGGGAAATTAATAAAGAAGTTTTCTTCCAGTGGTTTATTAGTATTTTAGGTTGTACTTTGGCCAGCTCTCACTGCAGTATTGTCAAAAAGTACAAATGTTGCCACATTAAAATAAATAAAAGCCTACATGGTGACAATAAGATAAGACCATTTCCATTTCATTTAGCCATTGCTTATTTGATTCTCTGCAACCTATGCAGGATGCAAAGCTGCCAAGTAAACTTCAGGGTATCCTGAGATGAGCCTGGAGATCAGGTTTCTCCCATGTTTACTTAGTCTCTTAAAACCAAATGTTTGCAGTCATTTTGACAATAAGATAAAGATGAGGCAGTGAACGCATGTGACAGTGTTATTAGTTAATACAAACTTTTCTTTTGACCTTTAAATGGTGAATTTTGGGTACGACAGATATTAGCTCACATTAGATTTATTGATAGGCTCCTGGTAAAATACTTTATTATTGTGAATAGCTTGCATGTGTTGTCATTACAGCAACAAAACTCACACATGCTGAATAATAATAATCACCTATAGATATTTCAATCCCTCTTCCTGCCCCTCCCCCTTCTTTCTTCTCCCTTTCTTTGAAGACTAGTTTGTACCAGTGACAGATGCATTCCAAGTAATTTTCTGGAGGTTTTTTTTTTAAAAATAACTAAATGGCTCTGCTATCGATAGCAAAGGAATATGGCTGTGGTTATTAAATCATGTATAATCAATTCACATGACTTTTTTCTTCCTTGATATAGGTTATCATTCATCTTATAGAGACAAAAAAGAAATTTGACTCTAGCCTATTTAAAAGCCATGATGGGAATTGCACAATAATTTAGTTTTCTTTAGTGAACACTTATGATCTATAGCAATATATTGGAAAATTTTTATATACTGATGAGATCTCAGGTACATCCCTATGATTTGATAGTAACATAAATAAATCAATTTTTGAAATACAGAAAAAAGTTTAAATGTTTTTATTGAAAAAGAGGCTACCCCTTTGCTTTAATGCTATTGACGAGGTGTGGTTCCCTCACTTCATTAGGGGGGAGGGGACTCTGAGGAGGTTGGCAGTTGGCTGATGTGGATGCCTAGCCAGTAAATCAGTGCATTCATACTAAGACCTCCTATGTGCTCCCATTAAACCCATTCAGCATGCGGTGATGTGTGTGCTGTGGTCTGCCGCTGCTTAGTGCTGCTTATTCCCGGCTAAAGTCTCATAAATGCAAGCCCTCCTAAAGGATTTCCTTCTACAACCATTGGTTGGATATGGGTGGATCTCAAAATACACAGTGTAGAGTAAAAAGAAATATGAGAAGACCAATACTACGTACGTATATAGTATACAACGCAGTATCTTAAAACACACACCAAACTCATTCGTAGTCATTACTTCCAGGGAAGATTCAAGCTGATGCTGGTTGCCAAATGGGACTTTAACGTCATTGTAAAATGTGTCTTTTGCTCTTCTAATTTTTTTTTTTAAGTTTAGTTTCAAACTAGTGATCCTCCTGCTTCAGTTTCCTAAGCTGGGATGTGCCACCAAGCCTGTCTTATTTTAGCTAATTTTATTTTAGAGTGTGGAATCTCTATTGACTGGGAAGTGGGGATATTAGAGTAGTTGCAGTGGTATAGAATGGATATGTGTGTTTGAAATATAATGATAGCTGTCTAATGGTGTTAATGACTAGAAGTTAGTTTATTTCTTATTGTGAAAAATAAGTGAAGAAACACAGAAAAAGTGCCTGGAGCAAGGAGCGAGAACACGCTTGTCACCCCAGTGCTGAGAAGGCTGAAGAGGGAGCGTTACCAAGAACTGAGGTCAGCCGGAGCTGCAGAGCAGAGCCCTGCTTCAATAAAACAGAAAAGTATGAAAGTGGGGAGGAGGAAATGGTAAGAAGGAAGAAAGAATGAGGAAGGAAAGGAAAAATGTTAGTATTCCAAAGCTACAGAGAAACCGTGTCTCAAAAAAAAAAAGTTTGTATTAAAATTACAGTGATCAATTATCTTAGTTTCTCAAAAATTTCTGACTTTTTTGTAATTAAAAAAAATTGTGGATTATCAACCAAAGGAAAAAAGAGTGTTCGTGAGGCGATGGAGAAAGGTGTTTAAAGGGTAGGAAGCACAGCCTAGAATGTTCTCCAACACAGTTGGATGGCCAGTGTTAACAGTTAATTGAATGTCTCATAATAGTCAGAGAGGGATTTTGAGTGCTCCAATCGTCACACTTTATGTCATGTGCCCACTAGTACATATATTCACTTTGGGTCAGTTAGAAAGGAAGATATTTTAAAATAAGGAGAGTCTAGAGGCAATGCAACATAAAATAATTACGAGTACATTAAATAAAAATAAAGAAAGAAAGAAGGTACAAGCTTGGCGCTTCCGTAAAATATTTCCCATTCCCTTTCGGGTGTCAGAGGTCATCTCCTTGAGACTCCAAACCTGACTCCTTTCTCCAGGGCGCTCGGTTTCTCAGCTGTCTCATCTTCCCCCTCCTCAGTTTTTAACTACTTTTTTCTCTTTCATTCTACACAACCTGAATAGTTGGGAGCACCAGCTCAGAGAGTGCCTTTCTCCCTGCTGTGACCAGAAAGGCGGAGGCGGGGATCATGTGATGCGCCTTACTCTCCGACTTGTTAATATCAGCTGTGAATTTTTCATGATGGCTTCGGTAACCTGTAGCCTGGAGTTGAAGCTCTGGGGGTTTTTCACCACAAAGAGGTGGATCAGCTGAGCTCTCACTTCCCATCTGGCACTGGGTGACAGGGACAGTGAAGGGGGCGGCAGGAAACCTGGGGGTGTGGGGCAGCCATTGTCAAGCATCAAAGGCTAAGCATGTGCTGTTGTGTGCACGTATCTTTGAGACACTTGTTTATCACTGGCTTCAGAATACACCGGGCCAGCGTGTTTAACTTTATAGTCACCAGAACAGCTGCCGCGCGTGTAAGTAATACCCTTGCACACAGTGGCCTCCTGATCTGCCAAGCCAGGCTTAGGACCTCTCATGAGTGGCCGCTTTGTGCTGTCTGCCATGCTCCTTTACCCACGCAGGCAGGCGCCCACGTGCAGGCACACGCACAGACACACACCCTAGATGTGCAGGACCTGTTTGAAACCGAAAACCCTCCAAGCTGTCTCCCAAGGGTACCAGAATTAAGTTGGATTCTATGTATTAAATTTTAAAAAGAGGATATTTTGGAAAGTGAAAATCCCAAACATATCCGAGGAGAAAAGCCAAGGGGAATAAAATCAGTTTAGGGAGGGAGAGAGAGAGAGAGAGAGAGAGAGAGAGAGAGAGAGAGAGAGAGAGAGAGAGAGAGAGAGAGAGAGCACTTGAGCACCGAGCATTTAGTTTTCTTGAGTTATACAGTTCTGCAGTTCTGCCATTATTACCTGTTCAAGGGAGGTGGGATGTATGCTGGATTTTATTTTTTAATAACTGCACTATGTAGCTCTCAACCCACACTTTCTAAGAAATGCTTACATTCTACGAACATACCAGGAATTCATTCTCTTGAGCGCGGTTTGAAGCAGCTACACAGGATGTGTTGTGGACCTAAGGCGGTCGGTAGACAGTGCTGTTAGGAATTGAAAACAGTAGTCTTGAGCTATGACACACCAGACCTGACTGAGAAACAAGGAATGAGGAAAATAGCAACCCTGCTACTATGAGTCGGGATTCTTTTAATCAGCGGAGACAATAGCAGCAATCATTAAAACTAGTACTTGATTCCATCTATTTTTTTTTATAAAACTGTATTTTTTTTCAGTCTATCACTCCAAAAATGTCTATTGCCTTGAGATCCATTTCATCGTCTCTGTTTTAAGGGCAGCAATTTCCAGTGGTTATTCACATTTACCAACATTTCAACATTTTTAAATGCTTTAGCAGAAGTTTGACATTCAGTGTAAAAGATTACTAAACAAATATGATTAAGTACATGCTTACATCCAAGTGTCTGTAACCAGCTATGCATATTTGCTATGGCCAAACAGTTAAATGAAAAGTGAACTTTAATTCTCGCCTTCATTTAGCCCATTTTGACGATGCTTTCCAACAGTAGAAGGGACTTGAATGTAGTGTGCATTGACCACCTCACAAGGTAAAAAAAGAGGACTCAATCATTTCAAGTTTTCTGCCTTTTCACTTTTTAATTTAAAAGAATAACCATAATCATTGAAAGCAACTTATTTTATATGATATTTAGTCACGCATGTCATTGAAAACTGACCAGATAAAGCCCCCAAGACCTTATTTAAATTACCCAACTTCAGAGACTTTTGTTATATGAAGAATCTCCACAACACACAGCTTACGCACCTCAGGAATTATTATTACCTTCTGCACATGGCCATGTGGACATGGTCTTAGCTTAGGCATGAACGTAATAGTTGTTTGACCTTGCAGGTTTCTAAGATCTTCCCAAACCTTAGTTTCCTCATCTGTAAACTGTGGTGAAGGCGTCTATCAGCAGTACTGTTGCTAGAACAAAGAATGCAGGGTGACTGCCTGGGCTACTGTCATCCATGTGACTGAATTGGCATAAACTCCTGTCCCTCCTTTTCCAGACCAACAGCAATGTTCTGTCTGTTTCCTCTTACATTCTTTTAGGATTCTTCAGTAACATATGGCACAGAGTGGGCCATAGTGAATCTTTTAATTGGAGCTCTATAAACTTCCCAAGATGTCTGTCTTCTTTACATACTTCACAAGTTGTCTAGATGGATGCTGGTAACACAAATGGAGAAATAGAACACTTAATAAAATCCCCAGCACCAGGTCTGAGAAAGTTGTTGTTTAGTGAAGTCCAAGAGACTGCCTGCAGAAATACAGACTTTGCGGTTACCCTTGGTTCCTCCCAGAGACTGAAGACAAGTCTCTGTTCCTTCAGACACCATATATTCACACACAGGACTCAGAGGATACAAGCTGGATCGAACCTAAAAGCCTATTCCCTAAGGACTATCTTTCATAGAACCAGAAGGTTCTATGCAAGCTACCAAGAGATGGAAGCAACCAGGGGTCCTTAGTCAGCTGTGAAGCTCAAGACCCTCAACAGCAACCAGTGTGGCAAGAGATCCTTAAAGTGAGGTAGTGTTACTCATACATCAGTGGTGGCCAACAGTTATCTAACAGATTTCAGCTTTGATCAGCAAGAGGGAAATGTGTCTGGTACTGGAAACCTAAACAACTATCAAGGCCTGGTGAAGTCAGGTATCTCAGAGAAGAACCTATTACAACACTTTACTAAGCCAGCAGAGTTCCTTACTGCTTTGTAAATGCTTATCCTATTCTAGTTTCCCCATGGCTGCTCCATGACACTACATTCTCCTTCCCCTTCCTTGGGAGACCCTCTGCTCCCCACTAGTCCCTCACTAGGCACCTACACTCTGTGGTTATTTGGATTGTAACACGCATATCAAAAGCTTAAATACTACCATCCACATATAAAAATTACATTATTTGTCTCTTGTGAGTCATCTCACCCAAGGTGATTACTTCTAGCTCCATCCATCTACCTGTGAATCTAATAATTTCATTTTTCTTAACAACTGAATTATTTTTCTACTGTGTAAATTTACCATTCTTAGGCTGATAGACATCTAGGCTATTTTCATTTTCTGGCTTTTATGAATAGAGCAGCAATGAACATGGATGAGCAAGCATCTCTGTTGTAGGATGTAGAAATCATTGAGTATAGATGCCTGAGCGGTTTAGTTGAATCCTGAGGTGAATCTATTCTCAGTTTCCTAAGGAACCAACAAACTGATTTTGATAAAGGCTAGACAATTTTGCTTACCAAACAACAATGAATAAGTGGTCCTCTTTCTGAACATCCTCACTGGCACGAGCTGTTATTTAAATGTTTTATTGCTCTTGGCCATTCTGACTGGTGTAACACTAAATCTCTAAGTAATTTAAAGTGGAGGATTAAATGATGTGGGGATGGGAAAGCCAAGTAAAGGAGAGAATATGGGGAAGGATGACTAAAGGCCTTTTGAAAGACCGTAGGGAATCATATTACTATAGAAGCTTCCTATTGACCAGTGTTCATGGTGCTCGAAGGTGCTCTACATTTTACCAGAGGAGAAAGATTATCGTAAGTATCACCCAGACTCAAACCTTGTGACCTATATCAGTGACCTGCCTGCAAGATATACTGGGAGTAATCAGCTACTTTTAAAATTAGATTTAAGGTCATGAGATAGAAACCATACCTGACACTGTTAACACTGCCAAGAACCTAAAGCTACATAGATCATGGAAGTCAGAGAAAATGTAATGCTATTTCTCTGCTAAAGGGAGGCAGCAAAACAGTGACTATATCCACAGAGCAGTGCCTTGCTCCGCCCTTGTACTTTTTCTTGTGGTAGATGAGCATTAACACAGAGACTCACAACCAGATAATGTGCAGAGAGTGAGGGACACTGGAGACTCAGTCATAAATGGAATGATCTCCTCAATGATCAAGGATCTTTGCAAAAGAAAAGACAAAAAGATTCTAAGAGCCAAAGGTGATGGATGACTGCAAGAACACATTACCTTCCAGATACAACAGGATTGATGGTTCACGTAAGAACTCAGAGCGACTGTGACAGTATGCATGAGTCAGAGGATCCCAGCACTGAGAAGGAGAAGTGGACACAAGGTCCAACCCCTAACTAAGAGGTTATTAGCAATTAGTGCCTACAGGGAAGGGGAAATAGGTTTTCTTTTCTATTCTTTCT